>OY754966.1:33357308-33957308 GCA_963576475.1 Molanna angustata
ATAGTATTTACTAACGAATATCCGACATGCGTTGCAATGCCACTAATATACATATAGTATTTTATTTACTAGCGAATATCCGACATGCGATGCAATGCCACTCAAATACATATACATAGTATTTTATTTACTAGCGAATATCCGACATGCGTTGCAATGCCACTCAAATACATATAGTATTTTACTGTGTTTTAATTTCTGATGACATCTCATTAAACATTGGATGTTCCATGTCAAAATAAATCTATAGAAAAATAGTTATAAGTAACACGAATAATACAATTATTATCAAGTTACAAAAAATTATTACTATTAGTACTAAAACAATAACATAAATTAAGAGGAAATAAACATGTATACACTATCGTTTGACTTCAAATAGTTTATCGTTTGAGTTCAATTCCCAGCAGGGAGAAATATATTTAAAATTATTTCTGATGCAATTATTTCTTCCCTGGGCTGGAAAGTGCAGGTATTAATGTAGGTATGTACTTTTTTATTTTTTTGTGTTCTGAGATATCTCTGTCCTGATTGTGCATGATAGGTATTTATATGGTGTTCTTCTTCTTCGTCAGCCCTCCTTCGTCCAGTGATGGGCGTAGGTTTCTCCCTGAGTTTCTTCCTCAACAGCCACTATATTTTATTTGATTTATTTTGCATTTCTTCTCAGGCGACTAACAGATACTATGTATGTCAAATATTACTTAAATTAAAACGCACCCAATAACAAGTTCCACATTCTGGAGACACGATATTTATCGTCTCACAGATCCAGAATGAAAACACAATTAATCAATTTGTCTTCACCGGGAATCGAACCCAGGACCTTTAGCTCAGCATTCAGATACCTAACCAACTGAGCTACGAAAACGTATATAAGTAAATATATATATAGGTATTTATCAACGTTTCGAAAATAACATAATAATAAAGATAATTATCTCTTCTTTAGCACCGATGTTTTTATATTATTTTATGTACCTATATCATCTTTTTTGTAGTTCTCACTTTTTTTTCATTTTGTGTTTTTTTTTCTGGGAAGCATGTTTCAACGGAATGGACGGATTGATAAGGAGATCGAAAGAAGAGTTATGGCAGGAAACAGGGTGAATGGAGCACTGAAACCAGTTATGAATGATCGCAACATATCTAAGGATGCTAAAGTTGCCATTCATAATGTTATCTTAGTGCCAACCATGACGTATGCAAGTGAAACCTGGACATGGCAGTAGTCGCACGAAAGTAGAATAAATGCAGTTGAAATGAGATCGCTAAAAAGAATCTGTATTAGAACGCTGTATGACAGGGTCAGAAATGAGGACATAAGGAAATAATATAGGATAAAGAAAGATGTTATTAATATAATGAAAGTGAACACATTGAGATGGTTTGGCCACATGGGGAGAATGAATGAGGAACGCCTGACGAAGAAAATATACATTACGTACAGGAATGGAATGAGAGGTCGGGGCCGCCCAAGGAAGGGATGGCACGTCCATGTGAACGGTATTTTGAAAGACGGAAATGTTAGAAGCGTGAACAACAGACGAACATGTATAAGACGATGTATGAATGTTGTCGAGGCGATGAATCAATATAGAAGTAAGTGGCGTTCGGTTCTCTCTGCCTAACCCGTAAGGGACATGGCGTGATGGTATGTATGTGTTTTTTTGCTAAATTTGTGAGCATCTACCATCCAAACAATGACCCCAAAATTTGCGTTCTGCGAGACGACGCAATTATTCAAGATGTTTGTCGTTGATGAGATGGGAGTCCCTAAGCATCTTATACATATCCTAAAAAACTTGTATGCAAATAGTTCTGCCTCAATAAGATTAAATAATGCCTTGTCCGCTGCCTTCTCAGTCCAGAAGGGTGTCCGCCAGGGATGTATACTGTCCCCTGCTCTCTTTAACATCTACGGAGAGTATATAATGAGGAAAGCTCTGGATGGTTGGGAGGCCGGATTCAGCATTGGTGGCAAGAAAATCTCCAACTTACGCTTTGCAGACGACACAACTCTGGTAGCCACAAACGAGACCGATATGAAACAACTCTTGGATCGTGCTGAGAGGGAAAGTCTATCACTCGGTCTGAGCATAAACCAATGCAAAACCAAACTGATGGTGATTGATAGAGCATGTAAACTTCCCCCAATAAACTCTCTAAACCATCTTGAGATAATACATGACTTTACATAATATCTGGGTTCCAACATATGTGACACCGGTGGTTGTGAAGCGGAAGTGAAAAGACGCATCGCCATGGCAAAGGGAGCACTGGGAAAGCTCACAAGAGTATGGAAGGACAGGACCATCACGAAAAACACGAAGGCTAGACTCATCAGGGCTCTGATATTCTCGATGTTCCTGTATGGTGTGGAAACATGGACACTTACGGAGTCAGAGCGAAAGAGGATCGATGTTTTCGAAATGCGGTGCTGGAGGCGTATGTTGCGCATCCCATGGACAACAAGAAGAACAAATGTGTCAATTATAGATGAGCTGAATATCGTGGATCGTCTATCGACGATATGTTACAGACGTATCCTTCAATTCTTTAGACACATTGCCAGAAGGGAACCAGACCGCCTCGAGAAGCTTGTTGTGATGGGCAGCGTGGAAGGACGGAGATCTTGTGGTCACTCACCAACCAGATGGAGCGATTTGGTTAAGTCCATAATGGGGTTTTCGGTGACTGTTGCTCTGCGATCAGCCCAAAACAGATTGGCATGGAGGCGGGGCATACGTGTGGCGACGGACTACAGCCGCTATCCTCAGTCATGAAAAGGACACATATTATTGTCGTTCACTCACTGTCGAACATTTTATTTATCTACTTTAGATTAATGCAAAAATAGATTTTATTTATTTTATTTATTTTTTTTTTATTTTATACATCTTCTTGTACATAATATAAACAAATATAATTGTACACTGGCGGGCTTATTGCCATTAGGCAATTTCTTCCAACCAACCAGATTACAAAGTATGACAACATTGTGTATGTACAACAGCAAATAAAAAAGAGTAAAAGAAATCAAATAAAATAAGTACAACACTTAAATACTATTAAACAAAAAAAAATATAATTCATAGCAATAAAAAGGATATGGTAAGGATAGGAGAGAAAATCGGGATCAGGTGTTCAAGGATAAATATTCCTTCTTTAGTTTTTTCTTGAAAATACTAAGTGATTTTAATACTTCTCAATTATTATTACCATTAGAATAGTTAATGTTGAGTTTTTCTGTTGGCTATTATTCAATATAATTTATATCCTTTTAATACAATATTAATTTATTCATTCCTTCACTTCATTTGTAATTTTATTATATCTACATACATATTTACCTTAATGTCTTTCTAATATTTTATTTTTCTTGGAATTACCCCTTCCTTCTCTATTATTCGAGTCCTCGCTTTGAAAGTAGATGGTCTTCTTCACTATTCTTCACCATTCTGACGAAGCTCAGCATAGAGCGATACCGGTGAATGGGAGTCGCGTTTGTGAAAAATTTTAATAGAACAAAAAATTAAATATTTTTTTTTTCATAATTCTAGATACTTTAAAAGAGCTTCAATTCACGCTGACTAACTATATCAATGTAATTAAGTGATCAATAAATATGTCTTCACATATAAAGGTTATGTAAATGAAAGAAATTTATAAATATTATTATTTAATGTATATTTTATGTACCTATCAGATAACTTCAAAGCGATGCTTTATTTTATTTTGTGTCATCACATTACGCAAGTATCTTAGCCAACTATAAATAAAACCATCCATCAGAAGGTATGTAGGTAAATATTATGTTCATACCAAGTGTTCATAAGTATTACGAATTATAACAAATCACGATCCACTTATATTACTTTGTTGCACATTCGAATGATCTAGATTAGTTTCCATAAACATCGATTATATAAACATCAAGCATATGCTTAAGACGTATTTTATATCAAATTGTCAGACTTTTAAAATGCAATGTAGGTACTAACAAGCCAAAAGAGTATTCCACACAAAAATATGTCTGATAATCCTGGTGATAAATTTTTAATTGTAAAAAACGACAGCTTTATTTTGCCTGCACAAACAGCTATAAAGTTAGCAACTAGAGAAAATAGCATCAGTTAGGTAAATAAATAATATATCAAAAATGGATTGATTAAGTTACAGTACTTGTTATTTGCATTTATTATGTTTTTGAAAAAAAAAATTTTGTTGCCAATTTTTCAAAATAAAATAAATAAAAAATATATTTTACAAATCATAGCAACTCGTTATATTACCACAATGTTATGAATATTCTGCACAATTCCTATATTGGAGTATATTAGACACTCCTGTTTGGAGAACTGCATTTACAAGCTGATGAAAAGCCATTTTGACAAAAACATTTCATTTCACCGTCTACCAGTGATTATTTTCGCGGACCGTCAGCTGACCGCGGATCCCTACATTGATAACCGCTGAAATGGAAAATATAAAATGGTTTTTATTTTTTAGGACCTGCTTATATATTTTTAATATTGGTAACACAACTTGTAGTATCAGCAAAACTCCATAGGTGGTCAGTCAAAATTAATGGCTTCGGTTTTTGACACGATGCGGCGTCGTTTTGCCGGAACGATGTTTTATTCGCGTTCTGTTTGTGCCATAGTTTAAACCGATATAAGTTAGTGTGTTTTGTGAAACGTTTTCAAAAGTAAGTAAAATAATACAATAATTCATACTGTTTTGTATGTTTTTTTTGTGTTTCTATAACACCATGATTGTTCTTTTAATGATGGCATTTTATCCAATTCCTTTTTTAATGCAAGCTTATTTTGACAAAAAACTGAATCTCTTGAATACTACTGAAGTTGAAAGTGCGAATTTGTCAATTATTGTAGGCATCACATTTTTTAGAAATTAAGTAATGGATTCCTTTGTCAGATGAACTTGGGTATACATTTTGTGTGTACATTAATCTATTTCACTATTATTGTGTTCTTGATTGGCATTTTCTTGTATCCGTTGTAGTTATTTTAATTTCAACAGTTTTCAATGTGTTTGTTTTAAATTCTATTAATAATTGTTATGTGTGTATAATATTGATTAGTAGCTGTCACCTATGTTGCAATCTGTTTATTATATGTCTATATAATGTTGTGTCCATATCCCGGATTTGTCACGGTATTGCAATATATATGCAAGCGTATATAACTAGATATGCACAGCCTCAATGCACCCAGATCCCAGGGATTGTAATCAATACATTTGCTCTATATTCAGTTCAACCTTTGACATCAACAGGGCTACTGGAATTTTCCATCCAGTGTGATATCCAGAATTTTCATCGAAATTTGAAAGTTTAGTAAGCTATTAACATTTCATTATATTATTTTACCCCCAATCAATTGTTAATAACATTTATAGCAAAAAATATAATCAAAAATCTGATACAGCTTTGAATTTGTTTTGACCTTGCTTAGATTTTCTTACACCCTTTTGGGTTTTTTTCCACCCCTATTGTTATAAATATTCCTTTGTATTATTTATGTATTTCCTTTAAGTGAACATTTTATTGTTTATACCCAATTCACATTATAAACATCTGTTAGATGACTAGTAGGTATTTGTAATATTGTGTTTATCATGGGGGTATAGTGTTTATATATTTTCATCTCCTTTTAATTTTGTTATTAAAGATTTTTAGCTTATTAGGCACAGTACAAACACATATACATATTTTCTACCTATTTTTTTGTTGTCTTGTAGTTTTCACAGACCATATTGGGAATATGGGTCACAGGTGAATTGGGTTTTTTGTGTCTTCATTCCCACCACAGAACAAAGAGTATCACTATTTTGTGTTAAGAAACAAAATTCCTCACTTAACAAAACTCATTTATATAATACTTTTCTTGAAGGATTCCTTTATAAAATTTTTGTTCAGTGTCTTTTTTTTCAGCCTCTTCTTCTTCAGCCTGTTCTTTTCCATTCTTGGACATAGGCCTTCCCTTTGATCCTCCACAACTCCCTGTCTTGGGTACAAAGCATCCATCTCCCTCTAGCGCATTTCTTGATGTCATCAGACCACCTCGCCAGGGATCTGCCGACGCCTCTTTGGCTTGTTCTCTGTCGCCATTCTACGATCTTTTTGGTCCAATGTGAATCCTGTCATCTGGCAATATGCCCAGCCCAGCTCCAAAGACCAGCGACCTTTTCCGCTACATCGGCTACTTTGGTTCTTTCTCTTATCAAGACATTTTGAATTCTGTCCCTTTTTGATATACCCAGCAACTTTCTCTCCATGGCTCTCTGTGTCACTAACAGCTTGTGCGTTATTCGTTTTGTTAGGACCGATGTTTCCATTCCATAAGTAAGCACTGGGAGAGTACATGCATTGAATAGCTTCTTTTTGAAATAGTGGGAGTATTTACGGGATTTCAGAATGTACATATGATAATTTCCCAAAAGCTGCCCAGGCAAGGCCACCCCTTCTCTCTATTTCTGCCTCTTGATTCTCTTCGACAAGCATTGCGGTATTGCCTAGATATATATATCTGTCTACTCTTTCAATTTACACTCCATCTATTTTCAATTTATACTCCCATCTTATGATGGGGAAGGACTCTTCTACGTTACTCATCATTTTGCTCTTGGATATGTTCATATTCAATCCGATGTTCACACAGGCTGTTCCTCTTTCAGCCTGATAATGATAAATTTGTGACCCTGCTGTGAGTAAAATCTGAAATTCTTCCTTTGTTAATTAAGATTCCCTATCTAATGACACAACACCATTGTAATATAAGCTAAATAATCCAAATCCACCAGTCCATTTGTTCAACAGAACTTTGTTCTCTTAACATATGGACAAAGCATCAACCCAAGGTACGTGAGATTTGTATGCAGGGTCTATATTTTTCACGGTTTTTCCTACTTTGAAGTCAAAAAACACCAACTTAGAGGCTTCACAGCATATATGTTCTGTATACGGATTTACTCAGAATTCGGAATAGAACATTTAGTGTGTCTGTGTGTGTGTGTGTGTGTGTCCCTTATAACTTTTGATCCGCTCAAAATTTCAGAATATATAAATAGTTATAGGCCTACAAAACTTTTATGCAAATACAATTCTCAAATTTGATTTTTTCAAAAAAGTTCCAGAGTTTCAAACATTTTTTATTAAGATAAGCATTTTTTTTATGACAAATTTATGTGTTTAACTGCATATATTTCCAAAGTTTTTAAAAATATTGAAAAAAACCGAAACACCCCAACTAGATAATTTAATTTGTTAAAAAAAATATTAACATTGTAGTAGTACATATCAGTTTTTTTTTTAACAATTTTTATAAAAATTGAATTTAATGATGACATCGCTTCATACAATTTGTTTGGCAGTAAAATATTTATGGGTTTGTTTATAGTTTGGTACTTATTCTTCAACTATACATACTATCGCTATCAACAGTTAGATATCATGTGTTACATGCAACTAGTATTTGTTTTGTGCTTGATATAGATTTTTCCAATAACAGGGATAGAACTTAAATAAAAATTGAGTTCAATGAGACATTTTTGTTTCAATTTGAAGTTCATCTGCAGCTTTGCTTCACATAGAGAAACTTGGGCACTTTTGTATTGCACACACAATTTCTCGCTACCATGAAACTGTCAGACCATTTTCTGTGCTCCACTTGCCTTGGTAACATCTTTTAAATCTATCCAGCAGTTGGTTATTAATCCATACCGCTGCTTTCAACCTAGTACTCTGATCCCTAAGCCGCTTAACTACAATATTCAATCTAATCAACATTATTTAACATTGAATTTTCTATTATTTTTTCGTCTGTAACTGAGTTATCCAAAAACACCACGAAAGATCACTTGGGCTGCACAAAGACCATATTTGGCTTTTTGCTTAGTTGGTAGTTAAAAAAATATTTATCTATCCCTATTCACACTTCTGAATTTTTTAGCTCTTCATTTGAAGTACATTCAGCTAGACTATGGAATAGTCTAAGTACTGATATTACGTTGTCTATCTCACTAAACATCTTCAAGAAAAGGCTAAAGCAAAAATATTTATCTGACAACACCCGATTACATCTTCCTCTCCTCTTCCTTTCCTAATCCTTTAGTTTTCCTATCATTACTATGATTTGTTCTCATATGCTATTTATGTTCTATATATCTTATATGTTCTTTGTTTTTTTTTTTTTACTTTTCTTCTGCTATCTTTATATATTTTGTAATGTGATCAACTTATTGTCATAGTACACATTATTTTGTATATTTAACATTTACTCTGGTTAGTTGGAAGAAATTGCCATTAGGCAATAAGCCCACCAGTGTACTAATTATATCTACAGGAAGATTTAAATAAATAAAACAAATCACTCTTCTTCTCTGACGAAATATGTCAAGATATATGCCTATACCTATTGGTACTGATTGACGGGCCTCCGCGTTTGTTGTTAGACTCTTAGTGGTATGAAATATGCTTGATCGTAGTCCTTGTTTTGTCCGATAAGCAGCCGCTTCGGGGATGAGAAGAACTATATCGTTCTAAAACTTTACCAATGAAGCGGGGTAGGAGACTGCGAAATACTGTTAATGATACCTATTGGTTATTAGGTCATACCATATACTATTCATAATATTTCATTATTATGTTGATACAATATTTTATATGACTAATAAATGCGCATTATAAATAAAATGTAGCTATGAGTTCTGAGCTGGCAACGGACGTTATTTATAGATTTTTCAGACCGATTTTAATGTTTGTCAATCCCCACCATAATATTTTAGAAACTTGCTTACGATCACGATTTACAAAAACAAGTAGGATGTGGCTAACACTTAACTCTTTTCAACACTTACATATATTCAATTACATTTTAAACCATTTCCCATATACCGATATTTCGGATTTTTTTATACACACTTGATTCCAATGAAAGTATATAAAAAATACTACACTCTGAAAAAATAGTATACTCAAATACAATGCTTATATTCAATCTAATTCCAAACCACTTTCCATTACATTATTTTAGACTGAAGGGACAGGAAGGACTGAAGTGAAGGGACAGAGGGTACTGATTAAAAAAAAAAAACTAATTTATGTATGTTAATTTTTATTTATTGTATTGGATATTTTTTACTCATTCTGAATTTATCGTTAGAAATAAATAGTTAAAAATTATGAAATGATTTTCTTGATGAATTTTCTTGAGCAACGCCGGGTATAAATACTAGTACAAAATTAGACAATTATCATTATATGCTAAATTAAACTGGAAACACCAAATACATAGGTACAAAAAAATCTTTTGTAGCAATAAGTGCCAAAAAAAGCATCCCATACTAAAGTTATAGTTAAAATGTAGGAATGGTGCCCTAACAAAACAAAAATATGACCTTTGTGAACATCCAATAATACAGATACTTTCATTCATTCGTACCACCAAGGTATATAAAAAAAAGTTACAAATTATACACAATAGAGCAATGTGGACAATTTTAAAATGCAGCAGATTTACCCGAATCAAATATATGCTTGAGAAGTTGAAGTTGTTGTCAATAAAACTTCATACATGCTCTCTTATTATTCTGACTTTGTATATTACCATCTTTCAAAATCTCATTTGTATGATATACTTTTTATTTGTCAGGCGTTCATCGTTCATTTTTGTTCTTTTTTCAACTTAACTTGTAAATATGCTTATTGGTTATACTAGATGTAAGAAAGTGCATATCGCAATGGGTGTTCCTTAACCTATAAAGAAATGCATAACACATGTGTGTATTCCTGAACACCAGTCTCTTCTCACCGAATATAGCACAGATTCCGATTGGGTGTCGAAGCTCATTGCTGAGCTGTGTGATAATACGTTATTTTGCCTTTTGTATTTTCAATTACCCGACTAAATGATGAAAACAGATAAGTGTAGAAGCACTATTCTAAGCCAATGCTACATGTATTTATATATATCCTTTACAGACCCGAGCCATAATTAACAATATCCTAAAAAAATCTTATTAACATCCTATTATTCTTGATATTATTAATTAAAGGAAAAAATGGGGGGCGAGTCTGGTCAACTAGCGGAATCAAAACAATCCACGTTTACCCATATCATAGATATTGTAACTGTGCCGTATTGTGTTTGCGATGCTCTTTGAGTAATACATAAAAATATTTGATTTGATTTGGGAACCATGTGTTTCATATTAATTACACCAACATAGTTAACTAGTCTCTTTCTATGGCTCTGCAATAAAAATCTCATCAGAGATTGGATTTATGACAGGTATTATGGCGGACATTAGGATCTGGTTGATCTGTTTTGTGTGAGCCTATATGTTTGTTGAGGTAATGATTGTGAGTGCAGAAAGTTGAGATTGTGTACATATTTAGTACGGAACGGGAACAATCACCTGGTTCATAATTGCATATAATTGTCAATAAAAATTGTAAACTGCTAGCCCTAGAACAGTATTTCCTAATTGGGCAGCAGTAATCTACTTATTGTTGTCATTATAGATATGGTGTGATAAAAGGTAAATAAATATGGAGTTCAATAATATCTTAATGTTTTGATTCTGCCAGTTAACCAGACTTGCCCCCAAGTACATATACATTCCCATTTCGTGGTAGGCTTCGAATTACTAACCCAGCGCTCTAACTGGTCTGCCACCACCCATCTAAATATATTTATAATTTTATCACCCTCTTGACAAAAAATTGTGAAGCTCAAGTTTCAATGAGATATTTAATACGAACTAGAACTAGATTTTTCTAATATCACTAAATTACATACATACATAACATCGTGCCATGTCCCTAACGGGACATGCAGTGAGAATCAAACGCCATATTTTTCTATCCTGGCACGCATCTATCTCCTCATTAACATTCGTACATGTTCAAGATGTCTTTTACATGGTTGAGCCTTCCCTTTCTTGAACGGCACTGACCTCTCATTCCGTTTCTGTCCACATTTTATATTTTCTTCGTGAGGCGTTCTACATTCATTCTCCCAGTGTGCCCAATCCATCCCAATGTGTTCGCTTTCATTCTATTGGTACACAATTTATTAGATTAAAATTTAAATAAAAAGTACTTGCAAAAGTGTTTAAGGTACATATTGCATTTGATACATTTGGTTCTTGACTGGTTACTAAAATTTTCCATATTGCTTGCTACAAAGTGTAGCTTTCAGCCCAGTGATAGAACCCATCATTCTTTTAATTGACTGTTGGCATATTCCTTGGGGTGTCACCTGTAAAATCCTCAATCAGGCCCCCCGGTAGGTGTTGGATTCTTAGGGATAGTGGTATGAAACATGCATGGTAGTACTCCTTGTGTTGTCCAAAGAGTAGCCAATTCGGCGATAAAAAAGACAACTGTCCAAATAGAATGGAGTGGAAGAATTCACAAATCCTCGTGATAGGAATTGAAGTGCTTGAGGTAGGTGACACAGTAGTGGAAGTGCTCGGAGTAGGTGTCACAGTAAAAGTGTATGGCTCAATGTTAATCAATGACTTATGATTTTCATCATTGGATTCCTCACTGGTTTCAATATCATCCACAGTTCACACCAGAATCATCTCCATTCCCCAAAATACATCATGTTATATATTTTGACACATAATTATACCGATAATTGATTTGTAAAAGAAAAATGTTGAAATCATTCATATTTCAGTAGCATTCCATATGTGTAGAGTGCTCTCACAATAGGCATGATGACAGCAAGAACAACTCACTGAACTTATGACTAAAAATTAAATAGGTTAAAAAGATTTAAAAAAAAAGTATTTATTTTCATTTTAAGAGTCAATAATATTATATTTTCTGAAAAAGACCATTTTTTTTAATCAAATCTTTCAGATTCTGATTCTAAAATTATATTGTTTTTAAAATAATTCCCAGGATCGATCTTTTTAATAAAAGTAAGTTTAAATATATAAAAAAAAAAATGCACCCCCAAAATAATCAAATTTATTGTTTTTAACTTCATCAAAAATATTTTATCTTTATTTTTCTACTTTTGGTGTCCTGTCAGAAACCTGCGATGTTGGCGATCATTCTGTCGAATCCCACTCTGTCCTGTGCTGCTCGAAATATCTGCTCCAAATTTCTGAAGCCCGTCCATTCCCTAATATTATGCAGCCAGGACATCTGTCTCCTTCCAGTCCCTCGGCTATCATCTATCTTGCGCTCCAGATTAACAGGAGCAAGTAACCTTTATTGTAGACAGAAGTTGCTTGGTTGTTCTGGCTCGACTTAAGACTTCTGAATTCATTTTTTCTTTATGCATTAAAATTTTTGTATGTTCAAAACAGAACATTATTACTTGAAAGTAGGGTTTCTCAGTACCACAGGTTTTTTATGATCCGGGACAATAAAAACAATAAATATCCGGGTTTTCTCAGGAATAGGGAATCTACAAAAAATGTATTATTACCTTTAAAAGTGACACTGCGGAGGGCCCAAAGCCTAACAGAAAGACGAAATACTATATTCAATATACTTTCTCCATTTATACTTCATTTAATTCTGACAAATATTGAAGTCTAACAAGCATATGAAACTAAGTAATTAGTAACTGCATCCTGCAATAATATAAACATTGAAAGTTGTTGTAAATAAGACTGCTAAACGTTTAATGCTATATTCTTGTGAGTGATGCGTCATTGATATTTTATGAAATGATTCTCTCATACAATTTCAAATTATGCTTCTTTACTTGATCTCAATGTCAACTTTTTAGGAGGTTTCAATTGTAAATAATTTTGACCAAATAATTCTCAGTTGATTGTATGGATAATAGAAGTTTTACTGTGAATTTAATGCGGAATACAGCATCCATAATATGCACATGCAAACATATTATATCAAAATATAAATATAACTTGAAGGTTTTTTCGTTGACACAGTGGAAGTTCATAATTATAAATTGTAAAAAAACACTTATAAATAGAAACACAGTTAGATTCCACAATGAGTATTTTTATTTGCCTAAGCGCTTTCGCCAGTCACAGCTGGCATCCTAAAATTATGTGCCTCTGAGGATGCCAGCTGTGATTAGCGAAAGCGCTTAGGCAAATGAAAATACTCATTGTGGAATCTAACTGTGTTTCTATTTATAAGTGTTTTTTTTACAATTTATCAAAATATAAACATACCAAGAGTATTGGGTGAGCTAAATGTATGTATACACAAACAAGTGTTAGTTGTTTAATATATATATATACACATATATATCGCACTGTGAGTGTAAAACTAGAGTATGTGCAAATATTATACTTGAAGATATAGGAGTAATCCAGTTGAACTACTTCGAGGAGAAACAATTACCGGTGAATGTTTTGGTACCCCAAGAAATAGGAAATCTTTAAACTCTCATATCTCCAAACTATCATATTTGTACATACTTTAGATTATCACTCACGGTGCTTGTGGGAGCAATGAATCAGAAGTACGTACTATAGATACTTTTTTTGAAACATCTCAATAGCTGGAGGAAAAGAAATTGTGGATGAAAGCAAGGAAAATTACAAACATCCTTACAGGGCTTATGACCTGTCATTGGCTGACTTTAGTTATCACTTTATGCACTTGCAACTTTTGCCAATTCAAATGTCTTACAGTGAATTTTCATTGTAAGGCAGTTACATTCATTCATTCAAGAATGTAACTGCCAGTGCCTTACAGAAAAATTATGTATAAAGATATTAATGAAATCCCCGTTTCGCATTTTATTGCATATCTCGAAAGTTACACTGTTTTATACACCAAGCATACATTTTTTTATTTTTACATTATTTGAAAAGTCGTTCACCAGGCATACATTTTTTACATGTTTTTTTATATTCGTTTTCCACTGTATCAATTTACAATATATTTAATTATCTTTTGGTATTGTTTCAGATCAAGATGAAAACATCTACAGTGAAAAGAAAGAAAGATGTCCATATTCCTTTGGACACAAAGCGGTAAGAAATGATTCATGATTTTGTATTCCACGTATCATAAAAAAATATTGCGGAGCGATTTCATTGTATGTTTCATGTTGTAATATACAAACCTTGCAAATATACTTAAATATTTAGTATTGTCCTTTTTAATTGCTAATATGACTGTCATTTATGGGTTAGAATAGTAGAAACTACTGGTGAGTGCCAATTTCGTTTAAACATTATTGTAATTTATTTGGCGATATAGTTACAAAATATAAATTTATTTTGTACAGTCCTTCCACCTAAACAGCGTTTCCAGCCCATATAAGCAATATTTGACTGACAAATGAATTTACTATCATTTCTCATATGCTAGGGAACGAACCCAGTATGCCCGCACAGAAGCCTAATGGCTTACCGACTGCCACGGCCATCGGTCTTATGGATTGACTGTAGTTTTATTTTATACTGCTGATAAATAATATCCAATCTTTTGGTATGTAAAAAATATGCTATACAATGTATTCACTCAAGTGTAATGCAATATTCACATGTTATGTTGGTCTTTTGTTATACATTCAAATTTTACAATATGCCGTTTCCCTATTTGTGATAGAAAGTAGCAGACCAATTAGAGGTGACAGTGGACGCGGGTTTGAATCCTGCCTAAACCAATTCTGTTCACCTATAGCATAATCATTTTCTTAGTTTAGCGAATGTATGAGGATGTGTATCAAATGTAGTAATTTATTTAACACAACTAACTAAAAAGTTGTTAAATAAGAGAATTAATGTGCTGCTCTAGCATTTCAATATACCCGGGTATTTATTTATTAAATACCCAAAAGAATCCAAAGGTCCCGGGTTCGAATCCCGGTGGAGACACAGTTTTTAATTGTGTTTTCAGTCTGGATGTGTGAGACAATTAATATCGTAAGTCTCCTGAATGTGGCAACTTATTATTGGGTGCGTGTTAAATTAATATTTGATTTAGTACCTGTTAGTTGAAATAAAAAAGAACTAAATAAATACCCGGGTAGGAATCCTGCTCGGACCAATGTCAATCACTAATAGCATTTGCATATTTTAGGGAACATTCATGAAACAATTTTACTCTCTTCATAGATTTAATTATTACTATCCATGACACAAGATTATTTACTTTGCAATAGTTGTTTTGCTATCTGGCGATGCACTGCTAGTTGGGAAAGCAGATTGGTTTTTCTTTTCTTTTGTAAAACATTAATTTCGCTTTGCGATTTGTTTTGATTAAAAGACATTTATTTGTTTATCCATTTTGCCACAATGATATAGTTGAGGTCATATTCATGTACTGGACCCCACTTAGTTACGCGACGTCCTACGTAGGCGATTCAAAGCGAATGTGAAGCGGCGCGGCGCGAAAATAACAAACAGTCGGTAACTATGGAAGTGTCCTACCTTACCGACCGCAAGTATTTTTCGATGCGAAGCGAACGTGATCAGCTGGTTTGATATTTTCGCGCGAATTGAAAGCGGTACCATTGTTTTTTGACATGTCAGAAATAGAAATTTTAATTACTGTCCATGAACGTCCCATATTATGGGACAAAAGAATTATTATTATCGAACCGCGAATTTTAGGATTTGGCAAAAATAAATGGGACTAAAGTAAACACATTTATTTATTATTGCTATTTTACAATAGGATGTTGTTCAAAACACACAAAGTTTTCTCTCACTTGCACGAATGTCAAATTTTGATATGTTTCCCGGAAAGATGTAAATTCAGTCTCATTTATTTATTCAAGATCACGTAATTCTTCATACAAATTGTGATATCCCCCATAAATATGCCTCTCTAAGTACACAATATTAGTTTCACTTCTCTGCCGTACATACTTCTTGAGTATTTTATATACGTACATTCATGACAGTAGCTGGCGGCAGAGGGAACGATTCGCGCACACGTAGGACAGAGCCGCCGCGTCGCATCGCATTGAATTCGCTTGTATCCGCACCGCATCGCCTCGCAATCGTGTTCGCTTTGAATCGCCTACGTAGGACGTAGCGTTACTGTCCTCGTTCCATAAATCATTTTTAATTCAGTAATAAAAAAATAATTTTAAAATTTCTGTTTTCTAGAATGGAAATCCATTTTTAAATGAATTAAAATAGAGTATTTCTCCACTGAACTTTAACTTTATCAACTTTATCATCGAGAATATTGGCATAATCAAGGTCTAAAATAAGGTCTAAACTGATTTCAATTGCTAATAATAATGGTTGCTGATTTATTTAGCACCATTTTCGTGAATATCTTTCCTAAAAAGTCCTGAATTTGTATTTGTATAAGATTTGAAAAAAGGTGCAATTTGAAATCCTTTCTAAAGAATATAATATTTTTGTTCTTATCTGAGAGTACGTGGAAGCCATTGGGCTTGCAGTAATTTATACACCTTTTTTGTCTGCAATAGTGATAGTGGGTTTAGTACACAGCAAAGTGAAAAAATTGACTTAAATTCATTTTTCTCACGCAAATATTGTTTCTCTGGTTAGTTGGGAGAAATTGCCATATGGAAATAAACTCGCCACTTGAGGAGGGTGCAAGAAAGTGTTTATTATTAATGTTAAACCAGGCAATGACAGGCCGTAAGCTCAAATTTTTATAGAGAGAAATTTATAATAAAATTATTAATAAGCTATGCATGTTTATGGTTTTATAAGTATTTATTTATCCCAGTGTTAAGAATATAATCCATCATTGATATATTGACAACATAGTAATTGGTACATAACCTCACATTAACAGATCTCGACCTAACAGGACTCGATTCTGCTTATTTGTGTAAAAAATTATCGATTGGAAGCCACTCGAGAGTGCTCTTGTTTTTGCTGTACGTAGTTTTTGGTAAACTATATCCAATATGGGTAATTTTGTAGCATGGAGGCTATTGTTTTTACCTAATATTTGTATTATAGATCCTTATTTCTGTTTTTATGTATATTAATTTATCATAAATTAGTGTAAAAAATACTAGGACACGAACATTTTTATTGATTTCCTACCGATTGAAATCAGCTTCATTTGACTATGACTTTAGTTTCCTGCACCTATGTGTAAACGTTGGCTAGATTTTCATTTGACCCAACTATCATAAAGTTATAAAACTTTTATAATTTCAAGTATTCAGTTACAATCAGTTTATTGCTCTTTCTCATAAAAGTTTCTTGTTATTTTATTATTTTTGAAATATGAATTTGTCCAATTAGTGATTATATGTGTTATGATATATGCTCTATGAGATAAATGCCATTGAATATATTTTTAATAGTCCTCATTAAGGTGATTTCTACTTTGTGTACTATGGCTCAGATGATATACATTTCTGGCCACATTCTTTTCCTTCAAAGGAATGTGTTTTCTTTCTGGTCTTTTTCTATTCACGTCTTGTATACCTCAATCCAGTTAAAATTATCGCCAAATATCTTGAACGAGCTTCCGATTGCGCAGATCGCAAATTTGTGTCTTTTTGCTTCGTTGGTTTACGTGCAAATCGCCCCCCATCTTTGTTAAAAAATCAAGTTATTTGGCCACATTTATACACATAGTATAAAAGTCTATACCTCTCACCATCCCTACTCTTAAATTATATTGATCAACATGTCAATGATGATTTTTAAGCACTGTCTATTAATTGAAATACATTTTTTATGTTAGACATATTCAACACAGTGAATATTTTTAATATCTCCCACCATAAAAATGTTCTGTCTCCATTTCGCTATGGAATAAGATTATTGTTATCTTGAGTCTGTGCATCCGGATTATATAAACAGGATCCTAAAAAGAAATTTATTTCTCTTTTCTAAGAATTTACAATAATAACTTGAATAATGTCTACAGCATAATTGAGAATGGAAATTTTATGGTATAAAAAATATTGCATTATATTTGGGTCAATATGTTTGACTTAAAAATGTTTTGGCCAAATGAAGCAATGTATTATTTGTGTATACACTTCTGATAAAATAGAATGTACGTGATACAAGCAAATCTGCATTGCAATGTATTATTTGTGTATACACTTCTGATAAAATAGAATGTACGTGATACAAGCAAATCTGCATTGCAATGTACCTATTGTAATTTTAAATAGCAGCGAATAGCAAATGGAAATTTTAAGATATATTCAGTGTTATCACTATTGCCATACACCTGATAACAGTTCAAACAAGAGACAAATAATAGAAATGCTTATTTAACTGATTATTTTAGAATATATTCATCGCAAAATAAAAACGGTTGAATTGGACACACACCAATGTCAGTAGAGCTCATGTGATGTCTTTCCTTGTATCTCAAGTGACATTGTCTCAGTAAGTTTCACCTTAGACGTTTAGCACAAAGTAATCCTACAAAATATTTTCTTGTGCAATGTCCAATATTATCAATGTTTTCATTTGATTTATCTGTTTGTTATTAATGTAATAAATAAACAGATAAATCAAATGCAACTTCTTTATGACTGTCTACTCAAAACATTGATAATATCCGAGACAGAATGATTAAAAGGTTTTCCTAAAACAGTTCAATAGATCATTGTATCCTTTACCAAGGATCCTTGATATTTAAATACATTACTGTCTCCATACCATACAGTATTCATTGGTGGCTGTGTAATTGAACATTTGAGATGATAATTGCTATGTTTGTATGCAACATTGGGTGTATTGACACATATTCTAAGAGAAACAATTAGTATTGGTTAATCTGAATGATTCATATATTTTTTTTGTCTTATATCTGATAACAAAGTTAGCAATGTAGATCTGTTATTAAATCCTCACACTATTTGTAATAAAATTTACATTTACTTATTCACCTCCTTATAAACTCAATTTGGTATTCAAATTGCTGTATATTTTGTGTACAATGTTGTTTGAACGTAATACAATATTGAAGAAATCACAGATTACAGGTAATTTTCATCACGAGGTATACGTTCTGGATAAAACTGCGAAAAGCAAAATTCTGCGATAAACAGGAGATTTCAATAAAAACATTGATATAAAAAAAAAATATATCTAATTTAAAAAATACATATTAAATAATATTGTCATATAATTAATCTTAATTATTCCACAGTGCAAAAATAAATTTATATAAAAGTAGTAGCAGCATCAAATCAATATTAGGTATACTAGTTTGGATTTTTTTTACATTTATTATGTAAAATTTGTCTTGATCTCTCAAATTCTTTACAGGACTCGCTCACAAATAATCTTTGTCGTTTTATTTAAACAACTACATGTACTCATTTTGAAGAGAAAGGACCCTTAAGATTTATTTGTCGCTGAATTTTTGCAAGAGAATACGTTCCGAGACGTCAAACGTACCATGCACCAGCTGTTCACTCTCGCACGTGGTCTCCGGGGTTTCGATGATGTTTTGTTTCACGATTCATAGCAGTTTTTGCTTATGAATTTTAAGTTTGTTTTTAATTAACAGTTTTTTTTTTACTTTTTTATTCAGATTTCAAATCAGTTTTCTATCTTTTCCAACAAAATTTAATATGCAGAATTTGAGTCTTGTGTGTTCTCCGAGCAGTCTTTGATTCCACCAACATTGTCTGCCTCTATTAACAAATACATTGTATAGTAGAGAGATACATTGATGTTTACTTTCTAGTTATTTGCTTTTAGCTATCTTTAATAAAACATAACACACCAAGAGTAAATAATTAAAACTACATATCTATTTTAATTAAAGGTTTACTTTGTTGAATGTAATTACAACTCCTCGCATTTGCTGCATATGTGAAATAATCAGAAACCAATATGTTGCATCTTATGATAAATATGTATGTGTTTATATTATTCTTTTAATCTTTAATCAAATTTGTCTCTTGTTTGAAACTTAAGGTTTTGAAAATTATACATACATGTTCACCTTAATGTTCAATAATTCAGCTTGCTTTTGTGAACCTATGTACCAAGGATTAGAATATTATTCACGAATATTATACTGAATTTTCCAATATTACCAAGAAAATGCTTTTTAAGAATGGTATTTTAGTGCACATAATATGGCTGACTTATTAAATCAACTCACAAGTAGAATTTACTTAAAAATATTATTCTTCTCAATATATGTTATAATTTTGAAAAGTTAATTATTGCCTGGTTAGCATTGTCTTTATGTGACTGCTGATTACAGAATTAAAGTACAGGCGCAAAGAAAGTTTGCACAGGGTGTGCCTGTGATACCAGTCCAAACACCCAAGGATAACCAAACTCCATCCACATCTCAGGAGCCTCCCACCGAGACAGTTTTCCAACTAGACTCCAATAACAAACCCTACACTGAGGACTTTCTCACATATCTTTGCTTCAAAGGTAAGAATATTTATCACATTTAATTGATTTTGTTTTAGTTTTAGATTAAGTACATTAACAGAATCAGTTTAGAACAGATTATATAATTTTTCAAATAGATGTCTAATAATAATTCAGAATTAAATAATACAATGAAATTAATGTTTTGAGTATTTATGTTGAATGTTTTCGAAGCTTAATCGCTTCTTCTTCTACACAAACATATACTATCAAAATTGTATAGCCCATATACCATATATACGACCTTTACTCAAATTTTAACATCCCAACTCGTCAATTTGACACAATACATCTTTCGTTGAATTCTCCGCCAAAAAATTCCAAAATGTATTTTTCTCTGTGATTTAATTTGTAACCAGATTCATTAATTAAATATTGTTTTCGTTTTGTCATGTCTTTAAGGTGATTTGTGTCAAAGTACAATAAGTATTTTGTTAAAATAGAATATACTTTCATAACATATGTTTATGCTTATCTGGAAGAAAAAGTAGTTCAGCTTAAATGTGTTTCAAAGTAATAGTATAATTAATTATTCAATGATCCAACTGTCGATTTGTTCAGCAGAACTTTGTTCTCTTAACATATCGACAATGTTTCAAGCCAGGATACGCGAGAATTGTATGCAGAGGTCTACTTTTTTCACGGCTTTTCCAACTTTGAAGTAAAAAAAGACCGACTTAGAGGCTTCGCAGCATATATGTTCCATACACGGATTTAATCAGAATTCGGAGTAGAAAATTTCGTGTGTCTGTGTGTGTGTCCCCCCCCCCTTATAACTTTTGATCTGCTCAATTTACTAAGCCCAAATTTTCAGAATATATTAACAATTATAGGCCTACAAAACTTTTATACTCAGAATTTTGAATTTTTGTTTCAGTCAGGGGTTATCAACTTTTGAATTTTTAATTTATTTTTCCATATATCTCAGAAACCATAAAAGCTAAAACGCTGAAAATTGGTATATGCATAGAAAAATACAAAATCTCAAATTAGTTTATTCAAAAAAATTCCAGGGTTTCTCAAACATTTTTTATTAAGAAAAATATTTTTTTTATGATAAATTTATGAGTTTAACTGCCTATATTTCCAAATTTTTTAAAAATATCTTAAAAAGCCGAAATACCCCAACTAGATAATTTAATTTTCTATAAAAAATATTCACATTGTATTAGCACATCTCAAACTTTTTTTAACAATTTTTATAAAAATTGAATTTAGTGACGACATTGCTTCATACAATTTGTATGGCAGTCGCCTATACACAATATGTAAGAAGACTTTATAGTTTGATACTAATCTCCAAACATACATACAGAACCATCATGCTGTTTTCATATTCCGGGTAAGAAAACAGGGCTGACCTCCATACTGTCCTATCTTGACATACATACCAACATGTGTTAAAATTTTCAATAATTTGGATTTATGGGTTTATATAGTTTGATTCTTATTCTTCAACTATACAAACTATCGCCATCGACAGTTGGATCTCATGTGTTTCATGAAACTAGTTATAAATTAATATAGATACATAATTTCTAGGCATAAATTGATTGCCAGTGAAGGATGTTTGGAGGGGGAAATATTTTCTTGGTTATATACTGCATGATGTTGGTTTTTTTAATTTTGTAATATAGAGATTGTCATGCAGTGCTTTGAAGGCTTTTGTGTTTTTTTTCTTCGCAATGTATCTAAACAAAAATATAGATTTTATTGTTGATGTAATAAATGTATATAATTGTTTAGATATATTATGGTGCTTTGATAAAGATATAGTCTATTGTCATAGGAAATCCGTAATAAATGCATTAAGGAGAAATTAAAATAGAAATTGAACTATGTATACAAATTGTAACAGCTTATGTATTATTTGATATGGATTTTCACATAATGACTATATTTTACTTTTGAAATGTAATAAACATCTTATTCAGACAATTTTCGTGACTCAATCAACCTTAGGGAAGAACTATTATCCCAGATATTCTTGGGTGCCTTGCAACGTTCCCTGTAAGGTGTGTGCGCGCACACCTACTAAAATGTCTCTGCACACATGTTATACCCTCCCCACAGTCAATATTATATAAGAAAGTTTCCATTGCCAGATTTTAGTCATCTTTTTTATTTATTTCAAAATTATCTTTGTTAGTGTTGTTATTATATAAAATCACTGTGATTAATAAATACCCTAAAAATATACATTTTAATGAAAAATTGTATGTGTGTTTATGAGGGGGGGGTGGTGTAAATTTATCACACCACCACTGCACAGATGCGTCGAAGATCCGCACACACAATAGAAAAATTAGAGGGAATGTTGGTGCCTTGTATTGTCAATGTTAAGAAAAAGGTCGAGTCAGTTTAGTGTTCTTAACTTTTATGTCCCTGCAAACAGTGGATTTTATTATTTCTTGTCTTCAATGTCTGTTTTATAAATTTGAAACAATTTTTAGTCAAGTTAGGTGCAATTGATTCTTGAACAGTTTCAAGCCAAGATCCACTTATAGGATTTTTTATGGCCAAGTCTACATTTTGCTTGGTTTTTACAACTTTAAAAAACTCCAACTTGAGGCTTAGCAGCATAATATACATATTATGTTATATATAGGGTGGATCATCCAATATAGGGGACCTTAATACCTATTGATTTAAACCCATGTATATTTAGCAATATTAGGTGGTTTTAAAAAATATTTACACTTTTGTGAAATTTGAATAAAAATCTATTTCAGAATAAACTACATCACTGTAGCTAAACTATTAGGTCTACGATCACAATTTTTTTTTCTGAGAATAGTTCAATAGTGATCCTTATGTAAAACAATTCTAAAATTTAAGAATATATAGAAAGTTTTAGGCCTGTTCTTTTAGGCCTATAAAACTTTAATACCTGCTCAGAATTTTGATTTTTGTTCTAGTCAGGGGTTATCAACATTTGAATTTTTTTATATTTCCACTTCTCAGAAACCATAAAAGCTAGAACGCTTAAATTTTTGTATAAATATAGACGGATAAAATATCTCTTACTATAATGAAAAATCAAAATGTTAATAATTAAAAATTTTATGAAGAATAAATGTGCCTATATTTTCAAAAATTTTAAAAATATTGAAAAACACCGAAACACTCATAACAGATAATTTAATATTCTATAAAAAATATATACTTCATAGCAGTACATCTCAAACTTTTGAACAATCTTATTAAAAAAATAATTTATGACTACATTGGGATGAATAAATAAATAAATAAATACATTGTTTTAAACAATTTGTATGGTAAAATGCACAGTGTCTACGGGGACTCTCAATAGTTTGATACTTAATCTTCATACATTAAAATATGCAATTTTTAGTTTGGTACATATTCTTCAACAATAAATACCATCACCATCGACAGTTGGATCTCATGTGTTACATGCAAATAGTCAATAAATTACCCTGGTAAGTGTACAGAAATAATCATGTTCAGGATTTGTTTGATGGTGTTCAAGCTTTGAAGAAATTAGGTTATGCAAGGCGCCTCTTACTCAGTTCACCTGGATCATAAAATAAAAACTTATCTATGGAGATGGACAGTCATAAGTGTATTGCGATCTTGATCATTTTGTAATTACCCTGAAATCATAAATTGTTAACATGAATTAGTATAACTGACAATGTTTGAACAGGGCCGGATAAATCATAGAACAATCCGGAACAAGAAGTCAGGGCGCTTGTCTAAAAAGGGCGCTTAAAATCCTAAAATGTTAATTATATAAATCTAAAATTCCCCAGGTATGGCACTCGGTTCTCTCTGCCTTCCCCTAAAGGGACACGGCGTGATGGTGTGTATGTTAAAATTCTGCGGTGTGAATATCTTGTCCGTCTATTACCGTGTTATTCGTAAACATATACCTACCTACCAAATACTAACAACACGTTTATGCTGCTCGACAGTCGATTCACACACACACACACGCATAATCACTGTAATAATTTACTTGCTTAAGTGTAAAAATTATCTACATAATGAAGCCTGCGCCCCCCTATCTGAAATCGCCCGGGCGGTTCATAATGAATTTCATATGAGATGGTAGCGGCATGTTTGAAAACATTCCAGATGCTACACACCATAGTAACTTTAATTATACATTATACTAAGAACTCTTATTGCTTGTTAATGAAAAATGGATTTTTCCATATGGTCCATTTTGCAGGCCAGAGTATTAACTAAAAAATATGAGACTGTCGACACCTTAAAGATTGTTCTTCATCGAAAGTGGGACAAAATACCACCAGATCACATTCGTTCAGCGTGTAAAGCCTTCTCGGACAGACTCAATACTATTATCCGCAGTAAAGGTTGCTGCGCCGAACAAAAACATAGTTTTTGTTAAATTTGAAATGTTTTTACAGTATACTGAAGTTTTCTAATAATAAAGTAAAAATTGACAAATTTACAGCATTTTTAATTGGTAACACTTTGAGTGCCGACCCCTGTATGATAGTTTTATTTAATTTATAGGTTAATGATAAAAAAAAAATGTGTATAGAAATAATACATATATTATTTTAAATAACTACTATTAAATTTCATAAATCTTTAAGGCCTATTTATTAGCCGTTATAATAGTTAGCCATAACTGACTTGTGTTACTCTGTGTTGTTCCAGTAAATTTGAACCAAAAGAGAAATTCCATATAATTGGTTCACAAATACTGTCCATAGAGTATTTTTAGTTATTTTTTCCAAATTTTGTTTGTTTTTATTGCAAGAAATCAGGATTTTTTTTACCATCATTAAATTCATTTTATTTAAAATGTTAAAAGAGAAACAACCGAGGGAATCCATTGATGTGTCAAAGCGATGTGACTGGGTTAACAAAGGTAAAGATAATATGGTCCTGTTGAGAAAATAAATGCTTGTGTCATTATGTATTTGGTGTACTGGATTTATCACATGACATATTCCAAATATGTCAGGACTCAGTGCATGTACCAAATGTTGAAACTGATTATCAATTATTCAGACATGATTTTGAAGATTCCTTCAGGTAGCACAATCTGTACAACATTCTGTAATGTTCAAAATATCTGATATTCTTATTGTGTAAATATGAATAAATCAGTTCTCGGTGTTAAAGATTTCAGTTGATATTTCATTTGCATGAGTGTTGTGTTTATGTGTACTTTAATATTAAATATACTATTCAAAGTTTTCATTCCAATTTTGGTTTATAAAAGCATAGAATGCGTTAATTGTCATCCCATGTTTAAATATAATTTTCATAGTTAGTTCCAACAGTACAATTTAAGTAATATTTATGTTTTATTTTTCTTCTTAATAATTAATGTAGTTTAATAATTAAAGAAAAAATATTTTGTAGGTACGAAAAAAGGCAAATGTCGTCCAGCATCTGTGGTTACAGCATCATTGCAGCCAAACAGTAAGTTATATTAAGGGTTATTCTGTGTCACATCAATAAATAATATATTCTTTGTAAATAATATCTGTGAAGTAAATTTGTTATATTCTTTTATCTTAATATATCAAATAGTATCCAAAACATAGCCATGTTAAGTTTGCAAAAATTGGCACTGAATGTATCTTTTTTAACTTCAAATGCTTTGGTTTTTTCAATGGCACTACACCCCAAATCAAGCCATAACCTTTTATAATAATTTTATAAATCTCAATCCAATCTTCATGGCAGCATCTAAATTTATAATGTTCTTTTTTGCAGTATTTATACCTTACGGAGTGAGAAAACAAGCATCGCAGTTACCTGCACTGGCTCCACCACCAGACGAAGAAGACCTTGCAAGTAAGAGAAGAGCTTTGCAGGCTCTTAGCGCCAAATACCGTCTCGAAACACGAGCCAGACTTAGGGCAATTGCCTTTCGCAAAAGCGGAGATGCAGATAGGGTAAGTTTATCTTTAAATTTATTTGCATCGTTTTCTAGAACAGGTTAAATAATCAAATATTCTGTCAATTCATATTTTTTTAAATCCATACCTATGATTTTCACAGTAATTGATAAACTATTTCTCAGCAATATTTTAGTGTCAAATCAAATATATTTAATTTTTTCTGAATTAATTTATATTTCACACAGTAAGTATGAATATCTGAACTACTAATTTATACCATTAACATTCTTATATTTCCAAATAATAATATTCTGCAATCTGTCAAACTTGTTCTAAAAAATATCTAATCATTTGTTTCTTAGGATTCATTTCTAACTTTTTGATAAATAATTTTTGATGATTGAATTATGGTATTCGCTTACTTGCTAATTTTATAATAATTTTCTGTATTTTTTGTCTGCGGATGGCTATTAAAATTATTTAACATCAAATAAATTTTGTAAAACAGCCATCCGCTAAAATATTGTAGTAATGATTAAATTTGTTATAGGTTCAAACAAGGTCTTCTAAAGTTTTAAAAGTGACGAAGGCAATTAAAAAGAAACGGCCTAATGGGCTTACAGAAAATTATAAATTAGTTGATCGTAGAGTTGAGAACAAGATCCTCGAAAATTCTAAAATTATTCCAGAAACTACTGAATTGACTCTGAAAAAATCTCCTACTAATGAAGATATTGAAAAGAAACAAATCCAACCAAAGAAGAACGAAAGGAGTGAAAAGGGCATTCTTAAAACTGCTTCAGTCAGAGAACCTATGAAAACAAGAAGTTCAAGACCATCAAAAATTATAAATAAGTCAACCAAAAATACTTCCGTTGATTCCAAAAGCAAAACCCTTATCAGAAAGCACTATAGAACAAGAAACAATACTCAAATCAAGTATATTACAAAGACATCTGATGGAACTACTCTTTGTAAAACTCGTTCTGGTGCAATTCGTCGTTTAAAAGTTCCCGCCAAAAAGAAAAACCCCATAAATGTAAAGAAAAATGAAATTATTGACAAAAATATAAAAGAAAATGAAGATGTTAACAAGAATACTAAAGAAACCACACTTAAAACTTTAGAATTTTCATCAGATGATGATGAGCCTCTATATAAAACACTTGAGGTCAAATCTTCTGCCAGTACATCTAAAGATCTTAATACATCTAAAACTGATGTTACTGAAAAAGTTCATTTTACTCGCCACAGTAAAGTCCATGATAGTTCTGAAAAGTCACCAGATAAATCTCAAATTAAAATCAAACCTACACCAGAAAAAATGAAAGTTCCAAAGAAAATTCCAACTGAAAAGGAAAATATAAAGTCTGATGAAAATTATAACAAGAAATCCAAAACATCTCCAGAAAATGCCAAAGTGAAAAAGGTAACAACATCTGATAAGAAAATTAATAAAAAAAATAACACACCCATTAAAAAAATACCCAGTGAAAATTTACTGGAAAAAAGTAAATTAAACAATGCATTGAAATCTAAAAATGATGATAAACACAAGCCAGCAAACGAACCATTATCACCCAATGTTGGTAGAACAACCCGCCATAAAGTTTATTCACCGCCATTAAACTCAAAAGTTATTAATGAAAAATTTTCCACAAAAAATAACGAAGAAAAACCTTCCACAAAAATAATTGAAGAAAGATCTCTAACCAAAGTTAGTGATGAAAAACCAATAGCAAAAATTGTAGACGAAAAATCTCCATCAAAAATTAACAATGATAAACCTCCAACAAAAATCCTATCAGCAAAAAATAAAAATGAAAAAACCTTAAAGAATAATGATGAAATTATAGAAAAAGTTGGCAAACGAGTTTTTGATAAGTCTGGCAATGAAAATCCAGATAAAGCTGTACAAGGTATATCCAAACAAATAATTGAATTGCCAGAAGTATTTGTCAAAGTTGAATTAAAGAACAATAATAAGAAACCTGAAAAAACTGTTATACAAAAAATGGAAAAAAACGATTGCCAAAAAATGGAGGTAGAGGATATTGAAAATGAAAAGATGAAGCAGGAAGAATCCAAAGAATTTTACATAAAAAAAAATACTACAACCCAAATCAAAAAGGTTTCCAAAAAACGAATTTCTGAATCACCAAAAGCAGATTCAGCAAAACCTAAAACTGAAAAGAAACCTGTGGAGAAACAAAATTCTGAAATAGAAACCAATACAATTAAAACTCGTTCTGGTTCTAAGCACACACAACATGCGGAAAATTTACAATGCATAACACGATCTCACAAGAACTCCAATGAATCAGGTGATACGATTATCAAAAGTAGTTTTCAAAAACAACATGAAAAAAGTTTCACAGATTCTGATGAAGAACCATTGGCATCGAAAATTTCTGATACTTTAAATAAGAGTACTTCTGCAAAAACTCCAATAAAAACCAGAGCTAAAAAATATACAAAGAAAATTCAAACAAAGAAAGCTACTCCAATATCAAACAAGCCTGAGTTGTCAATCTTAATTGATAATGAAACAAGGGAAATTGCCGACAATTTTGGAAAATCATTACTCAAAGAAAATCACCATGATTCTTCTCTGGTATTTGGTATCGGAAGTGATGATTCTTCAACTTCTTCAGATGATGAAAGTAATATTACAAGTGATCAAGTTGAAAGACTTCCTAGATTCACTTCACAAAAAAGGGAGGGGTCACCGTCCTTAAACGGAAATCTTGAATCTAATGCTGAATTATTGGATGAGCTATTAAATTCTAATCAGTTTTATTGCAAAGATGGCGGGCGTAACAGAAAATTTATGAAATCGAAGGAATACATTGAAAGTTGGCTAATTGACAGTGCAAGACTTGCCACAGATAGTCCTTTAGCTGAACTTTTTACACCAATAAATTCGTCTTTCAAAATTTCTGAATCTGAAACACCAGTTGAACCTGCTACTTCTGATTTTCCAAGCACAGCAGAGGTAGAAAAAGTTAATGTTGAGACACAATGTGGTGTTGAATTAGAACCCACTATATTGCAAGAAGAAACAGAAGAGAGATCTAAAGTAGATAACAGCAGATTAGAAGTAATTCCTCCTAATAGTGAAATGACTATAGCTGAGATTTTTGATGAGCTTTGTAGTCAACCTGATCTTTTAACAGCTGCCCAATCAACAATCAATGAACAACCAGAATTAAAAACAATTGTCTCTCAATCTCAGCCGGCCGAAAATTCCCTCAATATTTATGAGTTTGAAAGTGATTCAGACACTTCACTTCAGGGTTTTAATATGAATGATGATATTAGTTGGAAACCAAAATCGTTGAGAGATTTACAGAAACCACGTAAACTAATTCCATTGTACATGGCTAAAAAACGTGGAACACTTAATAGTGGTATTGAAGACTCAACTTCTTTTCCTGATAAGTCATCATGTTCTTTTTCTAAAAAAACAGAAGTTGAAAGTTCTAAACCTGTTTCTCCACAACCTCAAATTTCAAAGGAAATATCCGCTGTACCTCTTGCTTCTGTACCAGAAAGCGTTACAACTTTCACTGAAGAAACTAAAACAACCCAAACACAACCTATTAATACAAATCCTTCAATGTGTCCCAGCACTAGCCAAACAACTGAAGGCCATCATCTCTTTTACATACAATTAGATGGGGTGACAAAGTCTGGTGCTAGCATGGATCACATGATTGAAGGTGTTGCTGTCAAAATGGGTACAGAAGATGGTGATGATCGTGTCATTATGCGAGCTAAGCTGGTTAATAAATCCGAAGTGGATGTAAACAAAAGTACTACCGACAATTTGGCAAATCAAACTGAGCCTGTCCGTGAAATGGTCCGAAGCGTTCTAGGAGGCCTTCCAGAAGGATCATTCAAAAATACATTCAAACCTGTAGATATAAATCCTCCAGGTCTTAGCTCTCCCCCCAGTGTAGCAGAATTTTTGTTGGCTTCCAAACAAAATACACCCAAACCAGAGGAGATCCCCAAGGCAAATGTTTCTCAACGTTCAGTCAACACATCCAGGAGGAATACAGTGCGCAAAAATGCTAATGTGACCGAATCTGTATCTTACACTAACAACACTGCATTCCCGCAAGTTGAGGACCCAGCTCAGATGGTGGAGGCTCCAGTCTTCATGCCCACGGACAAGGAGTTTCAGGTTAAATATAATATTCATTTCTTTTGAACACTTTCTTTTATTAACACTTCAATACCTTTTCTGTGTGGATTTTAAATAAAAATATTATTTTAACCATACAGGAGAGGTGTAATTTTATTAATTTCTCAATAATTCAATTTTAATATTTGAAGCTTGCATACTGAAAGTATTTAGTATATTCCTTTAATTTAGTTGAACAATTAGATTTGTGTTGCTTTTTGAAATGTAGTTTGAAAGTAGATTTGCGTTTGTTAAAAATATATACATATACCAAACATTTATAATTATTTATATATATTTTATTTCTACCCACAAATGTTATCTATTGAACTATTTTATTATAATAATATATGTATGTTTTATGTTATCAAAATAATTTGGTACACTGATGTATATTATGAAAATTATATTTTTTTTGTCAATTTAATGTATTTCAACACTAGATCCATTTATTTTTCATATGAATTACTTATTTTATGTTCACGAATATAATATGTTAATCAATTCTCAATAGAATGCTTAAATCTTTACAAATGATATGCATAAAAATTTTAATTCATCACTTTTTAATCTATGCGTTGGTAAGATTTCTTAGTGTTATCAGATGTAAGAAACTAAACTTTGCCAGATGTGAGACCATATAGATCACTCTAGTTGGATAAATTAATTATGTAGTATTCGTTACAAAATAAGAATAATTAAAGTTATTCTTTGACATACCCTAAAAAAAATACAATTAGTTTTAAATTTATTTATAAAAGCCAAGTATCCGTAAATTTACAGAGTAGCGAAATATATAAAATGTCAGCAACTCCGTAGAACTAAATTCGCCCTACTGTCAAAACACGAAAGAAGTTATCATGTGGAATGCACTATATGAGATAGCCATTATATCTAAATGTTTAAATCTTTTATTATATCTAAATGTTCATTCAAAGATATGTATGTTTGATGTTACATTAAAAGTATTTTAAACATTAAACATAAAATGCTATGCTCCTAAAAATTTTCACCTATTGTTTCTAAATTGTGCTAAGAAATTTATTTAGGTATGATGTGTTTACATTTAGCAGACCTTAAATATCTCAATGTATATTTGTTTTATTAACATAGATTTTAGGCGATGATTGATTTGAAGCTTATATGTTGTGTGTCTTTAGAGGTTATGTAAACTTAGATTAAATTTCTTTGTAGACAATGTGGGACAACTTTATTAATGAAAACGGCAGTTTCTAAAAAGGTATTGTTCGCATCCTGTGGCTACCACACATAATGGGAGTTACATCAAATGTCATCTCTACTTAGCAACCGAATAGAGAGCTGCCATTTATTCTTCATCTTAACCACTTATCATACCATGTTGATAAAAATAATATAGATATTCTAGATTATTATATCTAAATGTTCATTCAAAGATATGTATGTTTGATGTTACATTAAAAGTATTTTAAACATTAGTCATTTCATTTTCAGTGTTCAATGTAATTTATGTGTGTTTAGTACATCAAATGTTCACGTTTCAATTTCTCTATAAATTTACTTATCGTGTTATTATTCCATGTTAACTATAGCAGATATTATTAAACATAATTAAAAAGAATTATGTCATCCTTTTATAGTATTAAGTAAGAAATATTTTTGATTTGTATTGTAAATGTGATGATGCATACATACATCTGCAACAGAATGAATCTTGAGAGTTGGCAACTCCACTGTCTTGTTAATTTCTCCAGTATGTTCAATCTCACTTATTTTATATTCCACTGGAAATGCTATTATTTTAGTATTTCTAACGCAGTATGATAATTTTGGACTGAGTACATTAATGAAGACAATAACAATTACCATAGTAAAATTTAAAATATGTAAATGAAAAGTTTCCTTTATATTTTTTTTACCTATTTTCACATTTTTAACATTCGTTATTTCTTCTGATTCCTATTTTTGGATTCCTATTGTGATGATTTTTTTCAATTTCTATCATTAAGAGGAAATTATACCACGGGTATAATTGTTTGCAATAATATATATCATTGTTTGCACTACTTGGCTAATCCTATATTGTATTACTTATTACGAAATTTGTTTAAAAAAATTCTTACCATTTTTATTTTATTTGTCTTATTGAAAATGTACATTCTTGTCATATGGATATGAGATTGTAACGGTATGTGATTTGAAAATGTGATGATTTATGTGTGATATTATCTATTAATTAGATGGAAGTTATATGGATTATGGAAAGTTATATATGTATATATATGGTGAATATTATGCAAATATACATACATGATTAAACATACAGGTAACCCTTATTCATTGTGGATATACATTTTGGACTTGATCAGATAAGCAATTTTTCGATATTAATGGAGAGAGAAAAACATATTTAAATTTGTAAAAAAAACAATTCATTAACATTATTAGTCACAAATAATGTATTTATTGATATTTTTCCACGCTTCAAAAAGGAATTTTGATTCCTTTTTTTGTCCTCTATGTTTATTATGCAAAATTTAACTATAACTGTTGAATTATCTGTTCAATCATGTTCACACTCATTCATTATCTTCTAACTCCGTGTAAGGGAAAAGGGGTTTTCAATTATTTTGAAACTTTTGTGTATGGGAACAGGTTTCAAAACTGAGTATTTCAGGTCTGACATGTGCAAAAATTTTTTTTTCAATAGATAGAAATATAATGTTTCCAAATAAAAGGGTTACCAGTAATTTTTTCCATTGAACGGCCATATTGATTATGTAATTAAATATTTCTGAATACTTAAGTTATATACCAGAAAAAAAAATTTTTTTGCAAATGATACTCAATATTTTAATTATTTTTTTTAAATGTATGAATATGTCCTTGAAACAAATACATATACATCTTCATACATTCACAATCTCCCGACTATTGGATGACTAATTCAGCGCGCTAACTGCTCTGCCACCACCCACCTCTGTGTTTATATTTTTCCGTGTATATATCTTGTATTCAGTTTTATTATTTATGTAGAATCTCGTTTTTGATATACCTAAGTATTAAAGTAAATTAAAATAAATTCTATTGGGTTTTTAGTGAAAGATAACATAATTTCCTTTGTGAATAAGGAAATATATTTTGATACTATATTTTATTTATAAGAATCTAAACAAAATAAAGTAATTTCATAATTACTGAAATATTTGTCTATTGAAGACTCTTCCTAACTCTTTGGTAACTTCAAAAAATTGTCAAGAACTTTCTATTGAAATTTTGGTTTCACCATATACTGAGAAACTACCTAAAGCATTATTATTTGTATAGCTATCACTTTATTTACAAATACTAAATAAAAAAATACTATTACCATTTTATATGAGCTGGAATAATTATATATTGTGAAAATAGTCAAGTAAACCAAAACACACCGAAAATTGTTCAAAAGACCTGATTTTTATAATTGCGAATGATTTTAGCTTTGAAGTTTCTCAGTAAGGATAGCAATTTGAGAAATGAAAAGGATAGTAATTTGAGTAATGAGAAGTTCAGTCATCATAACAATATTCATACATAATGGAATATTAATTCTGTCTTATTTGAAATTATATTGATTTATTTTAGAACTGTATATTTTTTTAACAAGACATTGAATAAACATCAAATATTAGGTCCTTACATATGAAATTGGCGTTTTGCCGTACTAGCAACTTTGATCTCAAATATCTTCTCTTTGGTTAGGAATTCCAAATTCAAATTTATACAGCTATTTACTCATGTATTTGTGTTTCGAAAATTATAATTCATTTGTTTTTTCCTCAATTGTTTTTTTCTTTGCGTCACTCAGTTTACAAAATGGAAAACTTGAAATATCGCGTTATTTACGAGTACGAGTTCCACCGTGGCACCAGTGCTGCAGAAACGGTTCGAAGGATTAATGATGTGTATGGCGACGGTGCCACAAAAATAAACACAGTGCGTTTTTGGTTCCAACGTTTTCGTTCTGGAAATTTCGACCTGCAGAACAAGCTCCGTGGACGGCCGGAGACCAAAGTTGATAATGAAGAATTGAAGGCTATTGTGGAAGCGGATCCATCGCAAACCACGTCCGAGTTAGCTGCAGGCTGCGGTGTTAGTGATAAAACTGTTTTAATCCACTTGAAGCAAATTGGGAAGGTGAAAAAGCTTGAAAGGTGGGTACCTCACGAATTGAGTGAAGCAAATCAACAAACGCACGTTGACTGCTGCGTTGCATTACTCAACCGGCACAATAATGAAGGGATTTTAAATCGAATCATTACCTGTGATGAAAATTGGATCCTGTGTGATAATTGGAAGCGCTCATCGCAATGGCTGAACCCTGCCGAACCTGCCAAACCATGCCCCAAGCCAAAATTTACTCCAAAAAAGTTACTTATGAGCGTTTGGTGGACTAGTGCTGGTGCCGTTCACTACAGCTTTCTTAAATCTGGCCAGACGATTATGGCAGATGTCTATTGTCAGCAACTGCAAACCACGATGGAAAAGCTAGCTGCTAAACAACCGAGGCTGGTTAATCGATCAAGGTTACTGCTGCTTCATGATAACACTAGACCACACACTGCACAACAGATAGCTACCAAATTAGAGGAGCTTCAATTGGAATGTCTAAGACATCCACCGTACTCTCCGGACCTTGGCCCAACAGATTACCATTTTTTTCGAAATTTGGATAACTTCTTGCAAGGGAAAAAATTCAACTCCGATGGGGCAGTCCAAACCGCCTTCAAAGATTTTATTGATTCCCGTCCGAATGTTTTTTTTAGTAAAGGGATCGATGAACTACCTATGAGATGGCAAAAGTGCATAGATAGCAATGGTACATACTTTGATTAAATAAATATATTATATTTAAAAAAAAAGACTTTATTTTACACCCATACAAAACGCCAATTTCATATGTAAGGACCTAATATAACTGAAATGTGTAAAACTGAAAGAAATGCCTTCACAAGTATTTAGAGCAGATTGTGACAGTCCTAGACAAAACATAATCTGTCTTGTCTTCTTATGTTGCTGATATGTAATCAAAGTTTTTTTTTCATTCCCTATCTAGTGAGTAAGATTCAATTGACTGGGTAAAAATTGCCTACCGGCAATAAGTCCCATCCAATTGGGCTACATAATTGAAGGTTTATATTCGTTAAGCTAAAGTGATTCCTATGTAGGTGTCTGCACTTATGTAGCAGTGGTGTGTTTCTTAAGAATCTCCCTTTATATTTGAATAGTTACGCAATTCAAAAATAATTATTATTATCTACTTATATGATAATGATAATTTTACATCAGTAGGCCAAGTATCGTTCAACAAATAACAGAGGAATGAAAATAATTCTGTAAAACAAACCTAAGAGCAAGTCCTGATAATGTAAAGAATTATATTCCATCATTTCTCAAGGTTTCATTTAGTTGGCACAATTTTTATATGTTGAAGATAGACAATAATATGTAGGTAATCAATAGTTCACAACATCTAACTAAAATTAAATAATAATATTCTTACATACATACCATCACGCCTTGTCTCTCACGGGGTAGGTAGAAAGAGAGAACCGAACACCACATTATTCTATCTTGGCACATATTCATCGCCTCGTCAACGTTCATCCATAATCTCATTCGTGTCTGTCAGTTGTTTGTGTTTCTAACATTTCTGTCTTTCAGAATATTGTTCAAATGGTCCTGCCATCCCTTTCTTGGTGTACATAATATACATATATATATACACCTATTAACTAACATCAATGAAACATTTGAAAATATCTAAAATTCATTGGTTTCTTCCCAAAAATAAATTTGAATGCGTTTTAATGTATGTACATATTCAGTATGTTGTGCAGTTGTACTTTATCAAAAATGTATCCAACAATGGCATGCAAAACAAGTATCTGGTGCATACATTTGGTGCAGTTTGAACTCAGTTTTACAAGGATTGCTTTAAAAATTGTCATATGAATATTAATTAATACAAAAACTACTTATTTTGAAGTTGCTCCGAGGAAAAAATATTTAACAGTGTTATCATTTGGCTCTTCTTTGATTATGTTTATGTATTGAGACTTGCTATTTAGTAATTGTAAAGTGGATCGTTATTTGAATATTTTCATTCCACAATTTGACGAGACTTGACCCAGAGATAATAATTGAAAATGTGTTTGTATCTGGAAGAAAAACTATTAAATATTTTTTAAAACTTTTTTGAGATCAAATAAAAATATTTCTATTATAAATATCTATATTTCTAATGATATTACATATTATAAACTAACTTTCTCTTGTCTAATTTTTTAAACAATATACTGTGTTTTTGTTTAAGTTTATAAGTCTGATAATTTTGATAACTCAATGGGTTGTCTAAAAATAATTTTTATTTAATTTAATTTTTGTTGAATCTTTCAAATTTTATTACAGTGTATCTTTTGATTTTAATAATTTAAAGTATTTTTAATGTTACAGGATGTGTTATATTTTGAAGTATTGATATTATAAGATTTGAATAATGTATTTTGTAATGTACCGATAGTTACCACTTGGTTGCAAAGAGTTTTTGTTTATTTCATTCTGTGGTGCTGTTTTCATAACAAACTTTGCTGGTGTGCAAATACTGTAAAGTATATTCAATTATATTTATAGAATCTTATTTAAGGCACTGTGAATTATTTGCTTATTGTATTCACATTAGTCACCATCTTCTTGTGATAGCCATGTTCTTTATTTTTTAACAAAAAATGGCAACGTTTCCAAAGCATTTCCCAAAAACATACCTTTCTTGTATATAACAATTATTTTTTTCTAATGTGTCTCGTATTTACTAAAATGTTATTTAAAAAACTAATAATGTCACGGGGCAATTTTTTTTGTACTACATAATATAATTCAGTGATTTGGCTGCGACATCCAATAGTATAATTTTCGTCTGTTTGATTTTTTATATTTCTGGACCTTTTTACGTACATTGTCCCAGTAAAAAGTTGGCAGCAAATTGAATGTTTGCTTTGTGATTGGGCAAGTGCAGTAAATTTTACCCTCTTCATACCATTTCGTGCAGGAAAGAACCAGGGAAGTCTCAGATTGTAGTTGTAGACCTGCAATATAAAATATGCTGAAAACACAACTCCTAAAATGAATACCAACTTTCTATTTATGTTCTGGAAAATAATTTATTATAAAATTTTATTTTTGTATTACATTCATTGCACAAATTCTGAATCATTTATTTCCAGCTATTTTTTTCATTGTGTGTCATTACATAACAGTGTAACAATATCAAAATAGTAAAAAAATATAATGAGTAGTAATTTAAGTATGACATATTCTATTTTAATCTCATTATCTGTAGACTTTCAATGATCTTTTTCAATAATGTAGATTTCAATCATTCAATAAAATAAAACAAAACAGTTTATACCAAATATTACATATTATGTATTTTGTTCATTTGCTATTAAAAATAAATGAAAAACAGGATGTTCCGATCTTATGTAATTTTACTACCGACTAAAATTTTAAGTTGGTTTACAAAAATCTTAAATCTCATTAGTGAATCTAAGCTATAGTTAAAATTGTAGTTATATTTACTGTACATTTTTTTTTCTAAAAAAATATTCTATTTAAACCAGTTTTGGTACATTCAAACAAAATAATAACGTAATACTAATAGACACATAATTCCATATTGCATTCCATATTATATTTTTTGCTTCAAAAATGTTATAAAAAAATTCAAACGCAGTCACAACCCTTTTTTGACAGCTGATGACACACTAACATATCGCAAGACTCTAATTTATAATTATGATATAAGTATGGTTGAAATGAATATCTAGGAGTTATAATATAACTACAAATTTTAACTATGTAAATGATAAAACTCACCCTAAATATATATTTTGTAGGTTTAAATTTTTATTTTTATAGTTTGTCATTATTAATAATTTTCCTTATGCTTTTAAATATCTACAGCATTCATTATATTAATAGTATTTATTTTTAGAGTACATGGAGTATATTATTTTACATTGTATTTTAGTTTATTTTATTTTGCGTATTTTATTTATTTCTTTATAAAATATTTTTTATTTCAATTAAATACAAAAATGTATGTAAATGTATCTACTGTAATATTTGTCAATATTTAAGACTAATATAAATTTTACAAAAATCTGTATGATGCTATCAAAGCAGGTTATTTTATTATAATTTTGGTGTTAAAATATATTTATTTAGCGGGTATCTTTAGAGGGTTTGGCAGTATTTAAAAAGAGTTGCATTTTAATATTTTAGCCCGACGAAAATGTTTATTTTTGTCTATGCTGATATGAAATAATCATTTTTCTTTTATTTATCTATTCTCATAAAAAAATAAACTAAAAATGTGGTAATTTATGTTTTAAATTTAAAAAAATATTTAAAACATATTACGTCAATTGAAAATAGTATCTGCGCTACAATTAATGTGTTGATCAAAGTCACTAATAACCCATTTCACCAAGGTACCTCAAATCATTCATCAACTAAACACTCATTAGGGAGTTGAATCCTAAAATGGATCTCTCAGTAATTTTGCATTTCACCAACAATAAAACATTTCTAACTGATGTCCAGTTCAGTAATTGTGACGGTGATAAAATACAAAAGAGAAAGGAAATTGTGGTTTCACTGAAATCACAAATCCAGTGCCACAATCACAAGCAACCAGAGCACCAGTCAGAATAGGCGAGCCACATGGTTTAAGAGGCTCCTTAATGACTGGAGTCGCGTTCATCACTTACCCACAAACCTTGCAACGGATACTCTACTCCCCTGCGCTACCAAATCCAATGAATATCAATTTAAGTTGCGTTATATGAATATAATATATTTCAATCAAAAATACTCCGATAATATTTTTTCATCAAAATACCAATCAAATGTATTTGAATTGTTTGTAAAAAAGGATTACTTTGATCTCTTGGGTATATTTCACTATTCACAGGGAATTTCATATATCACACAACAAAATGCCATTATCATTTTTAGTAACAGTCTACAAATACAAATGATTAAATAAATTATAAACTATAACTGTGAGACAATATTGTGCTCAAACGTCAAAATCTTTCTGTCAAACGTTTTTATGATTATTTTAGTCAGCTCTAATCTTTTTGTTGATGCGTTGACATCAAGTAAAGGGATAATTGTTTGGTGTTTTGCATTAAGTGATTCCAAAGTTTTATTTTTTGCGCGGAGGTACCTTGATGAAATTAGCTATAAGATTTGCAATTTTTTTAGCCATTGTACCATGTAACATTGCACTTCATCTGATTTGCTGTATTTATGTTATTGATTTTGATTCCTTATACATATATGTATTTATTAATTTAAGATATAATTTTAAACATCACATTATAATAGATTATTGTTTTTGCGTTTTTTTATAAGAAAATATATAATTATTTATTGCAATATGTAGTTTATTCAAAAAAACTGTAATATCTATGAATGTATGAAAAGTCCAGCATAAGGTCTAATGCCCGATTTCCCCAAGGCTCCTTAACCTAAAAAATCACATTTATGAACTACTTAGCTAAAAAATTGCATTTCACCAAACAATCTTAGCTTCGCTTAGCGACGTCGGTGCACAAAATGGCGGTCTCTAGTGGATTAACTGTTCATAAACGTCACTTAACGCGTTTGACAGATAGATATTTGGGTTACCATTTCGTCACAGATTTGTTTTATTATTGAATTTATCTTTTTTTTTTGTAAAATTTAAGTTATATTTTTTTTATTATCATCATGGAAGATGGCTGGATTCGTGAAATTGTTGAATTGACAGAATTGGTCGATGAAATAGACAGAAGCGGATCATACGCTCCGGCGAATAAATCGCAAGGATTTTTTAACTAGCCTGGATGATTTTCACTGGGGGTGAAATTTGTAGAACCGTTTCCTTGGTTTATCCATAATTATACTCTGATAAATATGCGCGTCTCCTGTCGAACATCAACAAGTGCAAAGCTCTTTGCAATTATTTATACTCATGAGATCAAAGTAATACTTTTTTATAATTAATTTATATATATACAGTAAAAATCGTGAAATTCACACGGTAGAATATTATAAGGATATTTTTATAGTTTATTATGTATTTCTTATTTGTATATTTTTTAAAGTAACGTTATCTTGAGTCCATATTCATGTTCACCGGAAACATAATCCTGACATCAGCTTAGTGTGGGTGTTATTTGTTGGTGAAATGCATTTTTATTAAGTAAGTCACTTAAGGATTTAAGTTTCGAATGGGTGCTTAGCTGATGATCAGTTTTGAGGGACCTTGGAGAAATCGGCTATATGTATAATATAAACTCTCTCAGTTAATACTTTTAATTGTTGCAGTGACAATTCTTCATATAGCATTTGAAAGGAAACAATTTTATGTTTTCCATATTATGTAAAAAAAAGTAAATAAGTAAACATCTCCTTTATGACACTTTTTATTTCTAAGAATTATGACTACCTAGGTTGTTTATCGCTATTATTTTCTATTTCTGTGATGGACTTTTCATATGCCATTAGGATATTTTGTTATTGACTTATTTGAAATTTGTATCTTATTCCAGGAATTTTTGTTATATTATTGTTATTATTTATTAAACCAGAAATTATTTATTAAACCAGAATTATTTAAATTTAAAAATATTTTACTAGTAAATAGCAGATGTCTCATTGTTGTGTCAATGTAATAAATATACTTTAAAATAATCTATATAAAGCTTTATTAAAAGATGTATTCATTATTTCATTTCGCATTTTTATTTACCCTTATTTATTTATTACTATTTTAATTTTTATCAAACACACATTATAGGTAGAACATCTCAGTATCTCTAGAAAATTGCGAATAGTACATTATAGAAAAAAATAGTAAAAAGTAGTATATGTGTAATGTTTATTGCCTTTGAAATAAAGCAGCTCACATAAATTACCTTTCATTTATAAGAGACTAGGATAGCTTCATACATTTATTCTTGATTGGTAAAAATGGTTATTTCTTACTACATTTAACTTTATTATTCTGATGGAATGTTTTGTTGATGTAAAAATAAATAAATCTGAAATTCTTTATGTTTACCAATTATTTATGAATATAATAATAAATTATCAAATAAATTTGTTTACACCAAAGGCAATAATGTTTCACATATTTTTATTATCAGTCATCTTAAAATATCCAATTTACATACACATTTTAATTAAAAAGTAATCTCTTGTAGTAATGATTTTGAGTGCATATTTTAGTTGGTAGTGCTTTTCTATCTACAGCTTATTATCACAGATTGCAAATCAGTTTATTTTGAAGTATTTGTAGTTACATTATTTAAAAAAAATACTACAAAATTAATATTTCTTATATCAATTGAGGTATTTGCTTTCAAATAGTACCTATCATGTATTTAATATAAATATTTTTTTCTTACATAGGAAAATATTAAAAAATATTCTTATCAAATACTCCTACATCCCATTACGAAAATATGTATGACATTTTTTTTCAAATGTTCATAAAATAAAGAAAAGCTATAAAGGTGTTGATATTACTTATTTACGTCACTATTTTAAATACATAATTCCTGAAAATTCCAACTTGTTAAGTCTAAGTAAAATAAATTTAGCTTGCACTAATATCATGTAGGTAAGTATTTTAATTTTATATGATTGGATATGTAAATATTTTCAGTTGAATACCAATTATAATTATTTTGAAGCGAGTATAGATTTGTAGAATTTACTTGAATTGAATATTTTGCAATGCAGTTTGATTATCAATTTAATATGCATACAATAACAAATTCCTATGTTTAGGAGACTAAGATAGATTATTCAACAAATTCAATCTCAATAACTGTGTCTTTGTTGGAAATCAAACCCCGGACCAGATTATCGGGTATTCAGGAGCCAGATATCCTACTTAGCCACATTTTTCCAGTTTCTGGCCCAACCCCATCCTTTGCAAGTCAACCCATCTTAATATAAGCTAGATATTTATTAATAAAATTGTTTTTCTTATCTACAATACCATGGAATATCACTAATAAATGTCTCGACGACAAACTAAATACCTCAACCACTCTTATTTTTGTGGCTCAACAGGTTGGTAAATTATAACTCATACAGTCAAATGAAATAGGTAGATTATAAAGAAAACTGGTTAAAAATTATCCTTGAAAGTCTTAAAAGGTATAGGAACAAACAAATAATATCTATATTATAAAAAAATTCTATCAAAAAGCGATTCCCTGGAAGTTGGAGGCAGAGAATTTTTAAGGTTGTATTCTTTATTATTTGATTAGTAACAAAATAAATTAACTGTATAACTGCATATAAAATTCTAAACGATTCACATAATATAATACAAAAAATATCTTTGTGGAAATATATTATTCTTACTCAAAATTTCATTGGTAAATATTTATTTAATATTATCATAATTGCGTAATTCAAAATTCATTTTATTATTTATCCTACATACAAGTAGCATCTGTGGAATTTTATTTAGAGTTTGTAATATGGTTGTTCATAAAAATTTACTCTCTGTTACATTTATGAACCAAATGCCATCTTGTGTTCAAAAATATAAACTTTTGTATCACTTATGCAATAAACTATATTGCATTGAATTGCAATCAATGCATATCCTGTATTCGATTGGTTGAACCAATTACAATGTATTGATTTAAATAATTATGTATGTTAGTTTTAATTGATGATGTTTAAGTATTGTACATTTTTTTTACAATTGTTATTTAATTTTGAAATTATTAATTTTTAAGACAATATTATGTATGTGATATTCTCTCAATATGACATTGATGTACTTGTGTAATGGTCTGACAGATTCTGGAAGAATTATGGCATGAAAGTTTATTTTGATAATTAAATATTTGATTCATATAGAAATGACGTAATGCAGAATGAAAGGGACTTAATTAAGAAGTTCATCAACATACCATAATTATTTAAAATCTTTCAAACTAATAATAATTTATGATGTTTTAGTAGTGACTTGTAATATTTCCTTATGTAATTAATTTTAATGCATATATTTTGTGTACGATAATGTGGCCTGCATGAATTTTGATAACATTGGGATATTAAACTTTCTATATTCACAGTCTTAGTTTCTTCACCATTTACTGAAAATTGTACAGCTACTTTGTTTTACATAATGTGTAAAAAATATTGTATTTAAACAATTAAATTGTACTCACCAACTTCTTATTGGGTTACCTTGTTTTGATCGATACTGTATGAATTGTTATGAAATGGTATTTTAAATTTACTATAATTATATTTTTTTACTATTACTTAATTATCGAGTAAGTAAATAAACTGTCACTTAACTACGCAGTTAACTATTTTAGTTATGTGCAAATAAAATTAAAAAATCTTGAATTTCAATTTAATTTATTTAAAAGAATCAGTGAAAATAGAAACATTTTATATGCATACATCTGATAATCACTCATTCATTCATGAAAGTGTGCTACACAATACTTTAACATGTATTTTTTATTTTCCAAGTTAAGCATAGTATGTTTAAGAAGACTTAATATAATTTTAAATATCGTTTTTCTATAACCTAACTTGTGTTTTAAATAGTTTCTTTGCAAGTTTGCAAGTTCAATATTTATTATACATATTCATTTGTGAACTTTTATGTATACTATATAATATATAAGATTGTTTTGTGTAAATGTAGGTGCATGCAATGTAAACCACTAATTGAAATCATTCTGTTTAGAACTTTCTTCTTAGAAACAATAACAATTTTATTATGTAGTCAATAAATAATATAAATTTGGTATGTATACTAATCTGTGTAAAATTAAGAGCATTTTTGTTATATTCCTACAATTTTTTTTTTACTTATTTAGTGCTTACTTACACCTTTAACAAGACATTATTATTTATTAAACTTTAAAGGTGTCTATCAAGGGGTGTCAACCAACAAATGAGTCTGTCAATGGAATGTGTGATTTCTAATAGTCTTCTGTAGTAAATATAAAAAAAAACACTTTGTACTATAAATGACGTGTGTAACCTCTATGAGAGTGAGTTTTGGTATGATGTACATACCTAAACGGAGTGAGTTATTTTAAAAAGTATTACGTTTGAGGACTCCTGACACAATAATCGGGTGAAAAAAAAAATGAAAACTTTCCATTTTTCAAAGTTTATATTGAAATATCGTCTGATTATTTCAGATGTCTTCAACTATTGGTTGCGGTGTCAAAAAAATTCGTACTCTAGTAAAAAAAAACTTCACTTCATTTCTCTAGCCGTACTGGTACGGCCATACTCCAATTAGCAATGACATTTTCTGCCGTATGGGTACGGCCATACTCACTTAGAGGTTAAATAGTACTCCCTCAGAACAGACTGTGTCTAACGAGGCAGTAAAATTTCCAAATGTGTAAAATCAGCAATTATCAACACTATGAAGGCTATTATCTCCAAAAGCCACCATTTAGGGTTCATATTATCCAATTGTTTTTACCTGATGTGGTATCATTTTACAGAAAAAAAATCAGCCTTTATACTGTGACATAAATTCGGCTGTTGCTGGCTCTTGATTTATTACTCAAATATCTTTAAATATTTTGTATACTTTTATTTGAAATTAAAATTCAAAGATCTGTCCTAAATTCATTACAGAATATGATTAAGATTTCATCCAAAAATATTTTGTTTTATTGTGTTTTTAGTTAATTATTTAATAAATAAATGTTTTAATGAATTATTTATTAAATACACGTTTTAATGGATTACAGGACCCATTGGAGTACATTGAAAATATTACTCCAGTTGCATCTCGTTTTGGCTTGTGTCGTATCATCCCTCCTGCAAGTTTCCAAGCTGAATGCAACATATCAGAAGACATGAGGTTCACTCCACACAATCAGTATGTACATCGTATGTTGCATCGTTGGGGAGCTTCGTCCAAACAAATGTGTGCCATCAAAAAGTATCTCGCTACTCAAGGTGTTTCCTTCAACCAACCACCCAAGGTAACATCATTTCAAATTTATTTTGTATGTACTGTAACACTGTGTTTCTGATGGGGTAGACAAAAAGAACCAAGAGCCAAACATTCCAATCCTTCAAATTCCAAACTTTATACTTATTATTTTTATTCTAAAAATAAAATACTGTACGAGGATCCAATAAAGATATTTATTGTGAATACACATTAACTCTTTATTAAGTAAATTTAAGCTTTCTGTTATTCACTCTTTTCCAGCACATACAAAATACCTCCCAACTTCATAGATCCTCTAATTACTGAATTTTTCTTGATTTTTTTCCCGAATTGCTTATTTTGTATACATATTTTTTGTTTCTTTATATTCTTTATTTTTTATTTACTCTTTAATATGCTATATATGTACTCTGTTAAACCATGATGTCATGTTATTTCAATGTATTACCTATATAAATTATTGTGACCATAATATAGTGAACCATGTAACGATGAACCCAAGTGTTCTGTAAAGAACCTAGGGGGGATAATAAACAATCCAGTTTATAGTATATAAAACAATAAAAAATCGATTTGTTCTTTACTCAAAACATTTTTTTGCATCATTATGGAGTTTTAATCCAATATTCATAATGTATTTATTTTTAGTTAAGTGGCATAGAAGTGGACCTACCAAAGCTATATCATGTGGTACAGAACATGGGAGGTCTAAAAAGAGTTTTGGAGAAGAAAATGTGGCTTAAGGTTGCAGAAGAAATGTGTATTCCATTCCAAGCTCACTACATGGATATTCGTCTCGATGAAATTTACTGCAAATACTTGCTGCCATATGATACTCTTTCCAACGGTGAGTGTTTGAACAATTATGAATTATGTAATTAAGTTATAATCTAAAAGAACAATTTACAACAAGCATAGATACAAAAAGCCTTGTTATCCAATGAGTCCCATTTTGTTAATCATTTCCTGAGATTTTGGTTACATCATATTAGAGATAAAAGTACGAAAATGCTGTTTTATACTGAAAAATTAAGACAATTTATATTGAAAGATAAAATTAATATATTTATTTAATCAAATTACATATATACCTAGTTGTCTGCAATCTAATTCATTTAAACATCTAATTCATCTAATCATTTAAACCTTTGCGATGTAACTCTGGGACCTGGACTACACAAACTGTGTAAAATATAATATTGGAGAATAGCTGCTCTTTGTATATCAGTGAAATCATAAGGCACCCATTTTTGAAGTTTTTAAAATTTACCGATTTGCTGCAAATGGATCGAATATTAGGGTTTGCTCTCGTATTGTAGTCTTGAGAAAGACTGTTGTTTACCCAACGTTTCGGACAAATAGAACTGTCCATTTCAAAGGGATTTTTAAATTATATTTCGAGTTCTGTTTTGAGTGGGTTTTAAATCGGAACAGAGAACAATGACTTAAACCCCAACCTTAATAAGTCAATAGGTCACAGACTAAAGATAATAGATAACGACGATAATAGACAAAGAAAATTCTTTGTTTGGATCTTGACTTCGGAGTTGAATGGGTGTGCTCGCGCGCCAATAAATTAACAGTGGCAGTATTCAAAAAATGTTAGTGTCGGCTGCCTACGTGCTAATCCGTTTATAAAATAAAATTCTACCATATTAATACTAATTATTTTTCTTTAGAGGAACGTCAAAAGTTGTTTGAATCAGTAGAACGAGAGTGGCACGTCCGTCACGCTCGTATGGTAGCTCGGGCAGCTGATCCAATGCGAGAGGAAGAGGAGACAGATGCCACTGCAGCACCCAGCGTCACTGAAGATGCAGAGGAATGTGTCACACGTGGAAAATCGACAACTCTTGGTTCTTTTGCTCGGCTAGCTAGGAACATAATGACGATGCAGTTTGGAAAAGTCACCCAGCCTTCACCGGATGAAGTGAGAATTTGCATCTATTAACCTATTTCCAATTAAATTGTTATTTAGTCATTGACAAGTAAAATTTAGTTGTGATCTTTAGAATTATGATAATATTTTTTCTTTATAATCATGATGATGTATTTTCTTAATTAGGTATTTTAGGCACAAATTTGTTTTGTGCTAAATACATAAAACAATATTGAGCATGAAACCGGTTATAGGTGGTAGTCATTAAAAGTAACAGTGAAATAGTTAAAAAGTTTTTAATATTCCATGAAGTATTGTCGATAAAAAAATTAAATTTAATTTAGTTTATCATAATTTACAATTATACTATTAAAATTTAGAAGTAGGGTTTTGGAAACCTGTTTTTTTTTTCCAGGAAGTGTGCCCCTCCTCTATCATAATAATAACAAATAGAATAACACTAGTTGCATGTAACACATGAGATCCAACTGTCGATAGCGATAGTATGTATAGTTGAAGAATAAGAATCAAACTATAAACCCATAAATCCAAATTATTGAAAATTTTAACACATGTTGGTATGTATGTCAAGATAGGACAGTATGGAGGTCAGTCCTGTTTTCCTACCCAGAATATGGAAACAGCATGATGGTTCTGTATGTATGTTTGGAGATTAAGTACCTATCAAACTATAAAGTCTTCTTACATATTGTGTATAGGCGACTGCCCTACAAATTGTATGAAGCAATGTCGTCACTACATTCAATTTTTATAAAAATTGTTAAAAAAAGTTTGAGATGTGCTAATACTATGATAATATTTTTTATAGAAAATTAAATTATCTAGATGGGGTGTTTCGGCTTTTTTCGATATTTTTAAAAAAATGAAAATATAGGCAGTTTAACTCATAAATTTATCATAAAAAAACATTTTTCTTAATAAAAAATGTTTGAGAAACCCTGGATTTTTTTTAAAAAAACTAATTTGAGATTTTGTATTTGTCTATGTTTATACCAAATTTCAGCGATCTAGCTTTTATGGTTTCTGAGATATATGGAAAAATAAACCAAAATTTCAAAAGTTGATAACCCCTGACTGATACAAAAATTCACATTTCTGAGTATAAAAGTTTTGTAGGCCTATAACTGTTTGTATATTCTGAAAATTTGGGCTCTGTAAATTGAGCGGATCAAAAGTTATAAGGGGGGGACGGACACACACACACACACACACACAGACACACGAAATGTTCTACTCCGAATTCTGAGTAAATCCGTGTATGGTACATATATGCTGCGAAGCCTCTAAGTTGGTATTTTTTGACTTCAAAGTTGGAAAAGCCGTGAAAAAAGTAGACCTCTGCATACAATTCTCGCATATCCTGGCTTGAAACATTGTCGATATGTTAAGAGAACAAAGTTCTCCTGAACAAATCGACAGTTGGATTACTAATTCAATAGACATTCACTCTTTTCATTCAGATAATGTATCTTCCATTAAAAAAATATTTGAGTAACGCGACGTCCTACGTAGGCGATTCAAAGTGAATGCGAAGCGGCGCGGCGCGAAAATAACAAACAGTCTGTAACTATGGAAGTGTCCTACGTTACCGACCGCGAGTAGGTTTCGATGCGGCGCGATGCGAAGCGAACGCGATCAGTTGGTTTGATATTTTCGCTCGAATTGAAAGCGGTGCCATTTTTTTTGACATGTCAGAAACAGAAATTTTATTTACTTCTGTCAATGAACGTCCCATATTATGGGACAAAAGAAATAAAAATTATCATAACCATTTATTTTCGAACCGCGAATGGGAGGATTTGACAATAATAAATGGGACTACAAGTAAACACATTTATTTACTATTACTATTTTACAAATAGTAAAAAAGTTTTCTCTCGCTTGCACAAATGGCGAATTTTGATATGTTTCCCGGAAAGATGTAAATTCAGTCTCATTTCTTAATTCAAGATCACGTAATTCTTCATACAAATTGTGATATTCCCTATAAATATGCCTCTCTAAGTACACAATATTAGTTTCACTTCTCTGCCGTACATACTTCTTGAGTATTTTATATACGTACATCCATGACAGTAGCTGGCGGCAGAGGGAACGATTCGCGCACATGTAGGACAGAGCCGCCGCGTCGCACCACATCGCATTGAATTCGCTTGTATCCGCATCGCATCGCTTCGCAATCGCGTTCACTTTGAATCGCTTACGTAAGACGTCGCGTAAGTACACTTACTACAAATCAAATTTATTCTTTAAGACAAACATAGACAAAACGGGTACCTATTTCGACTTACTTTTGAATAGTTTAATAATTTAAATAAATAAATAAGGAGTAGAAAAAGAAGAAGACTTATATATAATTAATTTTTTGCCTTTTTCCCTATAATTAAAGAAATTTAATCCTGGGTATGAAATTTTTAATGATTATTTACACATATCATTTGTTTTTTTTTTTCAGGTGGAAGCAAAGTTTTGGGATTATGTAACATCTAGAAACAACCATATTTGTGTGAATTCTGGTTCCATTGATTCTAGTGTCTGGGGATATGGGTTTCCCAGTGTTAAAGCCAAAGGAAGTCCAATATCTAAACATCCATGGAATCTTAAGGTAAATGACTTTAAAAAATATTTACTATAATATTTGTTTGTTCATTGTGAAAAAAATACAAAACATCTATCTTAAATTATTAATATTTTATTTATTTATTTATTATTAAAAATAACAAAGAAAAATACACAATACAACAATATATACAATTTTTAAAAAGATACATTATAATTTTTTTTTTTTTATGACTCAACTTCAAAAAGAGTTTTCTCGTGCTTTGAAGTGAGTCACATTTCACAAATCTACAAACTATCTAATCTATTTATATACATACATCTTAATCTAGGCACTAATCTATTTACAATAACATACATATTTAGATACAAACATACATAATATTATATATAAAGAGAGAAAAAAAAATACAAAATTGGTCTGTAGAATAAATAAAAATACACAAATTGAAAATAAACAACACACAATGAATACACAAGAAAAATGTTACTTCAAAAAGTCTTTCAGCAATACCAAGAAACCACCAAAATTATTTTGCGCCACTATTCTCATATCCACTGGTAAATCATTAAACCACTTCACCCCGTAATATGAATAATGATTTTGGCCAAAAGATGTATTTTTCTTTGGGATCTTTATCATTCCACTTGTGCGAGGAATGATAAAGATAATTTTGAATGACTAAAATTAATAATCTCTTACCATTTATTTACATTGTGAATTTTCATATCACATAATATATGAAAATTCACAATGTTGATAATTCACAATAATTAAATCTATCTGAGCCATGAAGGCTGATATTAATCCTCATTTTTCCAATTCCTTCAATACATTAATTTCTCTTGTAACAATGTATTGGGGTTTATTTGCAGGTATTAACAAACAATAGTGGCTCTGTGTTGCGTTCTCTTGGTCCTATGATCGGTGTGACTGTACCGACACTTCATGTCGGAATGTTATTTTCTGCCTGCTGTTGGTACAGAGATCCTCATGGTTTGCCATGGATTGAATTCCTTCATCAAGGAGCTCCTAAAGTATGGTGAGTTCCCATTTAATTACCTAATAAAATATACTCTCATTTCAGATACAATAACATGGTCTCATCAATTGTACAATTTATTTATGAAGTTAAGAAATATTTACATCATAATATGGTATGTTTATCCATCTATCGATTTATTCAAGGCAATTTATTTCTCTTAACATACATATCAACAGTTTTAGCCAAGATGCGGATAATAGGAAGAAATGTTTTGTATGGCGCAGATGACTTTTTGCTTGCAAAAAACATCGACTTCTAGGCTTCACAGCATATAAGTTCGGATAGCCTAGTCTTCACACCATTTTTTTTAAACATAACCTACAAAAGTTTGGTAAAAATACCAAAATCAGTCATTTACTTTAATATTTTAGGTACTTTTTTTTAATATATAATGCAACTGGCTCACGCCAGTCGCAATTATAACTACAAACAAACCTAACCAACCTATTTTTACCAAACTTTTGTAGGTTAGGTTTACAAAAATGGTGTGAAGACTAGGTTATCCTATAAGTTCCATATATGGATGAATTCAGAATTTGGAGTAGAACATTCTATGTGTCTGTGTGTCACCCTCTTATGATTTTTGATCTACTTGATGCATAGAGCCCAAAATTTCAGAATATATTTAACAATTTTAGGAGTACCAAACTTTTGTACTCAGAATTATCTTTTTTCCAGTCAGCCATTAACAATCTTTGAATTTTTATTTTATTTTTCCATGTATCACAAAAATCATAAAAGCTAGAAGGTTGAGAATTTGTATAAATATAGAAAAAAAACTAATTTTTATGTTCCAGGGTTTCTCATACTTTTTTATTAAGAAAAAACATTTTTTATGAAAAAATTATGTTTAACTGTCTATATTTCCAAATTCTTTAATGATATAAAAAAATGCTGAATTATCCCAATTAGATCATTTAAATTTCTATAGTAAATTGTATATAGCTACATTATAGCAGTACATCTCTAAATTTTTTATACATTTTTGTAAAAATGAATTTTGGGATGCCATTGTTTCATACAATTTGTATGACATAATACACAATGTTTAAGGGGACTCTCAATAGTTTGATAATAGTAGTATTATAGCTTCATGGATAATAGTTTAATCTCCATGCATTCATACATACCATAAAGCTGTTTAGTTGGATCTCATGTGTTGCATGCAGCTTGTAACCAAGTGACAAGGTGGTATTTGTAATTTAAGGAGGATGACTTTAAATAATGAAAATCTAAGTAGATATTGCTTGAATATTTATAATCTTTGTACTGTCTATTTTAGGTATGGTGTGCCGAATTCTCATGGCCATCGTTTCCGGTCTGCTTTGGCCTCCATTGTTCCTGGTCTTTGTCAGCAGAAGACTGTTTGGCTACTTTCTGACACAGCGATGGTCCCTCCTCGACTTCTGACTGCGGCCGGAGTGTCACTTTGCAGGACTGTGCAGAAACCCGGAGAATTTGTTCTTGTTTTCCCCAAAGCTTTTACATCCAGCCTGTGCACGGGCTATGCAGTATCAGAAAGTGTATACTTTGCCTTGCATACCTGGCTTCAAACTGCTCACCAAGATTTCACTGTTAGTGTATATTTTATTATTTATTTGCTTTTTCTGCATCCAAAACTTTTGATAAATGTGTCTTTAAATCTCACCTAAAAGTTATTACATCATTTTCTCTTTTTACACAGTGGATAAGTTCCACGCAAAACCATGTAAATAAAATATACTATTTAAATAACAATAATAGTGGTTGGGTTTAGTTGTTTAAAAATTAATTCAGGAAATAAAATAAAATATCCGTACACATTGTTAAATTATATGATCTTCAAAGTGAAATATATCTTCAAATCTGCATAAAAATGGATTTTGTGTTGACAATTTTGTCATTTCAGTAATTATAATAAATCAGTATTTCATAATCTTAATATGTTTTTGCTATTTAATCAGGACATTCGCAACAGCTGTGAGCCCTCAATGTTCTCCCTGGAAAGGATGATGGTTGCTATATCAGAAGATCCTCGTTCTTCCTATCAAGTGCTGAAGCAGGTATTACCGGCTCTCAACAAGATCATACAACAGGAGAAGCAACATAGAGAAACACTTTTCAATCTTGGATTAAAGGTAAAAACACTATCATGTAGTCACAAATCTTTATTTTTTCTTGTACAGTCCATTTTGTTGTTCGGTGTAAGTATACGCCTTTTTTAAAGTACAGATATAGAACATGATTACAGTGTTACTGTATAAATTTCTATTGGTACTCTGAGATACTCAATTTTTCTACATCTATTGATTAAAAGTAGCGTTTGTCTAAATAAGGTCTCTTGTTTTAAATACCCCGCAACTTTTTCTACAAAGATAGGCCATTTTTGATATGTAAATCTTATGAATTGTAATTTTTATATAGGTACTACTTAAATATTTGAGAAAACAATAGGTTTTCAAAAGAATTCAGCTATTGTATTAATTTGCATATGTTTTTATTTTATATTCAAAACAAAATTAAGTAAAGAAAGATAAAATAGGTATTAGAATAGTGAAATAATAAAAATAGTAATATACGAAAAATGGCTTCATTTTTACCATGGTTGCTAGGTGTGTTTACGTTATACATTCATGATTTTAAATCAATGTATATTTTTAATTTTCAGACTTCCGAAAGAGCCCAGTTAAATTTAACTGGAAAGAAAAAAGTTGCGAAGTGGCAAGATGAAGCAGAGGAGTGTCAAAGGTGTAGGACAAACCTTTCCCTATCAATGGTTCGTTACAGTTTGGTATTTATTGATTCCTTAGGATATAGGAAGCTTTGTGTGAATAATTCATAAATGAAGAATTTTCGAGGACTTTTTTCGAGGATGTTATAAACCAGGGGTTCCCAACCTTTTCGTACTCTAGAGCACATTCTAAAATATCGGTAGGTTTTTAATCTACAAACTCCTTCCATAACTTCTCATTTTCCCATAATTATTTTTTTTAAATTCATAATTTATATAAATAATAAACAAAAATGTTTCAAAATAATAAAATTAGTATTCAAATTGCATACACACATATTTACAAAACGTAAACAAAGACGTCCTAGTTTCAATCTCCAGCAGAGGAGAAATTTATTTCAATTAATTTCTCACGCATATATTGCTTGTCTGGGCTGGAAACACTGGTTAGTTGGATGAAATTGTCATATGGCAATAAACTCGCCCCCTTACGCAGGGTGAAGGAAGTGTTTATTATTACAATGTAGATCTTTGACTTTGTAAATGGTTGTAAGTCCTGAATAATAATTTGATTTTATAAAGTAAAATTATGTTTTATACTAATGAAAGATTGACATATGTATATCTTAAAATCTATTGTATAATTCATTGAGTCTGTGTAATGTTTCTTTTGGGCACATATATATTATATATTTTTTATTTATTTTTTAGTTATTCAACAATGAAGACAGCAGTGCATATTGCCTGGTTCATGGAGCTGAGTTTCTTCAGGCGAACCCTGGTCAGGTAGATAACTGTAAGCTTATCTACATGCATTCAGTTGATGAATTGCAAAGATTGATGTCAAAATTGATACAGAGAATTAACACTCTTGCTAACAAGAAAATGGGAAAAAACAAAAACCCTAACCAATAGACGAGGTATATTTTTAAGTTGAATATATTTTCATCCTGTATATTAGTTAAATTCCACGATGAATCTGTAATATGTAATGAAATATATTTGTAATGTATTCGGAGGAAGCTTTATTGTATGAAATATGTTTAAAGCATAACCCCAATTTTTGTCTCAAAACTACCTAGTACGGTCATGGTGAGTAGGTACTGATAAATTATAAGAATAACTTCATACAAACGATTTAAATGACTTATTCATTGATTGTGAGTCATTTTATCAATATTCAAATTCATGGTGACCGATAAGTGATTAAGGCTTCATGTAGAATAATAAATTGATGTTTAATTCTTTTTGTAATATTTTAATCATGAAAAATACTTTGAATTATAAATTAATTTTAAGGAAATATTTTGGATAGGTATCAATTTCAATATCTTTTATGTAATCCCAATTGACTGTTTTCAAGTTCTCTGAATTTTCCTGTAAATGTATATATTGTTCTTAGTTTTCAATCATTGTAAAACAATATTTGTTTCATGATAGAAAATTTTGTTGTAAATTTTTTGAAAATTAGTACCTACAAATTATCGGCAATATCAGATTTTATAAAAATTGTTAAAGAAATATGCAATATTTTTATGAAATTAAAATTGTATAACCTAAATATGAAATAGTTGCCTTGCCTCGAATTTAAAACTGTATTCATTCTTCATGTATTTCATATTAAGTATAGTACAAGAAAAAATATTTTGCATACTAAAATTCTAAGAACCACATTTTATTATGTCTACCATTATTTTACTTACCTATGTATTTATTTTTAGACTAAATACAATGATTTATTGAAGCATGCCCCCCCCCCCCCCATAAAAGGTAAATATTACTACCCGTAAATATTATAACAACAAAAAAAACATCATTGTGTTGTCAACAAATAAAAAATAACAAGATGGAATCAAAGAAATTACTATAAAGACTCTTTTGAGACTACAAAATTATCTGTTTGGAATTATATGTAATGGGGGGCGTGCTTCAATTGTTAAATTATTTTGGGGCATCTATCTGTGTACTAAATACCTATTGTAAATAATTCAAATGTTTTTTTCTAGCAAAATATTAGGTTTCTGTATGAAGAAGTTAGAGATATTAAATAAATTTGATAATAATGTATATGGCATATTATGTAATTTGAGTCACTTATTTGATATGTATTATATTTGTAATAAATGAAATCTGATAAGTCTTGGCACAAGAGTTGAGACTACATATCTCAACAGAAATTTAGAAAGATTTGAAAAAAAAACAGCACAATAGATAATGTGTATACTAATTTATATTGAAGTATAAGCACAAAAGAAAACCCTTCGGCATTTGTTGAATCCAGTAAGAATATGGTGATGTATATATGTAAATTTTTCTCATGTGAATCTCATTATAATTACCAATATTTTCATTTAATATAATTTTGTGGCTTGTATACCTATTTTATTTTCATATTCTTTTTTATTTTTTTTGACAGAATAATGTCAGTATGGCATTTTTGAAGGTTCAAATTTTTTTTGTAATATTTGAATTACCTATTTAATGACAGCTTGTTATTTTACCTTTTTTTGTATCGAGTCTAAATTTGAAAATAAAGTTTTTTTTTGTATTCATTCTATCTGCATAATAATTATACTACATTTAATAAAGCATCATTTTATTCCAGATAGTCAATGTAATGATAATATATTATGTACAGTTGGTTTTGTTTTGTTTGAGGTGTAAGTTCAATGATAATTCTAACACCACTGCAAGTCACTTGACTTCTGTACTGGTGTCATGAGTTTGATTCTCAGCAGAGAATAAAATTGATAACCATTTTAAAAATGGATAAATCTTGTTTGATAAATCATTTTTTAAATGAGTTCATTTCCATTCCCAATACATTAATTTATTTAATGCACACAAATTTATCTTTGCATTCTATACCTATTTTTACATGTACGTAGATTAGGGTGGTCCAAAAAAATTTATATATCAGTATATCAGTTTGGCCACCCCGTTAATTTGTAACATGTATCTATAGAAATTAAACTGTAAAATTTCAGTTAGTTAGCTTTGCGGAAGAGGGTGCTTAATCGAGTGATGTTTCTGAATTTTTTGGGAAAAATGCTTGATTTTGATTTTTTGTTACTGGTCAGTTTCGTGTGTTAAATTAATGGAATCTAGTTTAAAATACAAGTGATAAAGAGTTTTATACATGAACTTTGGTATTTATTTATTAGACTGAGTGAATCAATACGTCCAATTATGTAACTTTTTGAACAAAAATAGGTATGTTCTTATAATTTTGAAATAAGATCGTTTGAATTTAATTTTGTATTCTGTAACTGACGTTGTTCTTTATACTAAAATCTACAAAACTAATGCACCGTAGATATTATTATGAACTCAGATTGTCTATGTGCGCAGATCACGCATGCGTACTGCGCACTGTTCGGCCATGTTTATTTATGTCATGTCACCTAATCTATTTTATTTTCAACACAACGAAAAATTTGTAAATAATCAATTTTAGTTTTATTCCATAATCAACTGATGTTTTCAACTTAACTAAAATATCACGGACTGCTGCCAAATAACTAGTAATAAGGTGTGAACTAAAACTAGGAATGATTTGACAGTGTTGACTTGACTAAAATGTGACTAGTGCAAAAATGAGTTCAACTCGAAAATCAGACTACATTTTTCTACTTGGATGTCGGGATCTTGAGCCATTAGTAAGACTTAATCAACTTCCAACTCTTCGGCAAGTTCTACTCCGTTATCACCACATATTGAATAAATTAAAAAATATGAATGATTCTGCGAATATGCTCATGAAAGAAGTTATCAAGGTGTGAAGAAAATCTGGTATTCCAACTAAAAAACTAAATCACTGCTTTGAAAAACTTATCAAAATTCATAGGAACTGGCTGCTTTTAAATAAAAATAAGACAAGAGTTTCGGAAGCACAGAAAAATAGAGAGCTATTTTTTACAAAAGACCTAGATAGACTTTTTGATATTGCCCATGCGAACGCCATGAATTCAATCAAAATTGCGGGAGACAGGGAGTTTCTCATTGATCAAAGAGGTGAGTGTAAGATGATTATGACTTCGATTGACAAGAAGCTAGAAAAGATCAAAGCATGTTCTTTAAAACGAAAACAAAGAGCTGAAAAATTAAGAGAAAATGACTTGGTTGTCGTCATCACATGTTTGAAATAATGCTTTCAAAAATATTTACACTGTGTTTTGGACCATCAAGCTCTCCTGAGATTCCACTATTCAAGAGATTCAGAGATGTTTGGGATACAATTCCAAAAGTGCACTACGATTGTCTCGAATCCAGTACTCGTGCCGAACAGTTTGCTGAAAATACTCTCGAGAGTCTTACGACTGCCTTAGCAAGAGAAAGACAAGTTCGCGATGATTACAGCGAGCTAATGGAGCTCACAATGATTGTTCTGAACAAACCATCTACGAGGATTTATTGGCGTTCCCCGGGACCAATACATAATGCTCGATGGATGGCAAAACTCCTGTATGCTATGAAGATTTTTCTTTTTAGATGTAATTCACAAGCATTCAAACTTGCCAAAAGAGAAGAAAAACAAATTGTTCGATTTGTTAGTTTTGGTGCGCTCATACACACCAAGATTTGGATCGAAGCGCCTTTGACAGCAGATGCACCCATTAATGACTTTCAACTTTGGAAGAGATCAAAATCATACGAAGCGATTGATTCTGAAATTGGTGCAGCAGCAAGGGGTGTCTTGTGGAGCGTCACTTGTGGTACTTGTCTGATGAGCTAGTTGCCTTTGCCTTGTTTTCCGACAAGCTGTCTTATGGCAAGAAAATGGCCATTGTTCAAAGAATGCATGTTGAGGGCGTTTCTCGTTTAGTACGAGGTGATTCTACTAAACTATCCATGGAAGCCACATTAGAAGCATTTGCATCGCAAAGAACACTGAGAACGTTCTCAGTTCTAGACATCAAGGACTCATTATTGCAATTATCTCCTGAGACTTGGATTAAAATAGTGATTACCTTCAAGGCAAAAATTGCATGCGATTAAAGACACTGCAGAGGGGGGTATAAAATTATTTGAAGATTACAATGAGATACTCGCTAAGAACGAGGAAGAAAAACAATTTTTACTTCATGTCGTTGAACAGAACAGAAAGATCGTTTTTACTGAAACATCAAAAAAGTGCTAAAAAACTTAGTTTTAGTTTGAGAAACAGAACTGTAATTAATAGTATCTTAAGAAGATATATATTGCTTTGCTTGTAACATTTTATTTGTGTTAGAATACACTTTTTTTTAGCAAAAAAACTTACTTTTCGACACATAGTTTATGTTTCTACCGAAACACCCAAAAATATGCTAACGAACATAATTTTAGTTTGTGAAAAATGAACTATCATTAATATTATTTTAAGTATTGCTTTGTTTATAACATTTGGTGTGTGTTTAAATACTATTTTGAAATAAAAAAAAAACTTAATTTTGATGCATAGTTTACGTTTTTTACTTATTATTATGACTAGTACTTGTTATGGATTTTTTCATAAAATTCAGATATTTCAATGTCGATGAGCGCTCCTTTGTATATAAGATAGGGAAATGAAATTTTAAACACATAGGAATGATTGGCGTAACAAAACAAGTGGGTGGCAAGGATAATAATAGAATTATCTTTTTTCGCCATATAAGCGTGGACCACCCTAATGTATGTAGATAGATTAATTTAATTTCAATAATGAGACATATTTTGTAAATAAGTAATTAATTATTTGTAGTATTGATTAAAATATAATATTTTGTATTATAATATCTGTATGTATGTAAGTAGTTTAGATTTTATCTCTTAAAATATTGCTTCAATTTAAAGCCTATTTTGCACAATTGAGGATTTTTTATATGCATTTTTTTCTTTCAATTTTTAAAAAATGAATGTATTGAAAATTATTATATTAATTTTTATTTTGCCATAAGAGGAATCTTGTGTTTACAACTTTTCAAAAATACTTAAATTATTACAATAAATTTTAATGAAAACTTTGGAGTGATTATCTGTAAAATTCATTAAGGGCGGGCAAACTTTTGAATAGCGGACTAGAAGTTAAATACTAACTTTCCTCATAAGACTAAAAATCTAAAATTTCTATTGTGAAATTTCAAAATTATGCAGAATAATATTTTTTTTTAATTATATTGTGCATAATTTGTTTTACAAGAATAATTAAAATAAACCCAAATTGTCATAAAATAAACCCAAGTGCAAAAATTTGTTTTTTTTTTCTATGAGATTATTTACAAAAAATATAATATATATATGATATAAGATTATTGTTGTATAGACCGTTTCAGTTAATAAATCCGTTTTTATCTTTGCGTTGGTAAGATTTTATTGAGTTGTCAGATGTAAGAAACTAAACTTTGCCAAATATGAGACCAAATAGGTCAGGCTAAGTTGAATAAACTAATTCTGTAGTATTCGTCACAAAGTAAGAATAATAAAAGTAAAACAATAAAATTAATTTTAAATTTATTTATAAATTTACATACCTAGTAGCGCAATATTTAAAATGCCAGCGACTCCATAGAACTAAATTTGCCACATTGTCAACTATGCATGCTTAATAACACAAAAACTATCTATTTATAATATTAATATTTGTAATACAAATAAAAAATCTTTTTTTTTATTAGTGAATGTTTTTGTCATTTAATTTGTTGCTATAATTGAAATGTCTTTTAATATTGTATTCTTTCATCATAATGCAATATCCTGGCAAATTAATACATAACCTTTATATTTCCTTCACCAAATATAATTTGTATTCCACTAATCGTTAAGTAATCATTTATTTTATAGTTATAGTTTAATTTTTAAATGAAATGGCCAACTTTTTTTTTATTTATAATAAATAATCTTTTATTTCTGATTTTTGACACATGTTACTTGCGCGCCACATTGAAACACACGGCGGGCCGCAGTTTGCCCAGAGCTGGTATAAACAATAGATAATCATTTAGTAATATTAATTTAGTAATATTACATTTAATGTATGTCAAATTTTATAAGTATCTTTTTTTTCGTGTGACCTGTCTGGTCTTCCCGTCTTTGATAAACCACTCTGGAGAATCTCTATGAACCGCGCGTTACGGAAAAATTCTTCCACACACCTCAATCCAGCCCACTCACAAAATTCAATCCAAATTAAAATATTTTAAACTTATCCAGAATTATAATAATATTGTAATTATTGTTTATAATAATAGGCATTTAATTATTGTGGTTTAATAACCTTATTTTTATCTCATTTGATTCAATGCTCAATATAAATGCATAAAATTATATTACAAGAGAATGTAACTACCTACTTGCAGCATTACTAAGAGTAATATTTTAATGTTTTTAGTTAATTTTGCTGATTGGGTGATTCAGTATGCTTTTACCAAATTATATTAGACAAATTAATTGTATTTATGCAACAAAAAATTATTTAATATAAAATATACTTACCTGTATGTATATAATGTTTTCATAATTGGTATGGTTTATGGCTTCAATTTTAATGTTTAATATAGATACAGAAGTTCTCTAGTTTATTTAGCAAACTAAAGAATCATGCGACATTCAGACTGTCAACAAGCATTTTAATAATAGCTATATTATTAATAGTTATTAATTTGAATATTTTCAAACATCTTATGTACAATGAGTTCACTAAAAAAAGTTTAAATATTTTATGATATGCAGGGTTTTGTGTTTTTATATTATTCTTGGATGTAACAATTTGGACTAATGCATTCATTTGATATTATGTATAGTAAAATTAAATGTATCAACACACAGAAACCATTTCCTTTCGAAACAGATTTTATTTGATTATTAAAATGTTTTGTATTTTATTTAAAAGTACATGTCTGAATGTGGCAATTTATAATGAAATATTATTATTTAATGTGGCCAAATACTTATTTTTGGAATTGTATTTTACATAAAATGTAATATCTCAAAGATATAATTGATTGAGGTTGAATCTATATTGTGAATATATATAATATTATGTTGGCAGCCATGCACAATGTGCCATTTTACTTACCTCTGTGGAAATGGTATAAAAAATCATATTGATGGTCAAACTTTGAGATCTTTTTGTCAATAAAAATAAATATTGTCAGTTATTCTAAAATATTGTTTTATTAACTGACTTCCAAAAACGGAGAAGTTATCAATTCAGCATGTTTTTTTTGTGTTATATGTATGTTCAGCAATAACTTTTTACCACATTGTCCTTTTTTTATTATTCTATTTTCATTAAAAAGGGGGTATCTTCCGATTGGTCCCGTTTCAATTAGGTCAAGATCTGGTTATGGGATCCACAAGAAAATCATACATATCTTCAATTTGCACTACAGCGATAAAAACTCTTTACAACATTTTCCAATTTCAATTATTTCTTTTGATGAGAGATGATCACACATATGAATTTCATCGGGTACTAATGACGGGACTTATCTAGATAAATCAATAAACTCTTCAAATTGCAAAGGCGCCTGCGATCTGTACGACAAACATATCTAACAGATTTCAATTATATGGTAAAATAATTCTTTACCACGTCAACCAATTTTAATTTTTATGCACATACATACACACCATCACGCCATGTCCCTTACGGGGTTAGCAGAGGGAACCGAACACCATACTTCTCTATTTTTGCATACATTTCTGGCTTCCTTTACATCCATGCATTGTCTCATACATGCTCGTCAACTGTTCAATCTTCTTATGTTTCCTTCTTTCAAAATATCATTCACATGCTCATGCCATCCCTTTCTGGGGCGACCCCTGCTATTCACTCCATTTTGTACACCCATATAATATTTTTTTAGTCAGTCATTCACCGTTCATTCTCTCAATATATCCTAACCACCTCAAGGTATTCACTTTCATTTTACATACTTATATATCCTTCTTTATCTTGCATTCTCTCCTTATGTTCTTATTTTTTATTCTACTTAATTTTTATGATGGAAAAAATTTACTTCATCTTCTTCTTTGGCCTCATGACTGAGGGTGGTCATTACACTTAATCACCAGTCGAATGATTTGCTTCCATATAAGGCGGTCATGGGCAGATATTTTAATTGTTATGAAGAATTTTCAATGTATAGTAATAGTTGATGTTAAAGGTAATGAGCTAGAAATAATGTATGGCGATCGTACAGACAAATTGGAGGAGACTTGCTGTCGACAGGGCGGAATGGAGGCAGTTTCTTGAGGAGGCCAAGGCCAACATCGGGCTGTAACGCCATTGCTGATGATGAAAGGTATCTCATAAGGAATCTCAGAGATTTTTTTTTGTCAAAATTCACATTCGCGAAAGCTAAAGCTCTATTGCGTGATATTTTAAAATCATCAGTCACCTAAGTAGGTACCACTGTCAAATGTACTTTCATCACTGAAAAGGGGAAAATAAAATTAATTTTAAAAAATCGACTACAAAAACAGCTACAATGATAGCATAAAAATGCACTAAAAGTATAAAATAACTTTGAAGTCGAAGACAGACAAACATTCATGGATCTCCATGGATCATAGATTTTTGTTTGGCACTGACTTCAAAATAAGTGATTTGATGTAAATAAATATTTTGGAACCTATGTATTTCTTAGTCTTGTGTTGTGTTAGATGTAAAATTAATATGATTTTTAATTATATTAGGCAATTATTTTATACTTTTTGGTGCTTTTAATTTTTTATATTTTAAATGTAGCTATTTTTTGAGTAAGTTTTTTTAAAATTATTCTTATTTTACTTAGCTTGAGACATCACCCTAAGCTAGAATCAAGAATGAAAAGTGACTATCTAAAAACTTCATTAGAAATAACATACCTATTTATAGCCTAATTTTGAGTGAGTTACATAAGATTTTTTTTACTTAGTATATCAGCGAACTACAAGATTTATTATCACCATTCGTTAGCTTATAATCACTATTTTTTAGCATAACATTCACCAATTATGCATTTTAATGCTAAGGCAGTTGTAGTTTTTATTCATGTACAGTCAACCTGTAGTAATCCAACAAACATTTTGCAAAGCGGTGTCTAATGATCAAATTAAATTTGTCAGATAATAAAGTAGTGCCATAGACCCCCTGTAGTCTGGAACTTTTTGAAAAAAGTACCTTAATCCGACAAAAATGATATGATTCTACACATACTTCAAAACATACAAAATATTGAACAGCACTATAGACAACATAGGCATGTCCGATTACAGGGAGTGTTGGATTACCGAGGGTCCACTGTATAAAAATGATTTATTATAATCACATAAGGGCACAATATATTTTTGCCATATGGCAATATCTTCCAACCAAATTCATTTGGCAAGGTAATCTATTGTGTGTATGACACACCAATTTATGTGAATAAAATATATATTTATACAAAAAGATAACAATAAAGACGAAGGAAGGATATGATATGGAGACAAATTTAAGTGCTATGTGTAAGGAAATGATTCCTCAGATTTCTTTTGAAAGCGGGAAGTGCAAACGATACTGTAAATCTAATTGGTTGGAAGAAATTGCCTAATGGCAATAAGATGAATAAATAAATTGCACAATACATTTAGAATATTCTCATAAAATTAATATTTATTAGTTTATCAAAAAGAAATACAAAATCACAGGAATATGAATAATATAAATAAAATCTTCACTCTCAACAATAAGTGCAATTTTTAATTTATGTATGAGGTATATTACTAATATCAAATTATATCAATGTAATCATTCCAAAAATTTACAGATTACATTGACGTAAAATAAATTTAACATATAATTTGTTATATCTTGTATTACAATTAAAACTAAGTCATAGTGATAGCATTTCTCCCATGCCTACTAATTCAGCCTCTTTCTTCATTCTTTCTGTTACTTTTGGCTGTACTGATGGCCATGTCACTTCTTCGAATACTTGTCCATTATTAACAGCCATTTTTCCTAGTTCCCCGTGGTTGCCATTCCCTTGCTGCTTAACTCTGTCAATTTCATCTGCTACTTGAAGAGCGATTACTTTATCGGGCATCGTCACCTCTTTGTTGTATAAAAAGTCCATCTTTTTAGTTCTGGGAAAATCGCACAGTATGAATCCTTTGACATCAGAATTCTCTGCCATTGCTTCCTTGAGGAGTTCCATGGTTAGTTCCTTAAATATAAATTTATTAGTTACAAATATAATCAACACAGCTAACCTAGGAGCATAATCATACTTGGGGGAGACAGATTGAAGATTGTCGTTAAATTGCTAAGTATTTACCAATTTTAAAATCAATGTGCAAATCATTTATTATATGTATAATGACAATGGATTTATTAAAACTAGTTGCATGTAACACATGAGATCCAACTGTCGATGGCGATAGTATTTGTAATTGAAGAATACCTACCAAACTATAAACACATACCCAAATTAATAAATATTTAAAGATATTCTGTTTTCTATATAAATCATGTAGGTATGTACATATGTCAGGATAGGATAGTATGGAGGTCAGTATCTTTTTCTTACCCAGAATATGAAAACAGCATGATTGTATGTTTGTAGATTAAGTAGGTATCAAACTATTGAGTGAGATATTGTGTAGTGTTTACTGCCTTTCTGCCTTACAAATTGTATGAAATGATGTCGACAAAAATTAAATTCTTACGAAAATTGTTAAAGGTTGAGATGTACTACTACAATGTTCATATTTTTTATAGAAAATAAAATAATCTAGTTGGGGTTGGGTTTCTCAAACATTTTTTATTGAGAAAAAAATAATTATAAGTTTAAAACTGCCTATATTTACAAAGTTTTTAAGAATATTGAAAAAAGGCAAAACACCCCAACTAGATAATTTAATTTTCTATAAAAAATATGAACATTGTAGGAAGTATACATCTCAAACTTTTTTTAATAATTTTTATAAAAATGGAATTTAGTGACTATTCTCTAAATATACATCATGCTGTTTTCATATTCTGGGTAGGAAAAACAGACTGACCTCCATACTATCCTATTCTGACACTCATACCTATCCACATGTTTTATATAGAAAACAAAATATTTATTAATTTGGATTAAAGTGTTAATAGTTTGGTACGTATTCTTCAATTATACATACTATCGCCATCGACAGTTGGATTTCATGTGTTATATGCCTTACATACATATGCCTCAAGACCGCACAGGCACTGGAAATTTTCAGCGAGTACTTCTCTTACTGTAGGGGTACACCAACTACCCTATCTGACATGGAAGACACGATAGATTAGGTACACCAGGTGCAAAGAGGACATGCTTAGGAGGGGTATAAGGGTGGAAGAGGATGTCTCCTGCAATTGCGGCGAGATACAAACTGATGAACATCTCCTCATCTATCGAAATATGCCAGTGAGGTGCAATGCAGAAGACCTTATGATGGTCAATGACAATGCCGTTGCGGCTGCTGTATTCTGAAGTGGGGTGGCCTAGTGGTGAAGTGCTCGGACTCGTAAAGTACTGTAGGGGTTCGTACCGTACATTTTGTGCGACTACTCGAAACAGGAACGACATAAGCGACAATATCTACTTTTTTTTAAAAGATCAAGAATTTATTTAAATCATTCAGTGTTAACATCATATTTAAAAATATTTTTGCTAAATTATAATTTTACTATTTTTTTACTAAAAATAAACAGCAAAAAAAACTTTTTATTCAAGTTTTTTGTTGTTCATTTTTAGTAAAAAAATACCAAAATATTTTTCTATCAATATGGAATTCCACAAAGTTTTCAAAAATAATTTTAATAAATTATAATTTTACATCCAACTTTTTTTTTAAATAAATGTCCTTGGTCAACAAGTACAAATACATCTTCCTACATTCCCTTTAGGTGAACGAAATCGGTCGAGGCAGGATTCAAACTCGCGACCACTGGATGACTAACCCAGCGCGCTAACCGCTCTGCTATCGACCCATCTAAATTAAACGGATAACGAGGGAATCCCGCAAATTTCAGGGATAGTTTTCATATAACATGATTCTGGAACAGTCAAACTGTAGACAATACTATAATTTATCCCCGTCTAAGACGATAATGTAAATGAGGAAACGCCAATGTAACTATTCCGTGTGTAATTTGGATATTAATTTAAGTAATAACTAGGCAGTAAAGGTTTCTCACCTCTGGTACATTTTTATTTTCTGATAGTATTTTTGAAACTCGCATGCCTCTTAGTGTGGTGATCTTGGCTGCCTCACACCTCAAAAGTTCTCCATAGTTAATAACTTGAAAGTTGGAAATAGCAGCCAACGTCTGAGAGACTGTAGTGAAGAGTGAACCTGGTAGACCAGTCACATTTATCACTGGGGAATTAACAATTGGCTTCATGTCGTATGACGAGCGTGATATCTGTAATCAATGTAGCAAAAAGTAAATACCTACCTATAATATGCATGACTTGGCTTCGCATTTTATTTAAGAACTGTGCTAAAGGAATGTAGGTACTATCAGAAAGATGTTTAGCTTTGAGATCGTTAGAATTACATCAAAATACCAATTGGATAGAGGATAGAGCCAATAAAGTTGTTCACTATGGGTTTATGTCGTGGAATAAATTGCCTTCTCACGTGCGAGGAGTGCAGAGATTGAGGTCTGATGGCTTTCAATAAATAACAAGACTTCGTTTTTTCGCAAATGAGTCAAATTGTTATCATAAAACGATAAATTAACTATTATGATTATGAATTCAATCAATTCATTTTTATAATGTCTAATCATATCTGGGTCATGTACTGCGAAGACAGAAGTATCACTTTCTCTAACTGATACTCAAAACAACAAAAAAAAATAGAAGTTGGCTGAAAGCAGATTTCCTAGCTGCATAAAATCAAGGAATGGACGTGGATAAAGGAATATTGGAGGATCTGTTCAAAGTAGCGCAGGACAAGAAAGTCTTCGCCACGATGATTACCAACATCGGAGGTAGGTACCTACCTGAGACGCCACAAAGTGATGAAGATATATTTAATGTTGAAAAGACAAACTAATTCTTTATCCATTCAATTTTAATTGGCCATTTAAGTTGACCTGAACATTTCAATAGTGTGATCCCAGTATCTGTAAATACCTCAATGATGCATGTCATACGTCATTGATATAATATACCTTTGAAGTAGGGACGTTACTGCGTAGCGGCCCCGTGGAGGATGGCGATGAATGGCGCATTAGACGTAACGATGAGTTGTACAACATACCTATAGGTACCAGTCCCCAAGTATCTCAACGCACGTGGAATTACTTGGCTGAGATGGGCTGGACATGTACAACGAATGCCAACCTCACGGGTGCCGAAACGAATCATGACTGGACACCCGGGTGGGAGAAGAAGGGTAGGAAGACCAAGGCTGCGGTGGGAAGATGAGGTCAGAAAGGATGCGGCTCAGCTTCTCCAGGAGAGGAGCTGGAAAGTGGCAGCAGAGGATAGGATGGGATGGAGGCGAGAGTTATCGGAAGCCAAGGCTCGATTTGAAGAAGAAGATGTAGAGACGCATTTAGACGAACTGTACCTACATATACCGCGAAGGTTTGAAGGTAGATACGGCACAGCCCCTTAAGTTCCTAACTGGAGAGCGGCAGCTGAGAAAATTAGTAAAGGGAGGCACAAGTTGAAGGAAGCCAAGTCTCAATTTAGGTTGGAGACATTGAAGAAGAAGAAGTATACATGCCAACAATCATTTGACTATTATACTGGTATCCTAGGTTTGATTTTCAGCAGAGGAGAAATTTATTTCAAATTATAATATTGGGCAATTATTATTTATTCTCTGGGCTAGAACTAGAAACTCAAGTTAACTGGAAGAAATATTATTATTCATATTGTAAATTATAAATACAGAAATATTGGTGAAGTGAACACTGAATTTTAATTTTCACTTTGTACTTAACGTATTATGTATATTTGATTACCTACCATCGGTCTTGCAAATAAACAACCCATTGCATTGAAGTTACGAAAAAACACTTGAAAATGATTTATATTTCTTGGATGAAAATAGCGAAGTATAAAATTGATTACAAATTAAAATATTTCAGATTCAAAAATTAAAAAAACCTGACGTCCACTGATAAAATATGAACAACAATTGAACGATGATAATAAACAAACAGAACCAGAATTGGATTAGATTTTTTACTAGAAAAATAAATACTATATTCAAATTTAATATCATAAAATCTTTATGTAAGTAGGAACCTACTTTTATAATTTTTTTCCTCGGTTTTATTTCGACTTGCGAAAAATATCGGTTGGATATTGTGAATGTGAATAATATTTTGACAAAATAATTATAGTGAACCTGGGGGCAGTCCGGTCGAACGACGAAATATATACCCTCCATATAGATATTCGATTTTTTTTTCTATAAACAATACCATTGCTACATAGGTTTATAACGATATGGGTTACCATGGAACGGGACTTACCTTGCTGAACAATATGTGTAGTGTGTAGTGTGTTCAGGAATGTGTATGAGGGATATTACATATTATAGGAAGATATTGTGAATGTTTTTTCTGACATTTATGATCTTGATTAAGTAAGCCTAGCATTCGAGACACAAAAAAAATGAATGGATTCAAAATAAAAATAAACGAATCAATTTAAATATATAGGTACATACATCATAATATAATATTACTATCCATATTTTAATACATTATAGGTATTATTACATTTTGCATTTTTTTACACTAGTTGAATGTGACACATGAGATCCTACCGTCGATGGCGATAGTAGGTATGTATAGTAAATTGAAGAATAGGTACGTACCAAACTATGTATTAACACATAAACACTAATTAATAAACATTTTAAGATATTTTGTTTTCTATATAAAACATGTAGGTATGTATGTCAAGATAGTATAGTATGGAGGTCAGTCTGTTTTTCCTACCCAGAATATGAAAACAGCATGATGTATGTTTTTAGATTAAGTAAATTGATAAAAAAGGTTTGATATGTTCTGCTACAATGCTAATATTTTTTATAGAAGGGTATTTTTAAAAACTATGAAAATATAAGCAATTAAAAACATAAATTTATCATAAAACAAATAAATTATGTCTATAATTAAAAGTATACCACTTTTTGTTTCTACATGAATTTTATTATGTGCCTATATAACAAGGCGAAATAGGCCTATCGAACATAATAAAATTCGTGTAGAATCAAAAAGTTTAAAAGTGGTTTCCTTATAATAATATAGGCATAATTTATAATGGAATTCTACAAAATAAAAACTTCGTCGATCATCAATAAAACAAATATTTTTCTAAAATGTTAGAAAAACTCTGGACTATTTTATAAAAAAATAAAATTAGAGATTTTGTATTTGTCTATATTAATACTAATTTTCAGCGTTCTAGCTTTTATGGTTTTTAAGATATAAGTATGGAAAAATTAAGTAAAATTTCAAAAATTGATAACCCCTGACTGAAACATAAAGTCGAAATTATGAGTATAAAAGTTTTGTAGGCCTATAACTTTCTATATATTCTGAAATTTTAGGCTTTGTACATTAAGCGTATCAAAAGTTATAAGAGGGGGCGGACACATAGACACACTAAATGTTCTACTTCGAATTCTGAGCATAGAACATATATTTTGTGAAGTCTCTAAGTTGGTGTTTTTTGACTTAAAAGTTGAAAAAACCGCGAAAAACATAGATCCTTCATAGAAATCTCGCGTATCTCGGCTTGATACTTTGTCGATATGTTTAGAGAAATAAATTCTCTTGAACAAATCTTCAGTTGGATTACCTAGTATTAATAAAACCCTTTTTAATTGTGTGGTAAATAGCCAAAAATAAGACCTATGAAGTAGATTTTTAGTTGGAAAGAGAATAATATTTAAATCTACCGGCTGCGTTTTTTACTATTTTGATTTTTTTAATTACTATACTTTCTATTTTAAAAGTCTAAATTTTACCTTTTCTTTCGTGAAATAATATTACAGAGTTGGTGATATGCAATATTTTTTCGTGTTTCATACATTGGAAGGTAATTTAGTGTGCATATTTGTTTGGGCACATCTGTATGGCCAAGGTATACAAGGGTCTTAATATGATGAAAGTGCTACTTTACATTGAAAAAGTGTGCCTGCTATATTATCGAATCAATATTCTTTTAGATTAGTTTGTCGATATAAAAATAATGAACGGATTGCCAATTTTCAATCTTCTATATATACGATTTCATAAAACATTTATTTTTCGCTGGTCGGGGACTAACATCTAGTTGCAAAATAGATCAATGTTTGTCAAAACCAAATTGTATTTATTACGGATATCAATGTTATCAATGTTATCCAGGGCATGCAGATATACACAAATATGTAGGTACACTAAATTACCTTCTAATGTATGAAACACGATAAAAATATTGTATATTATCACCTTTTTGTGATATAAAATATTATTTCGTGAAAAACGGTAAAATTTAGAGTTTTTTTTTTAAATAACAAGAATAGTTATTTAAATAGTAAAAAACTCAGCCGGTAGATTTTCATTATCTCATTCGATTGACGTAAAAACCTACTTCATAGGCCTTGTATTTTCTTAAGTAACTTGCAAAGACCTTATATACTAAAGTAGTCTTTGGTAACTTGTAATAAAAGGGGGGTTTTACTATAAAACTAATTTTACAAGAAAATTATTAAACTAATTCATATTTTAAAAAAATCATGCAATAGAATCAAGATGTAAATAAATACTGTTATTTATTTCGCAGACTTATCTTTTGAGGATATTGGGGAAAAGATTTTGAGGGTACTGGGGAAAAGATTTTCAAAATATACTATATAGTCTATTATAGGTACTACAGCCTCTTAACATAAATATCTACTATATACGTTTAGTGTTTCCATAAACCGAATTGTTTTATGCAGGTATATATTTTTCGGTATTCGTGGCTCAGTTGATTGGGTATCTGACCGCAGATCCAAAGGTCCCGGGTTCGATTCCCGATGGAGACACAGTTTTGAATTGTGTTTTCTGTCTGGATCTGTGAGATGATTAATATCGTTAGTCTCCAGAATGTGGCAACTTGTTATTGGGTGCGTGTTAAATTAATATTTTAGATTGTACCTGTTAGTTGTCCAAAAATTTTTTGAAAAAAAATCTATACAATAGTACCTATTACGAAATTCGCTATCTATACCTACTAGTCGCGCGGGGCTGGACAAATCGTACATATTTATTTTTCCGTTAAAGACTATATAGTAATTACAATGACACGATAAAAACATATTTTTTTAGTAATATGTCAAAATAGTTGTTAGTTAATTGCATTCGTTTTAATAAAAAAATAACAGTTTCATAAAATTTTGAAAGACTAAAAAGTCGTAAGCCTTGCCGTAATCTTGAGACCCTAATTGGCTTGGTTATATCTAAACCAAGAGTGCAAGACCTGTAATATTTTTTCAACGTTGTATGTATGAATATGTTTATTTATTTAGAAAAAAATATATTTTATTTTATTTGTATGCTTCTCGGGCAAATAACAGATAGGTACCTACCTACTAATTAAAATATTAATTCAACACGCACCCAATAACAATTTGCCACATTCTGGAGACTTTGTCACATGATATTTATCCTCTCAAAGATCCATCAGACTGAAAAAAACAATTAATAGGTACCTAACTGTCTCCATCGGAAATCGAAACCGGCACCTTTAGCTCAGCGGTCAGATATCTAACCAACTAAGCCACGAAGACCGACAATTCGGTTGGAAAAAATTGTTTTGTTTTGAATGGATAATATAGACTTCAAATAAATGTCTTTAAAGATCACGTGGGCTGGGTAAAACACAATACCTATTTATTTTTTTTGCTTGGTTGGTGGGTGCGCAAACCGTCAACCACACTCCGCCGAAAATTATCAAGATATTTTTTTAATTATACTTGAAGGTATATAGGTACATATCGCGCCTTTATTTTCATAGTGACACTAAACAAAAAAAAAATTTCACTATCTGGGATTAAAGTTTCGATTTTTATTATTTAATTTGAAAAAAAATACAAATCGCATGCAATAATACCAATTGGTGGTAAATATTTGAACTAGAGATCTGGGGGGCAAGTCTGGTCCTACCGGCGAAATCAAAACCCTCACGATTACCCATATCAAGGATATGATTTTTATAAGGAGTTCTATAATATCTTTAGATGTCATAGAACTCCATATGATAATTATATCCATGATATGGGTAATTACGAGGGTTTTGATTTCGCCGGTTGGACCAGACTTGCCCCCCTGGTGTTTCTGTATTCAATAAACAGCGCTCATCTAAAATACATAGCTGGTAATAATATTAAAAAAAATATATTTACAATTTTTTATAGTGTCACTACATATGTATTTATTATTTGTCAATACGATGGATATTTTCTAATACTTATGACTGTTAGTTGATAACTTTGTGTTTCAATTTAGTGATTCAATTAGATTTTATCCAATTCAACAATGCAGCAAAGTGAATTCTTCTTCTTTATCCATTCCTATCATAATCACCAGGATCCTGTACCTACTGGATCGTCAAGGTAGGTATCGATGAAGTTCCTTTTGTGATGCATAATTAATAAATTAAACAATTGAAAAGAGACCTTCTAACATATTTTAATTCTAAATTATTTTTGTTTGCCAGCCAATATAATTAAAAATAATGTTTGATATCCTTTGGTTTAGAAGAGTGAATATGTATGTATGTATGTATGTATGTAGATAGGTAGGTAGGTAGGTAGGTATGTGGAGACTGCGGCGATGGGCCCCTGTGAATGCACCAGTCTAACCGCTTTTTTCTACACACAAAAATCTAATAATGTTGGCATTTACAATATGCCTTTGGCTATTCTGCGGTTTTTATACATACCTACACATTTCATATAGGTACCTACATATGTCTACCTACATATTATATCTATAGGCAAACTTGCTGCCAAAGGAAATGCGATGGGTATCAGAGAACCGACCATTGCTAGGTCTGGTATAGCTAAAAGCGGGTCCCCAGAATGACCCCATTTTTCGTATTATAATAAATTATAACTATCCGCCTTTTACCAGTCGACCAAAACTGGAGTGTTGAGAGTGTCTTTATTGTTTTGCTGTGTGAAACTAATGTAGGTACAACACCATTGATTGTTGAACACACCGAAACATTATTATAATAAAGATATGTAGGTAGTAGGTAGGTACCTAGGTATTTGTTTGTAATTTTTCTACAACGAGTAATGGTTCAGCAAAAATAAGTATATTGCATTTCTAGCCGCTAATTATGTTAGCTGTAGGTAGGTATCTAGCGGAATTTAAGTAATGGTAATAAAACTATGTTTTTATATTGATCTAAGTATATTAAATTTTTAATGCATTAATAATTGAGGTAGGTATTATATAAAATAATACCTTATTTGCTACGAATCCTACTAAATAGAAAATTTTTGATGATTTTGATGAACTACCTACCTATAATATAACTACCTACCTATATAACTACATACATAAAAAAATATTTTTCTTAATAAAAAATGTTTGAAAAAACTTTAAGTTTTAGAAAAAAACTAATTTGAGATTTTGTATTTGTCTATATTTCAACCAATTTTCAGCGTTCTAGCTATATGGAAAAATAAAGTAAAAATTCAAAAGTTGATTACCCCTGATTTAAACAAAAATTTGAAATTCTGAATATAAAAGTTTTGTTGGCCTATGACTTTATATATATTCTGAAAATTTAGGCTCTGTGCATTAAGCAGATCAAAAGTAATAAGGGAGGGACGGACACACACAGACACACTAAATGTTCTACTCTGAATTCTGAGTAAATCAAATATGGAACATATATGCTGCGATGCCTCTAAGTTGGTGTTTTTTTACTTCAAAGTTGGAAAAACCGTGAAAAATATAGACCCCCATGCATGCAAATCTCGCGTACTTATCTTGGCTTGATACTTTGTCGATATTTTAAGAGAAATAAATTCTCTTGAACAAATCGACAGTTGGAATATTAATTTTACCTAGAAACCTAGATAATATTATATACATTTAAGGGTGTACTTAAAACTTTGTTAAACGTTAATATGTTAAATAACTCATCGATATCCGCATTAAAGCTTGTCTCTTTATAGTACGAGTATAGTAGCCTTACCCAACGAACGAGCCACGCCTTATTGTTTGAAAAATATCAGCTGATAACTTAGAGGGGTCCAGAATAGATTACTGACACACTCATACTTCGAATTATACAATTTTAACCAATATTTTGATATTTAAGTAAAAAGCATGATCTAGACTGAAAAAAAATATTATGACAACTGGCTACCTGCGTTTTAGCCAAACCTTTGTTATCAGTAATAAAGGTATACCTATTTATGACTGTACTGTTTGGTTGTGTGCACAAAACATTTAGTAACAAGAAACATTTCCAAATCTTTAAGATATACATTGACCTACATATTATTGATCAATACCTCGCTTTATATACGTAGGTACAAAATTTATCCAAGAAAATACGTATCTACTGGGTATTATTCATTTTTAATCGAATACTAGTTTTTTTACTCCTCACTAACCCAAGGGGATATAGTTATGATTTCGCAATTTTAAAGCAATTTTTTTTATTGCATGCTGAGATTGTATTCTGAAAGTTTCATCACAATGTATCCTGTGTGTGTATGGAATGTATGGCGTGTTTATTTTACTTTATGAATTACAGACTAAATTATGTCGATAGTACGTAGATTATTGCTCATATTTTAAACTATTATAAATAAATTTACAAAATTTTGCCAGACCGCAAAACTCTTGCATTAAGTCTTGCAAAGCCTGATCTTCGTCTTGCATCTCCTTACGCTACGTCCTACGTAGGCGATTCAAAGCGAACGCGATTGCGAAGCGATGCGGTGCGAATACAAGCGAATTCAATGCGATGCGGTGCGACGCGGCGGCTCTGTCCTACGTGTGCGCGAATCGTTCCCTCTGCCGCCAGCTACTGTCATGGATGTACGTATATAAAATACTCAAGAAGTATGTTCGGCAGAGAAGTGAAACTAATATTGTGTACTTAGAGAGGCATATTTATGGGGGATATCACAATTTGTATGAAGAATTACGTGATCTTGAATTAATAAATGAGACTGAATTTACATCTTTCCGGGAAACATATCAAAATTTGACATTTGTGCAAGCGAGAGAAAACTTTGTGTTTTGAACAACATCCTATTGTAAAATAGCAATAATAAATAAATGTGTTTACTTGTAGTCCCATTTATTTTTGCCAAATCCTAAAATTCGCTGTTCGATGATAATTATTCTTTTGTCCCATAATATGGGACGTTCATGGACAGAAATTAAAATTTATGCTTCTGACATGTCAAAAAACAATGGCACCGCTTTCAATTCGCGCGAAAATATCAAACCAACTGATCGCGTTCGCTTCGCACCGCGCCGTGCCGCATCGAAACATACGCACGGTCGGTAACGTAGGACACTTCCATAGTTACCGACTGTTTGTTATTTTCGCGCCGCGCCGCGTCGCTTCGCATTCGCTTTGAATCGCCTACGTAGGACGTCGCGTTAGTCTTGGTCATGTAGCGAAACATGCGGTCTTGGAAGTCTCGTAAGACCATGCCAAGTCTGCAGTAGGTACTTTTGCACATCGCTAATTAAGATACGCTTTATATAGGTAATTAGCATCACAATATTTAAGAAAAATATTGTAGGAACCCAATATCTTTACATTTTTCGTGTTTCATTAACACTTTCCGCTTTCAAAAGTAATCTGCTGAAGCATCATTTCCTTTCAAATAATAAGTACTTACATAGTTCTATCTTCTATCTCGTTATCCAATCCATGACCCATCATTTCCTCATCTCTCTTCATTAGGAACTATCCATTTTTTAAATGTACCTACATATTGGTTAGATACATACCATACACGCTAACCACTCAACAAATTAATGTGTTTGGTTGGAAGATATTGTCATTAGGCAACAAAACCGCCATTACCCCCTATTCAGTAACTATTGTAACTAGAATAAGAACGTTCTAAAATTGTAGATTTTAGATTTACGGTCTTATTTCAGCGTTATAAAATATAAACATGGACTAAATGGAATAGGAACGTACCTATATTGGTCGGAACGTTCTTAAAAAGTTACTGAATCAGACGCATTTTGAATAATTTTGAAAATTATGAAATTTTCATCATTATCATAATTATTCAAAATACGTCTGATTCAGTAACTTTTTAAGAACGTTCCGGCCAATATAGGTACGTTCCTATTCCATTTAGTCCAATTTAATATTTTATAACGCTGAAATAAGACCGTAAATCTAAAATCTACAATTTTAGTACGTTCCTATTTTAGTTACAATAGTTACTGAATAGGGGGTATTGTGTATCGTTATGCATTAATTTGCGTAGGTAGGTACAGAAAGTTTGAGAGTAAATTCAAAAAATAAAATATAGGTAGATACCTACGTCAATAAACGAAGTAGGACTGTACGTAATATGGAATCTTCCCATGAAGGAAGGAAGAGAAGAGATGATTCTACCTAGTACGGAGATGTCAGAATGTAGGTTGAGTGGTATAGCAGAAGTACTAGCCTAACAACAGTTAACATTACACTATCGTAAGCTACTTCTAGCCTCTACACGTCATTACGCGCTGGGGATGGTAGTGTAACTAGGCCAAGAGGTGATGGGGTGGCTCGAACGTAGGAGCGGGAAGAAAACTGGGACGATGAGTGGGGGGGGGGGGACGGGGGTGAAATGTTAACTGTGCGGCTCGTCAATATCGGACCAGAATATACAGACTTTGGTTGCTGCGGCCATTTTGTGCGAGATAATAAAACGCATAGAAAAAAAATGGTGTTGTAATTTTTTTTTAAAAAACAAAATATTAGGTTTCGTGGCTTACTAAATAAAATATCTTACTCCCGAGGGGCAATGGTCCCTGGTTCGTTTCCCGATGAAAATACAAATTTTAATTGATTTGCTTGGCCTCTGCAGTAACGAGATGGTTTCAATCAGACTTGGTTTAAAAATTAACATATAGGCAGATAGACACATAAATACTGGCTATAGGTATCACTCGATATCGGGTGGGACGCCAAAAATTGATTAAATAAACACATAAATTTGTCATATAAAATGTTTTTATTAGCAAAAAACTTCGAGAAATCCTGGAACTTATACATAAAAAAATATTTGATATTTTTTCCATATTCATATAAATTTTCAAAATTCTAGGTTTTAAGCTTTTTGAGATATAACTATGGAAAAATAAAATAAAAATTCAATAGTTAATAACCCCTGACTGGAACAATGTTACAAAATTCTGCGTAAAAAAAATGTAAGTTAATTATTTTATTTATTTATTGTAATCATCTTGCACACAATACATAATAAGTGTGCAATGTTTTTTTGCAATATGGCAATATCTTCCAACCAACCATATCCATTTGGTCAGCTGAATTATTCTGTGTATGATATGTACCAATTAATCTGAATAAAATTACATAAACTGATAATTTTTTTATTTTTTTTTTATTTTGGGCTCTGGGCATCAAGCGGATCAATCTTTATAAGGAGGGGAAGTACCTATACAAATACTATGTTTTATTCCCAATTTGGAGTTCATCCAATTGGTTTTTCATCCAAAGTTGAAAATCATGCAAAAAGTCCATTACAGCATACAATTCTCTCACACGGGACTAAGGTTAATACCTACCTACTATCGATTTATTAAGAGAAACAAATTCTCTGGAATAAATCGACAGTTATTGGAAAATTTTAGTGTTGAATTTTGACAATAGTACTAAACTCTATCGAAATACAAAATGGCGTCCGATTTCGTTAACAAAATCAACCATCCAACTGGAGACCAAACCATCAAACAATACTGAAACATCTCTGTCTTTTTTTCTCCCCCGCTTACTGACGCCCCTTAGACGAAATGAAACGATAAGGAAAAAATCGAGCCCTCGTTAAGAACAAGAGGGATGATTCAAACATGTACGAGTGCGAACAGGACAGAACGAGGAATTTGATTCGAAGGTTCTATAGAATATAATGTTGGTTCACATTGTGGATTGTGGAGATCGCCACGGTAAAACTCTCTTATTCCTGAAATGTTTTTTGGAATGAGGTCGGCGCCATTTTGAAATAAATAATACTATGTAGGTACCTACGTATAAAAAATATAAATAAATCTTAGTACACATAAAATAGACTATTTTTTATCTAGAGTAATGTCGTGTACAATTAGATATAGGTACTTACTTTTTATATCTACAAAAATATTTATATAAAAATATAAAAAAATAATAAGTTAGGTACACATTTAAAAAACAGCATTATTTTTGAAAAATCTAGAATTTGGATTATTAAAACGGAATTCTAGTTTTAATCAAAACTATTTACATATATTTGTTGAAATAATTCAGTCATTATATTTTATAAATTCAGAAAAAAAAATACCAGAATAAGTGTTGAAAATTCTCAATTAAGGCCGCACAGCATTTGAAGTTGTTGACAATAAAACAGCAAATAATTTTGTGTTATAGTTTATATAGCTACATAAATTGAAAAATGACCCATTATTAATGGATTATGACCGCCTAATTTGAAAAAAAAAATCTTTATAATATTGTGAAGTTCACATCTATACTCAACGAGAAATCGGCGGGACTCGAGACTGCATGCCTCAGACTAACCCGGCAAGTAGGTACACAATATACACAAAGGTTTTCAACTGTATAATGATTTGCCAGAAAAGGGAGCATCTGGTCTTCTTGCCGCTTTTCGTCGCCTAAGTATTGAATAAATTTAAAAAATATATTTTAATATATATAGTGTGCATCCTTTGTTTTTTTGTGTCTTTGATGGATATTAGAATATTTTCTCGTTTTTTGTTATTTTTTTATAAGTCATACGAACAATGTAAATATGTATTTTTTATGAACTTGTTTATATTTAGATGTAAGAAACTGTACTCATGTTTTACATCTATATAAAATGTACATACATAAAGGCACATAAATGGAATAAGTAACATTGGCGATTCCTAATTTATTCAGTCAATACTGACATAATCGTCCTGAAACTAAAGGTAGCGATAAATTATAGGTTGTATTATTCCTATTCTATAGCTTGGCAGTCTTTTGTTAGACGTAAAATTATGCTAAATACCTAAAATTAAGTTAAATACCTATTATGTTAAATTATGATTGCCGACCGCCGCATGGTATAGTTGGTAAGCCGTTCGGTTTCTGTGCGGGCGTCCTGGGTTCGAGGAGAAATTTATTTTAATTTATTTCTCACGCAAATATTGCTTCTCTGGGCTGGAAACAATGGTTAGTTGGAAGAAATTGCCATACGGCAATAAACTCCTCACTTGCGTAGGGTGCAAGGAAGTGTTTATTATTATTATTATTACTATTTTAGATTTTTAAATTTTATTTTTGATTTTAAAAAAAAATTATAAGTAATTCATACTGTCGTATATGCCGTTCCTGTTTTGCTCTTGTCAAGTACAGAATGTATAGCGGAACAAACCCAACCGCTTTATAACTTAGATATAAAATAAACAAAGAGAACCTACCCTGGAATTCTGGATCGATTCGGAGGTCATTCTTTTGAGAATCTTCGAATGTAGTTAAAATATATCAAATTATAATAAAAACAAAATAAGTAGCTGACTACATATATATATATACTATACGTACCTTAATAATATTTGCTTAAAATTAAGTTTTTTTAAAAATATAAATATTGCAAGACACGGTTTGCTTTTTATCAGTTTGGGATCTTGGTCTTGACCTCTTAAGTAATAACTTATCTACGTAGTACAAAAATCAATATAATACCATTTTCTTAGAAAATAATGTATACTTAGATAGGTAGGTACATCTAAATATATAAAAATCTCGTGTCACACGATGTTCGTACCATTGATTTATATGTAGGTACTTAGTACATATAAATCAATGGTTCGTACACGTTAATCTCCGAAACTGCTCATCCGATATCAATGAAATTTTCTAAATTTCTACGATTAGATCCGGAATGAATGAGAAACATCAATATAATACCATTTTCTTAGAAAATAATATATACATCTTAATATAATAAAAATCTCGTGTCACAATGTTCGTACACGTTAATCTCCGAGACCGCTCATCCGATATCAATGAAATTTTATAAATTTGTACGGTTGGATCCGGAATGAATAAAAGTATGTTTTTGGACCCGATAGGTGGCGCTGTTGTCGATATCTAAATTAAACATATTCCTTTTTTCAGCGTATTTTTAGATTTTTTATTGGAAAAAAGTGCAGTAATTTATTTTTATGTTGTGTAATCTTTCAATTAATGACGGTCCGAACAAAACTATTGATATTGTATTACGCATCTAGAGAACGAAAAAAAAATGTAAAATACTCAAAATAAGGTCTCAAAATATATAAAATGTAATCTACATAAAAGGCGGTCTATGGCAGAACAATACAAAAAATGAGGTCTATAATATAAATTGCGATCTATGGCAAAACTTGTCTGACCGAGCCTACTAGTAATATACAAAATAATAATAATAAATATTTATTAGCTAAAATAAAACAAAACATCATGTACAATAGAAAACATTATAATAGCCAAAAGGCGGACTTGTTAATAAATTAACGTCTTCCAGTCAACCTAATTAAAATATAAAATATAATAATGTACCTATTATAACTAAAATTTGTTGTGTTCTTGTAAGTAGGTACACAATGACCGCGATGATAAAAATATAAGCGAATTCTCTCTATGTCTTTTAACACTGAAAAAAATATTAAGACCAAACTGGCTACCTTTGTTATCAGTAATATTTTTTTTATCTATTTATGCCTCTACGGTTTGGCTGTGTGCACAAAACATTTAGTTTCACAATACCAAATGTTTTGTAGACACTATAGTTCTTTTAATTTTAACATGATATTTTGCTACTATTAACAAAAATATTTTTCAGTGAATTCACACAAAAAAATAGTTTCCAAATAAAATTTGTAAAAGTAACAAAAGTAAATGGATTAAATTAACTTTAGAGATTTCACATTGCTCGGGTTGCTTGGAAGAAATTGCCTTATGGCAATAAACCTGCCTTTGTACACTTGATGTAGGTACACGAAGAAGATAAATAAACACTAGATATATTTTTTTTAAATAATCTTCGTAAGTAAATAAAAATAATCTGCGTTCTCGATTAATTATAAAATTGTGCTATAAAGCTTTCTGCCAATCCCATGCGACAAATCGATTTGCAATTGACCTGTCTAACTAGTAATTTTGTAATAGGACAATGTTGATAGATGAAACGTAGTAAATATAAGGAACAAAAAACCATTTTCCCACACAAACGCGATAACTGGTCGCATTGAAATTACGCAGCATTTTTCCCTTTTCAGAGCAGTATTAAAAAGAGACAGACATATACAGACTCCTGCAAACGAAACGAGATATCGAGATACTTGGCTGATTGGCGGGTTGCGACCAAGGACAGTAAAGGAAGAGGGGGGAAGCACGTGTGACCTAGATACAGAACGCTTGGCAATCAATACTTTTTGAATTCAGAACCAATTTAGATAAGAGCCTTACGCAAAAAAGTATCAAAACACAATACTCTATGAAACTTTGGTTGAACGAATGAAATTTTTTTTTTATGTATCTTCACATTTTACCAACGCTACATTTATACTCGTATATTTATTTATACGTCCAGAAGACGAATAGTTTTCATATACTTTCGGAGAGTTTTTTTTATAAAAAGTAACGCATCAAACATTAGAAGTAGATTTCAAGTCTTTACATATGAATTCTTTGTTTTAGTGCGCAGTAAGAAAACAATAGTTTAGTTATCAAATTTATTTGTGGTCTACATACTTGAACCTAAATATTAAACTTTCTTGAATTTGAATGCAGATGTATGTATGTACTTAAGTAGGTGGACAAAAAATTCACACTAATCTAGTAAAAAATACACAAACAATGCTTTGTAATTTCAAATCAATTTATATAAATCCCTTCATCAACAGTGTATGTTTTACAATATTTATGTGTTGTTTCACAATTATATTGAAAAATAGTATTACGTAAAATTAATATTTAAGAATACTGGAGATCGTTGGAAAATTAACTACATCGTAATATGGGTCAAATTGACCCGAGCAAAGTAGTGCTGTGTGATACGTCCGTCTCTTTCTGTCGCCGCCCTACGCCACTAGTTAAAAGTGGACAGATGAACCACGAAAGTTTTCCTCGACAATCCCCACAGAATGTTTGATCAAAATCAAACGACATAACGATTTTACACAGTTCGCACCGTACGAATTGTATTGTCGTCTCTGTCTTTTGTTTGAAAACAAATGAGACGAGGCGAACTCTTGTCGGGCGCGGCCTAACTGCGAAGGATAATCTGGAATATCGCAATGTGTGTGTGTGACGTGTATGTATGTGAGTATGTGGTTCTCTATGATAACGATTCTCGGTAGAACGTTCTGAAATTTGAATTGACGCGCGCAATTCTGTTCGGACACTTTGTTCGATGATAATCGAACGACCGTTGATATTAATAAACTAAGTATGTACTAAAAAAATAATATTAATATAAAATACTACACGACTATTTCAAACCTTCTCTTTATACAGGTGCATCTAAATTTATTTTAATATACGAGTATCGTGTGAATATAATTGAACGGTTAAAGAACGCCTTTTTTCAATTGGTACTTTTTTTAATTGTATAGACTTTTTTATTTTTTTTTTTTTTTCAATAGGTTTTGAATGTATTACATTGGTAGGTTTTAGGTATATGAATGTTTATTTTTCATTGTAGATTTTCTCCAGTATATACTTACCTACTAAAAAGTTGTGAAAATTTTGAGATTTTTTTTGTAATAATTAAAAACAAAAAATATGACTATGAAAGTTTCGTTCTTATATTTGTATTACTTACTTATGTACATGGATCTTGATAACAGAAATCAATTTTTCACGTAAGTACTTTTAAAATAATTTTTGCATTAAATTAAAACATATACCTAATATCTATTTGTAAAATAAAGAACTATTTTCATTTTATTATTCATATGTCTGTTAAAATATCGTATACCTACATATTATTCTGAAACAGCATACTACTTTCTTTTTTAATTAATATTTTGAAATGGTGGTTAAATATTAGTTTATTGTCGGCCTTCGTGGCTCAGTTGGTTATGTATCTGACTGCTCATCCAAAGGTTCCGGGTTCGATTCCCGGTGGAGACACAGTTTATTATTGTGTTTTCATTTCAGTCTGGATCTGTGAGACGATTGATATAATATGTAAGTCTCCAGATTGTGGCAACTTGTTATTGGGTGGGTGTTAAATTAATATTTGACATAGTACCTACCTGTTAGTTGCCCGAGAAACAATACTAGATAAATAAATAAAAAGTACCTGAAGAAAAGCCCTTATACCTAAAAAAATTCTATTAATTCTATAACCATCAACTAATGCGGAAATATACCTACTCAATAGGCCCTATTCAGATTCGACTAAAAATTTTATACGGAATTTTAGTATATGAGAAATGTCAAAAAGTTGACTGCATTTATACGGGACTCATTAGGTCACACCGCGCGGATAAAATACTTTTATCCACGGTTGCCCGATATTTTAGACGCCTTAGTACTCTGAAACGAATCAGAATTGGACATAATATATCCTATATACGTAAATTGATTTTTTTATGTAAATTATGTACCAATCTATGTAAGTTATGATTTTCATTTTTATTGGTATTTTTAAAATACGTAAGTAAAATCATTTAGGTACGTATAGTTGTCGCCAAATATCTTGACGAGAAGGGGGGCGGACTGAGCAAAATGACACAAATTTTCGCTCTGCGCACCCGGAAGTCTGGCTCAAGTAACGATAATTATTTTTTATTTTGTTTTATTTTTTATTATTTTTTTATCTATTTGATTTCAGTATTATAAATATTTTATACTACCTCGAAACAGGTTCAGCCTATTATTGAGATGGTTTGTTTCAAAATTGTTTAAACACCGAGTTTATTTTATTGTATTCTATAAAATACAATAAAGTGTTTGTTTTAAAAACCATCGCTATATATCTACTGTGTTTATGTGACATTGTTCGGTCATTTTGTCTTTACTGTGAATACAAATTTAAATTGTGTAATGACCACGAACTATAAAAGTAGGTACCTACAGTATTTGATGGTTTGGAGCCTCATCTGTGTAAAATGTTTAATCTCTAATACGAACAAAGAGCTGTTTAGTATAAAAATGTGACCCAGTCATGTCAGTACATAATACCTATATTGAGAAATCTATATATACCTACACAAAATATTCTGTCTACCAAAAAATATATCTATGTATAGTACCTTGTAAGTTATTACAGTGCTTCACCTACGTAGCTAAAAACTAGTGATGTGCCACTCAATATTAATGGTTTTTATTCTTCGTGCACTCTTTATATTTTTCATTATTGTAGAGTAGGTAGTTTATTTTTACTGTAGATTTCGATGATGATTTCAGTCGATGATTGTTTATCTATTTATATATATATATATATATATATATATATATATATATATATATATATATATATATATATATATATATATATATATATATATATATATATATATATATATATATATATATATATATATATATATATATATATATATATATATATATATATATATATATATATATATATATATATATATATATATATATATATATATATATATATATATATATATATATATATATATATATATATATATATATATATATATATATATATATATATATATATATATATATATATATATATATATATATATATATATATATATATATATATATATATATATATATATATATATATATATATATATATATATATATATATATATATATATATATATATATATATATATATATATATATATATATATATATATATATATATATATATATATATATATAAATGGATTTACGTATATTTGTGTGTCCGATGAACTCCCAAACCAACCATCCGATTATTCAAACAAATATACTTGATTCTTTATAGCATTATACCAGTTTTATATAATACTAGTGAACCCCCGGCAAACTTCGTATTGCCAGTATAATTAAAAATCGTCCTCCATAACCACCCGTCGCTTCAGACTCTTCAGTACTTCGCGTCCCTTCAGTTACTCCCGTCCCTCCAGTTACTCACGTCCATCCAGTTACTCCCGTCCCTTCAGTTACTCCCGTCCCTTCAGACACTCCCGTCCCTTCAGTTACTCCCGTCCCTTCAGTTACTCCCGTCCCTTCAGTTACTCCCGTCCCTTCAGTTACTCCCGTCCCTTCAGTTACTCCCGTCCCTTCAGTTACTCCCGTCCCTTCAGTTACTCCCGTCCCTTCAGTTACTCCCGTCCCTTCAGTTACTCCCGTCCCTTCAGTTACTCCCGTCCCTTCAGTTACTCCCGTCCCTTCAGTTACTCCCGTCCCTTCAGTTACTCCCGTCCCTTCAGTTACTCCCGTCCCTTCAGTTACTCCCGTCCCTTCAGTTACTCCCGTCCCTTCAGTTACTCCCGTCCCTTCAGTTACTCCCGTCCTTTCAGTTACTCTCGTCCCTTCAGTTACTCGTCTCTTCAGTTACTCCCGTCCCTTCATTACCTCCAGTCCCTTCATTACCTCCCGTCCCTTCATTACCTCCCGTCCCTTCATTACCTCCCGTCCCTTCATTACCTCCCGTCCCTTCATTACCTCCCGTCCCTTCATTACCTCCCGTCCCTTCATTACCTCCCGTCCCTTCAGTTACTCCGGTCCCTTCAGTTACTCCCGTCCCTTCAGTTACTCCCGTCCCTACAGTTACTCCCGTCCCTTCAGTTACTCCCGTCCTTTCAGTTACTCCCGTCCCTTCAGTTACTCCCGTCCCTTCAGTTACTCCCGTCCCTTCAGTTACTCCCGTCCCTTCATTACCTCCCGTCCCTTCATTACCTCCCGTCCCTTCATTACCTCCCGTCCCTTCATTACCTCCCATCCCTTCATTACCTCCCGTCCCTTCATTACCTCCCGTCCCTTCATTACCTCCCGTCCCTTCAGTAGGTCCCGGTCATACGCTCGACAACTCATCAAAGTTTCATTGAAATTGATTGAACGGTTCCAAGGATAGTCCACCTTCATCGGTAAAATGACCTGATACCCGATGAAGAAGAAGAAGAAGAATTTTTTTTTAATCCATAAACCATCCCGGGCATACACTCGACAATTCATCAAAGTTTCATTGAAATTGAATGAACGGTTCCCAGGATAGTCCACCTTCATAGGTAAAATGACCTGATACCCGATGAAGAAGAAGAAGAAGAAAAAATTTTTAATCCAGAAACTATCCCGGTCATACGCTCGATAATTCACCAAAGTTTCATTGCAATCGGATGAACGGTTCTCAGGATAGTCCACCTTCATATGTAAAATGAGATACCCGATGAAGAAGAAGAAGAAAATTTTTTAAATCCAGAAATCATCCCGGGCATACGTTTGATAATTTACCAAAGTTTCATTGCAATCGGATGAACGGTTCCCAGGATAGTCCACCTACATAGGTAAAATGACCTAAAACTCGATGAAGAAGAAGAAGAAGTTAAATTTTTTTGATCCAGAAACCATCCCTGGTATACTCTCGACAGTTCACCAAAGTTTCATCGCAATCGGATGAGCGGTTTAGGAGCGCATTCAACACATACATAGATACATACATAGATACAAACATTCAAATTTATAATATAGATACCATTTTATAAATTGGTATATAGGATTTTTATCTTATTATTTTTTGATTTATGAATTTATTTATTTATTCACTTATTTATTTCTTTATTCAATTATTTACTTACTCGATCATTGATTTATTTATTTATTTATATGATATTTTTTTTATATTTTTTTTTTTTTTTTGTTTTTTTTTTTTTTTTTTTTCTTTATTTATTTTATCAATTTTTTTGTGAGATATCGAATAAATAAATTATAATGCAAAAACCTTCTCCTGAATGAGCTGAACAAATTCCCAAAATTTTATTGCATTCGGATGGTTGGTGTAGGAGTCCATCGGCCACATACAAAGAAACAAATATACGTACATCCATTTTTATATATATAGATACACTAGTGAACCCCCGGCAAACTTCGTATTGTCTGTATAATTAAAAATGGTCCTTCATTACCATCCGTCGCTTCAGACCCTTCAGTACCTCCCGTCCCTTCAGTACCTCCCGTCCCTTCGGGCCCTTCAGTACTTCCCGTCCCTTCAGGCTTTTCATTACCTCCCGTCCCTTCAGGCCCTTCAGTAGCTCCCGTCCCTTCAGTACCTCCCGTCCCTTCAGTACCTCCCGTCCCTTCAGTACCTCCCGTCCCTTCAGTACCTCCCGTCCCTTCAGTACCTCCCGTCCCTTCAGTACCTCCCGTCCCTTCAGTACCTCCCGTCCCTTCAGTACCTCCCGTCCCTTCAGTACCTCCCGTCCCTTCAGTACCTCCCGTCCCTTCAGTACCTCCCGTCCCTTCATTACCTCCCGTCCCTTCAGTACCTCCCGTCCCTTCAGTACCTCCCGTCCCTTCAGTACCTCCCGTCCCTTCAGTACCTCCCGTCCCTTCAGTACCTCCCGTCCCTTCAGTACCTCCCGTCCCTTCAGTACCTCCCGTCCCTTCAGTACCTCCCGTCCCTTCAGTACCTCCCGTCCCTTCAGTACCTCCCGTCCCTTCAGTACCTCCCGTCAGTTCATTTAAACTTTCGACAGTTCATTTAAACTTTCGGATCCTTCATAGGATGAAGAAGAAGAAGATTTTTTTTTAATCCAGAAACCATTCCGGTCATATGCTCGACAATTCACCAAAGTTTTTATGCAATCGGATGAACGGTTCCCAGGATAGTCCACCTTCATAGGTAAAATGACCTAATACCCGGTGAAGAAGAAGAAAAAAAAATTAATCCAGAAACTATCCCAGGCATACTCTTGATAATTCACCAAAGTTTCATTGCAACCGGATGAACGGTTCCCAGGATAGTCCACCTTCATAGGTAAAATGACCTAATACCCGGTGAAGAATAAGAAGAAGAAAAAAAATTTAATCCAGAAACCATCCCTGGTATACTCTCGACAATTATCGCAATCATATGAACGATTTAGGAGCGCATTCAACACATATATACATAGATACATACATAGATACAAACATTCAAATTTATAATATAGATTTTTGATTTTTAGGTGTATAATAATACATACATAATTGGATGGCAGGCCTAACTACATATACATTGTAGCACTTAGTATATTATATAATTTAACCTGTTAATCTGTGCAAACCCCAAATAAAATAAAATAAAATAAAATAAAATAAAATAAGATAAAATAAAATAAAATAAAATAAAATAAAATAAAATAAAATAAAATAAAATAAAATAAAATAAAATAAAATAAAATAAAATAAAATAAATTAAATAAAAATAAAATAAAATAAAATAAAATAAAATAAAATAAAATAAAATAAAATAAAATAAAATAAAATAAAATAAAATAAAATAAAATAAAATAAAATAAAATAAAATAAAATAAAATAAAATAAAATAAAATAAAATAAAATAAAATAAAATAAAATAAAATAAAATAAAATAAAATAAAATAAAATAAAATAAAATAAAATAAAATAAAATAAAATAAAATAAAATAAAATAAAATAAAATAAAATAAAATAAAATAAAATAAAATAAAATAAAATAAAATAAAATAAAATAAAATAAAATAAAATAAAAATAAATTTATCATAAAACAATATTTTTCTCAATAAAACATTTAAGAGAAACTCTGGAACTTTTTAAAGAAAAATTGAGATTTTGTATTTGTCTATGTTTATACCAATTTTCAGCGTTCTAGCTTTTATGTTTTTTGAGATATATGGGAAAATAAAGTAAAAATTCAAAAGTTGATAATTGCTGAGTCAGAGGTCCCGGGTTCGATTCCCGGTGAAAACTCAGTTTTAATTGTGTTTTCAGTCTGAATCTCTGAGACGATAAATATCACAAGTATCCAGAATGTGGCAATTTGTTATTGGGCTAATGTTGAATAAATATTTGAAATAGTCCCTGTTAATTTTCCGAATAGTACCCACCTAATAACTTACCTATGTATTATATTATATATCTTTAAAGTTATAATATTTGCATAACACCAGGCGTAGCTTGTTTATAATTATTTTTTATATTTTTCATTTCCAATTTTATTTTTTAATCTAGTTGTGAATCTTAACCATCGAGAGACTCGGTCAAAAACCATAGAATAATAATAAAACTATAGAAAACTCATTCCGATACAATACCTCGCTGAAAAGTGAAGCCGTTTTATTGGCCAGCTCGTGTCAATATATGTATGACTCTTCTGGTAGACATTGTTCGTATTCGTACTCGTTATGACTGCGTTCATTGTTCGTACGCGTAAATAATTTTGCAAGCAGTTAAAAAATTCCCTATTTGGAGAACTTATCATGCAGACGGGCAAATGATTACTGAATGCTCGTAGCAAAATGTTGACCAAATTAGTCAACATAAAGCAGTCGCGTTTACTGCAGGCTAAAGAGTATTCTATACTAATAATAATTTATTCTATGTCAAAAACATACAAAAAAATCATCAAAATTGCTCCAGTCGTTGGGTATGATTTTAATGATATACGTACGTATAGAAGAATTATATTTATCAAGATTATCAGACTTGTGCGCTAGTATTCGAATGTAATTTAGTTAGTAGTTATATCTAACACCAGCTCCCTTTTTCGTATTATTTGACAAGAATTTAAATGATTTCAATTTTTGTTTGTATGTAGGTACAAGTAAATAAAACAAAGCGTCATAATTTCTCACGAGAAGGTAAGTAGGTATGCATAAGTAATATTATGTACTTGTAACTTCTTTATGATTGTAGGACAATGGTATGATTGCAATAGGTATTAGAAAGAAGGGTTTGCGTGCGGTACTAGGAAAGCGAAAGTGTATGCCGCAGTTTAGTTCTGTAGTACGGCCAGAGGTCATATTGAATCTCGTTAATAGGGTGACCAATATTGATCAAGTTGATGGTGAATAATACAATTTATTTATGCTATGTATCAACATGACATACCTTTGGAAAAAAACACTAGAGATTTTGTTTATCTTTGTTTACACACAGTTGTTCAACTTTGTGTGTCTGTCCGTACTGGAATTTTGCAATTGATTTACAACTTACTTCCCGACCAGTTAGAGTTCTGAAAATTTCAGAATTTGTGTGTTGCCGATGATAATGCATGCATTAATTTGATATTTTGATAAAATTGAATAATTTTGTTCTTGTTTCATACAAACTTTTAATTTTTTAAGTACTTAACATTTATATCGTTTTACAATAATATATTATGTAGGTATGTTCAGTATTTGCATATGTTTGTTTATAAAATCACCTGCTTTTGATACTATGTGTTTTATATTGGCAGTATGAATGTACCTAAACAATATACGAACTGACAAAATGAAAATTATATGAAATATTTTTTATCTTCCCCAAAGAAGAATTTCGACACAAGACCGGAGGGGAGACGAGGTGGGGGGAGACCTAATATGAGATGGATGGACGGCATACAGGAGAATTTAAAGAGGATTGGCGATGCAAACTAAAGAACGCAGGCGATGGATCGGTCTTATTGGCGAAAAATTCTGGAGGAGGCCAAACTCAAATGGGATGTAGCGCCAATGATGATGATGATAATGAGGTTGATTATAATATCTGAATTCATTTTTATTTATTATCTTGTATATTATACATACATTGGCGTGCGTATTGTCATTCGCTAAACTTCTTCTAACCAACCAGATATTAAAACTCAATGTATGTATGTGTAATACAGCAAAGTTTGGTATGGTATGATAATTGTATCAATAATCAATTATTGATATTACATAAAAGTACATACGTATCTATATTTTTAGAAAGGTCAGCAGACGGAGACAGTCAATAACCTTTATTGCTCCCATTTGTGTATTTGCGGAAATAAGTATTCTTTTTGGCTAGATATTGGCTCTCATTCATTCAATTTATATATAGAGAAATAGTTTTCATGGATGATTACACATCCTTACACTCATATGTACACACACACATACACTCATGCACTATAATTCAGATATAAATGTTTCTCATATGTAGCTTTAAGTATGTAAGCACAGCAGTCAAAATTTATTGTGAATAATGTGGAAATTTGCTATTGGTTTTAGTCTTATTCTAATGCATCTATATAAAAATGTTATTATACTGTAAATTTCCCGGAAAAAAAAATATATAAAATATACAATTGTTAAAATATCTCTACGTAGTACACACAAAACTCACATAAAATGTTCTACTCCGAATTCTGAGTAAATCCATGTATGGGAACATATATGCTGCGAGGCCTCTAGTTGGTGTTATTAGCTTGCAAAAAGTCCACTACACCATACAAAATTTTCCTTCGTACACGCATCTTGGCTTAATAATGTCGATTCATTAAGAGAATTGAATTCTCATGAACGAATCGACAGTTGGATGAAACAAAGTCTGGACAATCAATATTGTTATTCACTAGTTGCATGTAACACATGAGATCCAACTGTCGATAGCGATAGTATGTATAGTTGAAGAATATGTACCAAACTATAAACCCATAAATACAAATAATTGAATATTGTCAGATATTTTGTTTTCTATACAACATATGTAGGTATGTATGTCAAGATAGGATAGTATGGAGGTCAGTCTTTTTTTCCTACCCGGAATATGAAAACAGCATGATGGTATATGTATATTGTATGTTTAGAGATGAAGTATCAAACTATTAAGTCTTCTTACATATTGTGTATAGGCGACTGCCATACAAAATGTATGAAGCAATGTCGTCACTAAATTCAATTTTTAAAAAAATTGTTAAAAAAAATTGAGATCTTCTACTACAATGCTAATATTTTTTATAGAAAATTAAATTATCTAGTTGGGGTGTTTCGGCTTTTTTCTATAATTGTAAAAGTTTTGGAAAAATAGGCAGTTAAACTCATAAATTTATCATAAAAAAAATACTTTTCTTAATAAAAAATGTTTGAGAAACCCTGGAATTTTTTTGAAAAAAATTATTTGAGATTTTGTATTTGTCTATGTTTGTACAAATTTTCAGCGTTCTAGCTTTTATGGTTTCTGAGATATATGGAAAAATAAAATAAAAATTCAAAAGTTGATAACCCCTGACTTAAACAAAAATTCAAAATTACGAGTATAAAAGTTTTGTAGGCCTGTAACTGTTAATATATTTTGAAATTTTAGGCTCTGTAAATTGAGCGGATCAAAAGTTATAAGGGAGGGACGGACACACACACACACACACACACACAGACATACACACACACACACAGACACACCACACACACACACAGACACACGAAATGTTCTACTCCGAATTCTGAGTAAATCCGTGTATGGAACATATATGCTGCGAAGCCTCTAAGTTGGTGTTTTTTGACTTCAAAGTTGGAAAAGCCGTGAAAAAAGTAGACCTCTGCATACAATTCTCGCGTATCCTGGCTTGAAACATTGTCGATATGTTAAGAGAACAAAGTTCTCCTGAACAAATCGACAGTTGGATTATACTAGTTGCATGTAACACATGAGATCCAACTGTCGACAGCGATAGTATGTATAGTCGAAGAATAAGTACCAAACCCATAAATACAATTATTTATTATTTTATGATATTTAGTTTTCTATACAACACATGTACCTAGGTAGTCAAGATAGGATAGTATGGAGGTCAGTCTTTTTTTCCTACCCGGAATATGAAAACAGCATGATGGTATATGTATATTGTATGTTTAGAGATGAAGTATCAAACTATTAAGTCTTCTTTGATATTGTGTATAGGTGACTACCATACAAATTGTATGAAGCGATATCGTCACTAAATTCAATTTTTATAAAAATTGTTAAAAAAATTTGAGATGTACTGCTACAATGTTAATATTTTTTATATAAAATTAAATTATCTAGTTGGGGTGTTTCGGCTTTTTTCGATATTTAAAAAAAAATGGAAATATAGGCAGTTAAACTCATAAATTTATCATAAAAAAATACTTTTCTTAATAAAAAATGTTTGAGAAACCCTAGAATTTTTTTGAAAAAATTAATTTGAGATTTTGTATTTGTCTATGTTTAAACCAATTTTCAGCGTTTTAGCTTTTATGGTTTCTGAGATATAGGGAAAAATAAAATAAAAATTCAAAAGTTGATAACCCCTGACTGAAACAGAAATTCAAAATTTTGAGTAAAAAAGTTTTGTAGGCCTATAACTGTGTATATATTCTGAAATTTTGGGCTCTGTAAATTGAGCGGATCACAAGTTATAAGGGGGGGACGGACACACACACACACAGACACACAGACACACGAAATGTTCTACTCCGAATTCTGAGTAAATCCGTCTATGGAACATATATGCTGCGAAGCCTTTAAGTTGGTGTTTTTTGACTTCAAAGTTGGAAAAGCCGTGAAAAAAGTAGACCTCTCCATACAATTCTCGCGTATTCTGGCTTGAAACATTGTCGATATGTTAAGAGAACAAAGTTCTCCTGAACAAATCGACAGTTGGATTAATCGTTTCTTGGTACTGATAGGCATGGGATGTCATACATATCATAGTCATTGTATTTTCTGGTCATTCTGTGGATAAATTTATGTTGTATTCTTTCTATACTAGTTGCATGTAACACATGAGATCCAACTGTCGATAGCGATAGTATGTATAGTTGAAGAATATGTACCAAACTATAAACCCATAGATACAAATTATTGAATATTTTCAGATATTTTGTTTTCTATACAACATATGTAGGTATGTATGTCAAGATAGGATAGTATGGAAGAAGATCCTTTTTCCTACCCAGAATATGCAAATTGCATGATGGTATGTATGTATGTTTGGAGATGAAGTAACAAACTATTAAGTCTTCTTACATATTGTGTATAGGCGACTGCCATACAAAATGTATGAAGCGATGTCGTCACTAAATTCAATTTTTAAAAAAATTGTTAAAAAAAAATTGAGATCTTCTACTACAATGTTAATATTTTTTATAGAAAATTAAATTATCTAGTTGGGGTGTTTCGGCTTTTTTCGATAATTGTAAAAGTTTTGGAAATATAGGCAGTTAAACTCATAAATTTATCATAAAAAAAATATTTTTCTTAATAAAAAATGTTTGAGAAACCCTGGAATTTTTTTGAAAAAACTAATTTGAGATTTTGTATTTGTCTATGTTTGTACCAATTTTTAGCGTTCTAGCGTTTATGGTTTCTGAGATATATGGAAAAATAAAATAAAAATTCAAAAGTTGATAACCCCTGACTGAAACAAAAATTCAAAATTCCGAGTATAAAAGTTTTGTAGGCCTGTAACTGTTTATATATTCTGAAATTTTAGGCTCTGTAAATTGAGCGGATCAAAAGTTATAAGGGGGGGACGGACACACAGACACACACACAGACACACAGACACACACACACACAGACACACACACAGACACACACACACACAGACACACGAAATGTTCTACTCCGAATTCTGAGTAAATCCGTGTATGGAACATATATGCTGCGAAGCCTCTAAGTTGGTGTTTTTTGACTTCAAAGTTGGAAAAGCCGTGAAAAAAGTAGACCTCTCCATACAATTCTCGCGTATTCTGGCTTGATACATTGTCGATATGTTAAGAGAACAAAGTTCTCCTGAACAAATCGACAGTTGGATTATTGCAATGGTTATTGTACTTAAGGTTCCAGTGAACTACTGACGAGTGGAAAATGTATCTAAATGGTTTACTTTATTTTTGTAGTTTGCCGAGAATAGAGACGATAAATACATAAATAAAAAGTTGCACGGAAAAAAAGAAGTGTGGTTACACGAATCCTTTCTCCACGTGGATCCAGCACACGTGTGGGGGGGAGGGGGTTCAGCGACCGGCGCACGTGCCGCCTCTGTCTCCCCTCTCCCCGCGTCACACATCCCTCGCTCGCTGCCAGAAGCTACTGAGGCGAGCAGCTATACCACTGCCGTGCCGATGACTGCTTCAGTGTAAAACATATATCGGGGCGAAATGGACCTAGCCGTAGGGAATCGGTGCGCGATCGTGATGGTGTATTATTTTATGTTTTTCAAATATTTTTCTGTGGATAATTGGATAACCTAATAAAACAATCGGTAAATTTTATTCGTTACTCTTGTCTGTCGCAATCAGCGAGTTCAATTAATTCATAATTTCGCTGCGTTTCTTTGTTCAAATTTTTATGTTTGATATTTGCAAGCGATTTCAATTTAATTTTATTGCCGCGAATTATATTTTTTTACTTTTTTTAATTAATTCAGCCAACGTTCCGCAATTTACATTGAACAAGTGATAACATTTGTTTCAAACGGAAGTTTCTCATTGGAGTTGGTCTCCTGAGGAAATAAAAAAACTTTTCTAAATCGTATGTCGTTATTTTTTTCCGTCGCGTTCGCTCTTAAAATCGCAGTTGTTCGGACATGTTGTTCGCTACGCGCAACTCTGGGTCGTTCGGTCGAAGAGTTCGGGTTCGCCATCTGCATTACGAAATTCAAATTTTAAACATTGTGGCGCCAAACGAAGCACTGCGGAGGTGCATCGATCCGCGCCGCGCGCCTCTGCGGGCGGTGCGCGCGCTGCTCCCTCCCCTCCCCACCGGACCTCACAACTCCTCACCGCGGTAGCCTCTGACACTCCGGGCCCGTCACCCGACATTCATTTCCCGCGCTTCGGTTCGAACAGTTGTCTTGGATAAGCTCCTCGGTTCGCGAATACCTTTTGTCTTTGTCAACTTTAATTCACTCTTGATTCAACTTTTATCAACCTAAAAAGGAAATAGATTTCCTTCGGCTTATCATCCTTGTAGATATCGGGTATTTTGCTATCAAACAAACGTCATTTTCCACGCGACCTAATTTCCGAACTTCCGCATTGTTTCTTCGACGCCATCTTGTCGAAAACTTTTTGCCACTTGCGCTCATTCGAGAATTTCCGCAATTATAAATATTTTTGAAACTTCGTTTACAAAGCATATTATTATGCCTTTTTTTCTTCATAAATTTAGTATCAGAAATGTCGGTAAATAATCGAGTAAATAGTTTTCATTGTTCAGCAATGGCGGGTAATAGAGGCGGGCGGGCGGGCGGTAGGTCGGCCGTATAGAGCGCGCGAGTAGAGTAGATAGTTACATAACGGCGCAGCTGCGCGGTGGCCGATATGATCCGACAGCGCTAGGCGGGCAGTCGCGGCGGCACAGCGACCCAGAGCGGTCCGCATCGGAGAGGGATAAATGACTTACTTTACTTTTGATAACAGTCAGTCTTTTTCTCTCTCCTATGTGGGCAGCTCGCAATCTTCAGTGAAGAACACACAGTTCCGGAAGTTACAAAGGAAGGGAGGGAACCTGCGGTGGCCTCAGTGGTCGCTCCGGCCGTGTTTATACTTCGGCCGTGAGATCTCTGATTTGCTGCGAGGTTCCCACAGGACTAGTTTTTGACTTCGAATCTACGCTGCTTAGCAACAACGTCATCGCTCAATCGACCTTGGATCTACTTTTGTATGATTTTTCCGCGTTTGCCAGATTGATTACGAAATTGCTAGCGACTATTTCCTATGTTGTAATCTTGTAGACATTTGTATTACACCTGCGATTTCAACTTTTATTTAAAATATTATTTATTGCATTGCATATATGTTTATTGTAAATGTGCGATTTTGTGTTTAATAAAATAATTTAAATCAAATGCTAAATAATTAAGACATGCGTCCTGAAACATCGCTTGAATATAAAATAGCGTTTTTTTGTGGACACATCTCTAATGTTTTCATTTTGTACATACCTTTTTACACCACATCCTTTTTTGTTGCCCTCAAAATATTTTAAATTGCAATTAAATGCAGCGAAAATTGCTTTTGACAATTATTAAAAAAAAAGTATTGCGATATGAGTCACAATAAAATAAATTTCAATAACTCAGATTCATATTTTTGTTTCATAATACTTATTAAGAAAAAGTTGATGAGAAAAAAGTTTATGCTAGCGAATTTCTTGGAAGACTGTCGCGTCTTCGTTAGAATCGCTTTCTGAGAATGGCGATAGAAAAAAAAAACTAGCCGCTTGGCACACATTGGTTGAAGTTAAATTTAATCATTGCATCATCGTGCCTGGGCGGTTATGTTCCCAGCGTTAATGCGACGTCATGGTTTCCGACGTAGATTCTCCTGTAGGTATTATAATATTAAATATTTGTGTGTATTGTATATACATACATACATACATACCTATACATTTGCATTGGTAGATAGTTGTTAGCATCAAATTGAATAATTATTTTTTAAAGGGACGACTTAGTTGTACGAAATAATTTGATACTTACGTCAAATAAACACATTTACAATAGACGTTTTATTGTAAAAGATATCTAGATTTCAGCATTTGTCTGTTAAAGGAATTGATAAGATAAAAAAGTGGGTAAATCCTTATTTTCCGTATCACATGAATCGTTGTTTGAAATATGTTTGTAGCGTGCCATTAAATCAATAAAATGATAGCAAACTACACATAGATAGATACCTACCTACTTATATACCATAGTACCTACCTATTATATACTTATTGAATTCATATCACTAAATCATTCAAGTAATGCGAACAATGTATGTAAAACGTACCTAAAGTTCATTGTTACCTTCATATATTTATCTGCAAAAGATTGCTATTCTGTTGTCTAAATTTATAAATACATATGTTTATAAATTGTGGTTCTATTATTAGATTTGGGTGTTATCCTTGATGATTTTGCATAGTCAGCTGATTTGTTGATGTCAACAAATAAAAATACTGTTTACCTACCAAAGCACAACGTTGGATCAACATTAAATGTTATTGATACATATAAATAATAGATATACTTAAAAAACAAATCAATTTTATCATAATACTTACTAAAAATACGTGTTATGTTATTCTATTTAAGAAATAGACGGATTGAATCTTACATGTGAATAAACAATACGTATAATAAAATGAATGGTGCATCAATAATAGTGATAATTCTAATTTTATTTTAATAATCCTACAAGGACATTATTTAAATAAAATATAACGAAAAAACAAATAAAGATAATTTACAGTTTAAAAAAAATTCCCTCTGCTGGAAATTGAGTTCGAAATATATAAGAATCAACATACTTTAAACAAATTTATTTTCAAATTTATGAAATATGTATCTATCGTATTGTGAAATGAGTGTTTGAGAAATAATTATTAGTACCTACTTACCTAAAAGTATCAAGTAAGCTTTTTAACGAAAAAAATATGAATTATTACTAGTAGGTAGGTACCTAATACATAAAAAAATGTTAAAGGCATATTATTATAAACCCAAAAAAAAAATTGTATTATAAGTAATCAGCAAACAATTTAAAAAATCACGTGGGTAGTGCAGAACACAAATTTTGCCGAACCTATACCTAATTAAAAACTTCATAAAATACGAAAAAAATATTGTTTTATTATTAAAAAAAAAAACTAGAGTTTATAACGAAACAGTGTGATGTTTTTATTACTTAAATAGAATGAATTGATAATGAATATTTGCTGACAATACATGGATTAATTTGACAATACGAACTGATAGTATCATCATCATTGGAGCTTCCAGCCCTTTGTGGGCAAATATCTTGATAATTTTTTAGCGAAAAGGGGGAAGGTTTGCGCATATCTATCAACTAAGCAAATAACTCTTTTAATTTTCAAGATTGCCGATAACCTATACCTAGTTGTAAAAAATAAATGAAACACTAAAAAAGTTTCATTTTTTTTTGGAAAGGAATTGCTATGCAAGCATTGTATTTCTTATTTACTGTTTGAAGATATTTACAAAAAAATACCCATGTAAAATATTTATTACTTTTACAAAGATGTTTTTAATATACCTAGAGTAATTCGTAATGCTATATGAAAACAGTAAATAAGAATATTTATACGAAATGCAACGTATCAAATTTATATTTTCATACATACTTATTTTTTGTTACTTGCAATAATAAATAATATTCACCTATCTATAATGCAGATTGATATCACTTATATCAATATATCACCATTTTTTTAATATCAGGTAACCGAAGTTTAAGACTTAAGGGGGCGATTGCTGCCAACGTACCTATTTTTTAATTTTATATTGCATCATTACTACAAAACTAATCATTTTGAAAAAAAACTTAGGTTGGGTATTAATATATAAAGAAAATTTATGCCTTAACTTTTTAATCATGTTCTGTATATATATTCTTGTAGAAAAGTAATAAGCATACCCCGATTTTTGGGATATATATTATAATTCTAAAAAAATATAAGGTATAAAGCAATATATTTTTTAAATTAAAGAATAATAAAATATCTAGATAAATATGTTGTGACGTTGCATTAATGCTTCAGGTTAAGTAAATAAACCAAAAAAACTTTTATTTCGCAATAGCGCTGAATGGAAAATAAATGTTTTTTAGTTTTACTAAACCTGAAGCATTAATGCAACTTCACGACATATTTTTCTAGATATTTTTGTCTTAAAAATATATATTGCTCTCCGCCTTATAGTTTATCTAAAGTAATAAAGCAATCAAAATGTTAGTGTTTGTGTGTGTGTGTGTGTGTGTGTGTGTGTGTGTGTATGTGTGTGTGTGTGTGTTTGTCTCACGCCTTCTGAAAAACCAAGAGCATCTAAAAATCTAATTTATGTGCGAACGTGTACCTGTATACCTGATGCAGTGTCACGCTAAAAATAATGCGATAAAAATGCTGAATTTTAAAAATATTTCAATAATTATTTTTTTCATACAAAATTTTCCAAGTCGTATCTGTCAAAAAAGTGTACATTTTGCACGCAAATATCTGTTAGTTTAAAAGTTAGAAGTACGTATTTACACGAAGAAAATATATTTTCAAGTATAACTTAGCGTTTAAGTGAAAAACATGGTGAATATTTTGTATAATTATAATGTTTAACTTATTTTTAAAGTAAGCGTTTTGTACATAAACGCCGCCATTTTAATATCTTTTCATACAATATTTCATTTTCCTACCGAATGAATATGTTATTGAAAATAATAAACCTTTGATATAAATGTAATTATGAAATAATAAAATGAAACACAAGACATTACAGCAAGTTTTAAGACATATATTGTAAAAATGTGTTTATTATAAGTAAAGATATAGGCATAATAAAATTGCATAATTTGTAAATAATATTTGATTTTTCTGACAATTTTCATTTTTATGGCATCGAACAAACCAATGTAGGTACCTACATATTATTCAAAAAATGTCTACAAACCATTTGATATTTTTTACATGTTCTATGGTTACTATGGTAACGGTCACATTCTAATATTCAAATAAAATTTGTTATAAATCGAATTCGAATTAATTTAGAACATCATTGTAGGTAGGTACCTACATACCTAATACTACTTAAAAACCAACAATATACTAATTTCGTATAGGAAAATTATTAAACTATCTTAGGTTAACTACAATACACATGTCATTCAATCTACAAACTATTTCCTATAGTGAAATTCTTCTTTTATTTAAGTAGACCTTTGGGTGATTTTTTATACAAACTATTTCTTGGAGTTTAATTCTTCTTCCTCTTCTTTTGTGAAGTCATTTGGGACAGTTCATAAATAAACTATTTCCTATAGTCTAATTTTTCTTTTTCTTAATTTATGTAGACCTTGGGTGAGTTTTTATACAAACTATTTCCTATAGTCTAATTCATCTTCTTCCTCTTCTTTTATGTAGCCCTTTGGGTGAGTTTTTATACAAACTTATTCCTATTATCTAATTCTTTTTCTTCTTATTTTATGTAGACCTCTGGGCCAGTTTTGATACCAACTATTTCTTTTAACGTATTTCTTCTTTTTCTAATTTTATGTAGACCTTTGTTGAATTTTGTATAAACTAACTTCCTACAGTCTAATTTTTCCTCTTTTATGTAGACCAAGGGAGAGTTTTCATGCAAACTTTTCCTTTAGTCTTATTCTTCTTCGTCTTCTTTTATGTTGACCTTTGCGTTAGTTTTTATACAATCTATTTCCTGACGTATAATTATTCTTCTAATATGTAGACCTTTGGGTCAGTTTTTATATTAACTACTTTCTATAGTCTAATTCTTCTTTTTCTTATTTTTTGTAGATCTTTTGGTTAGTTTTTATACAAACTATTTCCTTTAGTCTAATTCTTCGTTTTCTTATTTAATGTAGACGTTGGGTGAATTTTATATAAAATATTTCCTATATTTCAATTCATCTTCTTCTTCTTTTATGAAGACCATTTGATCAGTTTTTTATATAATACATTTACTATTGTGTAATTCTTCTATTGCATCTTTTATGTAGACCATTGGGTCAGTTTTTATTACAAACTATTTGTTATAGTCTTATACTTATTCTTTTTTTTCATTTAGTCTTTTGGGTTAGTTTTAAGTCTTATAGTCTATTGTATAGAAATATTATAAACAACATGCACACTTGACGAAAATACATAAAACGAATGGGATGTGACCATCACTAGAATCTTCTCAATACTTTTTTTCAATCGAAATTTAGGTACACCATTTATTATATCAACATATATTGCTTAATTTTCAATAACTACATATTTGATTTTGATGACAATATAATATAAAATCGGGGTTGTGGCCATTACTGGACTCTTCACAACGTTTATATTCAATTTTAAAACTATTTAAGTCTTCTTCTGTAATGTAGATCAGTTTTATTGTGCAAAAATATAATAATCTATAGGTATGCACACTTGACGAAAAATATAAAAACGAATGGGATGTGACCAACACTAGAATCTTTTCAGTAAGTACTTTTGTTTATTTAATTTTTAAGCCATTTCCCATCATCCAAAATTACTAAATATTTAAAACACATTTGCGTTCGATGACAATATATAAAAATAGGGGTTGTGGCCAAATCCAAACTCTTTACAACGTTGTCTCTTTATAATCAGTCATATTTAAAACCATTTACCATAGTCCATGCGTGCAGAAATTGTATGTACCTATGTACTTATATATAAAAACAAATGGGTTGTGACCATCACTTGAACATTTTACATCGCTTAAACTCAATTAAATTTCAAACTACTTTTCATACTACGAATTAGCAAATATTTTTTGTGACAATATTATATAAACGATTGCTTATTCCTTCACTAATTTACATTCTTGGCCAACGGCGGGACATAAAAGCTAGTTAAAAATATAAGATAAACGTTGAATATCGGGGTATGCCATTATTTTTCTACAAGAATTTATACAGAAAATTATCAAAAAGTTAAGCAATATTTTTCTTTATTAATACCCAAACTATCTGATTTTTTTTTAAAACGATTTGATTAGGTATAATGATGGTATATCAAATTGAAAAATTGGTACGTTGGCAGCAGTCGCCCCCTTAAATGAGAATGCAATTAATTTTCTCGTTCCGAAATACAAACAAATAAAACAAAAATATGCTGCAATGCTGAATGCGAGAGTAGCGCCAGCGTTTAGTTTTTTTTTAACAATTCAGTTGATAACTTATGCATTTTTTACAAGATTATGATCACGCATGCATCAATGCAATATCGCAAGACAATAAGGTGCAAGTCTTGTGGTAATGCTGTTGTTTATTCGTTTAATACAAATTAATACGAACAGGAAGGGGGCGATTTGCGCACTCACGAGATCGAACCAACCAAGCAAAAAACCCGAATTTGTCTTCTGCTAACATGATATGTATTTCTAGATGTTTAGAGAAAATTTAAATATTTATAGTGTTGTTTATTTTTCCTGATTTATCAATTCCCTCTCTTGCTATACCTATATCTAAAATTCCAATTGGAACGGCACAAAATAAGATAAATATATTTAGTCGTTTGTCTATTTTTTTATCGAATGTTAAATATTATAGAACCCTACATAATAAAATATTTTTGCGATGTTTTGTTGTATTTGTTCTAGGTAATATTTTATTAGGTAAAGTAAGCATATAACGCATGTAGGTATAAGTATCACAAATCCGCCTTTATTGGTGGCTGTGCCTTATTAACAAAAAAAAGGTATAAGTATATTATGTAGGTACCTACATATGCTTTATATGCGATTTTGTAGTTCGTCATCATTTGTAGGTTCAAAATGTTATTGTTTTTATAATTTTTACACTGGATTGTAATTGGTATGGTTTTTTGTACCTATATTTTTCGCATAATAAAACCTAAATAAATAACATGCTATTTCTATGACATTTAATAAAAATTTATTTAATTTTGTATTCAGCATTACATACATTTACAACGTAGATGGGTAAATGATAAAAAAATACTCAATAATGTTTACCTATTTTTAAAATTCATATTATTTAATTCCATAATAATATAAAACTGTCCATACTCGTATATAAATAGTTTATTATGTATTATTGTATAAATCTACATATTTTAATATTTCCCTTCAGAGCAGATTACAAATGTAGGTACGAGTGTGTTAATAAATATTGATTTTATATTGTTGTTACTGCAAAATGAAATAGACAAATCTATCATCAAATTGCGAATCAAAAATACTTATTATATTATATTATGGTTATTTACTACAATGTAATAATCTCGCATATTATCCAAATTCTATCATGGGCGTGAAAAAAAAGTGGTATACAAAATTTATCATAAAATTACATACTCTGAAATTTTTTTTGGTTGATAGTAAGAAAATTTCATGTTAAAATTAACCGAACTATAGTGACTACAAAACGGCTTTGTGCAATCAAATGTTTTGTGCACACAGCCAAACAGTAGAGTCATAAATAGATAAACCTTTATTACTGATATCAAAGGTTTGGCTAAAGCAGTTCGGTTGTCATAATATTTTTTCAGTGTATGTGACTCGTTAATATCTTTAAAAATCAGTTGCATTTGAATTCAATTTTGCAATATTTCTTTGTGTCAAAACGTGCCACTCGATTCTATTTGATTATTTTAATAAGATTTATCTCAACATAACAATTTTGCATTTCATCTGCTCAGTGATAACATCATCTCATCTGCTCAGTAACAGTAACAGCAACAATATCCTAGAAAGTAATTTAAGCTTTAGTAAATATATAGAAAACAACATAGTGTCGTCTGTAGTAAGGAATATAAGTTTAAATGCGCATGCTTCAGTTAAAGGGCGTTAAGCAATATCGACCTAAGTAGGTAGGTAGGTATACCAAAATTCATAGTAGCTACATAACTACAATATTGTGATAAACACAATATTTAACAGTTTGGTTGATTCTGTTCTAATTTTATTATATTGTATTATTTATTATTTATTTACCAAGCAATAGGTTCTGGATAATTTAAATTAGTTAATTATACATTTTTCCATATGATAAAATTGCACAAGATTCCTGCAAAAAATAGTATTCCATATCATTTAAAATTCCACAATTTCCATATAATTTATAAATTACGAATGATCTCGGAAATGATATTTAATTATTAATATGTACACTGAAAAAAAAGTTATGTTAAAATTAACCGAGGTACTTAACTATAAAAGGGTGTATTGCTTTGAACAAAAAAGAAAACAAAGATCAAGGGTGAAAAAAAACGAATGTATGTCATATAGTCAATAATTAGGAGATAGTGAAAAATATAAAGGGATATATGCATAATAGATATATACTGCGCACAGACAAATTTTATTACAGGGATTTAATCTGAATTGAATAAACCAATAAAATCAAAATCAGTTGACTTTTGACGTTACACAGCGTATTGCATGACGCTCTTGATCTGTCCTTTGCAACCATGTTGTATGTTTCGATTGTTTTCGAGCTTTATGCAACTATGTTATATTATCATTATGTACTAGTCATTAAACATTATAGAAGAGTAAAAAGACTAGTGATTCGCTAGTCTTGCAGTTTTGCTCTTGGTCTTACATACATCTCTCATAAGACATAAATGTACGAGTCTTGATTATTATTAACGTTTAAGTATGCAATCAATTATCAACAATGTATTTTCAAATTGATATTTTTTTTGCAATAGAATGATACCTGGGGGCAAGTCTGGTCAAAAAATAACATAAAATAAACCATTTTCAAAACGTAATTCGGTTTTTAATATTATTATTTTCACAGTGGAAGAAGATCATTTAATAGAGTTTCATTGTAATTACTGACCTTCTACTGAAAATAGCAACATCTTAAATCAAGACTAATACTGTGTACATGGGGGCTTCTCATGACATATCTCATCTTAATAGGTGCGTTCTAATCTTGTCTTAATCTCAATATATAAATCAGTACTAGATCGTAATCTAATCTTAATCTTATTCATCATTGTATCATTAAATAAGCAAATAAATGCTTGTGCTATCTATAGGTAAACGAAATCGGTCGAGGCAGGATTCGATTAGTTTATTACTTTAAGGCTCTTGTATACCCTGGGTATTCGGATGTACACAAAAATGCAAGCTAAATTACCTTCTAATGTATGAAACACGAATAAATATTGTATATCACCTTATATATTATATACAACATTTTTACGTCAAGTAAAGGTAAAAATTTTGTTTTTTTTTAAATAGCAAGAATAGCAATTAAAATATTATAGGTAATATTAAAACTCAGCTGGTAGATTTTCATACTCTATCGATTCAAGTAAAAATCGACTTCATAGGTTTTGTAGTTTTTCTTTTCTTACAATAAAAAAATAAAAAAAGGGTTTTACAAAAACTAATTTTTCAATAAAAATATCAAAAAAAAATCAAATTTAAATAACTAATGCAATAGAATAAATATGTAAATACTAAATGTTCTTTATTTCAAATACGTGTCTTTTGAGTGTAGGTACTTGGGAAATTATTTTCAAAATATACTATACCTATAGCCTCTTAAGAATGTATACACTGAAACAAATATTATGACAACCGAACTGGCTACCAGCGTCTTAGCCAATCCTTTGTTTTCAATAATAAAGGTTTATGACTACTGTTTGACTGTGTGCACAAAACATTTGTTTTTTTTTGCAACATTTGGTTGCACAAAACCAAATGTTTTGTAGTGTTCGGTTAATTTTAGCATGAAATTTTGTTACCATACACAATTTTTTTTTAGTGTGTGTCGGTAAATACCTATTATATATTACCTACATCATAATATATAATAGGTATATGTTGGTACCTACCAGGGGCGAGCCTAAAACATTCGGAATAGGCAAACTCTGAAAGAAATTTGAGAAATGTCGAAATATTAATGTTTTTTAGCATCGTTGTTCATTTCAGTGCCCATAAAACATATTTTTAAAATCATTCCAAAATAATATTTACATTTGTGGCCCTGTAAAGCATCGTATCTACATACGGTTCAATTTTTAATCTTGTAGTATGGTTGCAATAAAATAAAATAAATTAATTTAGATTAGATCTAATAAATTAAATTAGTTAAATTAATAAATTAAATTAGATGGGTCGATGGCAGAGCGGTAAGCGCGCTGGGTTAGTAATCCAGTGGTCGCGAGTTCGAATCCTGCCTCGACCGATTTTGTTCACCTATAGCACAAGCATTTATGCTTAGTTTAGGGAATGTAGTAAGATGTATATGTACTTGTTTAACAAGGACATATTCATTTAAAAAAAAAAATGTTGATTTTCTTATTATACCTAATATTCATAGGCAAGCCAAGATATTCGGCTTCTATAAGCAATTCCACTACTGCTACCTACATAATAGGTAGGTACCTACTCATAAGTTGATAAGTATATATATCTAAGTAGATTAAGTAGGTTTTTCTTTGTCTTGTATGATTTTTTTCACACGATTTCTAGGCATCTATCTAGGTAGGTACTTACCAACCTACCAAAAAAATAGGAGCAGGTCATTTGGATTAGAGTGAGCAACAGCGTCTTCATTCTAGGTCACGTGACATCATGGTTCCCATCCAATTTGAAAGAAGAGAAAGGTGTTCTGCAGCTGCCGTTCAATTTTCGAATAAGTGTTTTAATGTGTTTTTTTTGTGACGATTGTCAAAAAAATATATACCTATCTATAGGTAAGTAATTATGTAGAGATAATACCTATAATTCATCTTTGTCTATACTTTTGTTATACCAACCTGCTTAATCCTTCTTTTCGGGGAGAATTTTATATTTCAAATTTAGATATCTTCATATACTTTTTATCGCCATGATATCGTCTGTATTCCTATTTTTATATTGTTATAATAAATTTACTTTACCTTACCTTCATATTAAAAAAAACGACTTCAAAATAAACGTTTGTAAAGATACCCCGTAAGGTACATGGAGTGATGGTATATACCTACCTATGTATTAAGTAATATTATCTTTCATACAATATATTATTAATTTACTGCATAGGTCTTGTAGTTATTTAGTTTCATACTTACAAGAAAAGTATGCAACAAAACTTATTTAACAAGAAAAGTAGGTATGCAACAAATTCAATTTTTAAAAAAACTCATGCAATAAAGATGTAAATACATACTGTATATTAAGACTTATCTCTTCAGGGTACGTACTGAAGAAATTATTTCCAAAATGTATACCCACTATAGCCTAAAATGGTATATTAAATTATGTTTTTGAAGATTTTATCACAATACTTACATGGCTTTTAAAATAAATCATTATAAAGATTTAACTATTAGTTAACGGTAGGTATAATATTAAAGTAATTCAACAAAAGCTCGTTGTATATGTATGTAGGTAGGTAGGTAGGTACCTAGGTACTCCGGAAATTAACTCTGGACAGGTGCGATACATTCTCCAACATAATTTAACCAACGTTTAATGTTTAACCATGTTGATTATTTTGAGTAGGTGTAGGTACGCCGAGAAAGAAGTTTTGACTAAAAAAACGTAATTCTGTTTAAAAAATCTTTCTTCTTGATTGTGAAAATGGAATTCTGATTTTTAAATCGATACGTTTTTATAAGTTCACCAACTCGTAACTCGTATCAAAATATTTGTATTTTTGTTGAAGTGAACCAAAAATAAAATAAGTTTTATTTTATCTAATAAAGGACACTGTCTACATAATTTTGACTAAAAATTATTATACCTAAGTAATTAGTAGGTACCTAATAATGAACTCGGAACGGGCTCAGCCTGGAGATGTGGTTTAAATAAATAAAAAAAACTGTAGGTATGTATTTATATTTATAGGTTTTCTTTATTAATTTTACATTTTTATTTTTATTGTAAGTAGGTGGGTACATCATAAATAAATTTGTGAATTTCGGTTCGTTGTATCAAAAACAAAAATGTGGAATACGTAGATTCTACTAAAAAAATCACACTTACCTATACTATAGATATTATTTACCTATAAAATGTGAAAAAATATGTTGATTACTTTTAGGGTTGTCAATAGGCGAGGCAAGGCGTAGAGTGTAGCAGATACATCGTTTATATTGTGGGTGTAACAATCGGGAAAAAATGCAGTCTGGATGGGATGTAGGTATATATGTAGTGTACAGTATGTGTATATACCTTATATGTATATGTATATATTATGTGGGTAGGTGCCAACCTCAAAAACCCTCCAAATAGAGAAGTTGTGGTGCGAGTCGCTGCTATAGGTAGGTAGGTACATTATTATTATGAATTTAGGCAAGTTGCATCGGTCCTTACCCTAGGGCAACACGATATATAGATACCTAGGTATGTACCTACATTATAGTTGGCCCCTCCCCTTCCTAGACAGACCGCTCCGCCCCACACCATTAGATCATCGTAACACCCTAACTAAACATTACTTCAACATTAACTAATAATTACATAAGTACCTAATAACTACAATAATAAAAAAAAAACTAAAGCGTATAGAGGCTATAATATGTGCATATGCATATCAATCATACCACACTGTGAGTGTAAAACTGAAGTAGGTGCAAATATACGATAGTTTGGAGATATGGAAGTTTAATGACTTAGCAAAACTCTTGGGGTACCAAAAAATTCACCGGTCATTGCTTCTCGACGCCATCTTATATTTCAGAAGCAAACTCCTCTTACTTCCTGATAATGACTGCATTGATCCCATATCTTCTACTATAGTATTCGCATGGTGCGATACATGGGTAAATTTTGTGTAAAATAAAAAACTTTTATTTTCGCTTCTATTTCATAGAAAAAAATAAATAGTAATAGGTACTATTGTTTAGTACGATAAGTACTTATAAGTAATAATAAATACATACCTAAGTAGGTATAAGTAACAAAAATCATAATACCATGTTGTCTAGTTCTTTCTAACATATATTAGGTATATAATATATTTGAAACACCCGTGTATACCTACCCAATGTTGACGCAGGAGGAAAACTCTGCAATGCGACATATTTTTTGTCTCCTCTATTTAGTGTAAGTTATAGATGCCTACCAACCAGGGGTGTATTTGCTATCAATAGACTTACTGAACTGCATGAAGCTAGAAATCCACTAAACCTCCAACCGAGGTAGGTAAATCAGAAAAGCAATCTAATTTTGGCTAAATTTAGGTAGGTTGCATCTTCTCATGTTCTCGTTTCTCATACACGATTTAATTTTATTGTGTCTTTTTACATTCTAATATTTTAGATTTTTTGAAGTCTTTCCAACTATACATACGAGTATATACCTTATATTTTTATCAATGCACCGAAAGAAAAATAAAACGTTTTATAAAAACAATTCTACAAAAACAAAAAAACGGAATTCTAGTTGACCATGATTTATGGACATGTGAAAATTATATTGAAAGAAGGAAATAAAATAATCTTGAATAATCGATAGTTTTATCGATAGTAGATTCTAGTTTTTATTTGGACCACTGAGTACTTACCTACCAACTTCATGAAAGGATTGTGGTAGTCATCAAAAACTCTATTGTGAAATTACATGGACTGTTTAAGAATGATAAACAATAAATGGATGACCCCGGCGCTATATAAATTATGATTATTCTATAAATAAACTATCTAATTTTTTATTTATATTTTAAAATATATAATCCCCAACCAAACTAAATTTTGCTTGCTGTTACAAAAAATATATTTATTGAGACCTTATAAAAAAAATAAACAATCTTCAGTTCTATTTTTCCAAATCCTACCCTGGTGGATAGAGATATTTTTACCCAGAACGTCTATTTATTTCATATTTCATATCTCGCATCAATATGATGTATTCAAGTCATTGACTCTCAGATATATAGGTACATTGAAGTATTTTCTTGAAGTCTGCAGCCGCATTATCAGTAGTGATGAGCAAATACCTTGCAAATCTTGCAGTTTTGGTCTAGGTCTTGAAGGACCAAGACCGCATATCCCGCGGCAAGACCAAGACCTGGGGGAGAAAGTTCACGACCAGACTTAGAAACACATATTTTATAAACTTATTATTTTTCAATTAAAAAGTTAGCAATTTGCTAAGTTCTATCGAAAGATTGATTTTTTTGTCAAATTTCATTCTAATTATTATATTTTAATAAAAAAATAAAAAATATTTTGCAAGACCAAAAACAAGACTCGGTATGACCAATACCGAGACTCGATCGAGTATACAAAACCAAGACCGTAAATGCAAGACGGAAACAAAGAACGGGAGTGCAAGACCATTACCGGTACCAAGAACACTTTGTCTTGATATTGGTCTAGCATTTGCTCGTTACTAATTATAAGAAAACGCGCGAGAAAGGGACAATATTAAAAAAGCATAAAGCACGCATAGGCACTCAAATATGATTAGGTAGTTGCATTTGGCGTTTTTTTATTATTTACTGAGCTACATAATATTGACGTTATAGTCTTGAAACTAAAGAATTGGCATTGTCTATACAGCTTGACATTTCCAGAATCATAATCCTCACAAAAATATTTTGGAAAGTTATATGTATATATCATATATGTATGTATATATGTGATATGTATTTATGTATATATTTAATGTTTTACTATACGATTTTTCATTTTTTCGTAAATTTTCCTACAAAATTTGTCACGAATGAAACGTCAAAGTATGTACTTTTTCGTAAGCAAATATTTGTTTATTTCAATTTTAGAAGTGCGTTTTTACACGAAAAAAATATATATACAATATACAAATATAACTTAGTGTTTGAGCGAAAAAAATTGAGATTATTTTATTATATTTGAATGTTTTTCGTATTTATAAAATGTAAAAAAAAATATAAGGAAATTTCTTATTTTATATATGAACAAATAGATCGAACTAACAGAACTACCGGGTACAAAAGTACTAAAATATTTGACGTACTTACCCATTATTATATTTCGTTTCCATGGTTACACAGAATACAATTTTCAAATAGTTATACCAATCTACTGATATAGGGGAATTTGTTATGAATTAAATTCAAATTTATAGAACTTTGGTATAGGTAGGTACCTACCTCATACTTACTAAAATAACTGTTGATTTTTCATTTTTTTTTCGTTTCTATAGTTAAAATCAAATACTCATACTAATATTTTAGAGTGTAATATTTTTGAAGGTTATTATTATGTAATATAGGTGTATGATTTTTAATTATTTATTTAATAATTCGCTAAATTTTTGTTTGTTTATATCTTAGTTTATACTTATATTTATATCATAAACGGATTAGTTAAAAAAGTATGTAGGTACTTGGAATTCATTTAACGATCCAAGCGGAATGGACAAACGGAAACTTTAAGTACCTACTTTTTTCACTTTTAATAACAATATATAAGAACACGGGGGTTATGGTTAACACTAACCTCTTCATAATTCTTAAATTCATTCAATTTAAAAACCACTTTTCAACTCCAATCTTACTGAAATTTCTTTCCCAGTCCAATCCTACTGAAATTTCAAACCACTTTTTAGCATATTGTTTCACATTTACCTTCTCGAGCAACGCCGGGTATAAAAAAGTAGTATTTAATATTTGAAAATTCCCTCTGAAATTTGCGGGATGCCCTCGGTATCTGTTTAATTTGTAAGTTGTAAACCTATAATTTAGCGAACATATTATATTGTGCAATACAATTAAACACTCTGTAAATAGAAAATATGATATTTGATTTACCCCTGTGATAAAACTTAGTGCTTACTTGTATATAACCAAATGTAAAAAGTCCTAAATCAGAAAAAATAGATCGACATAATTATTTTTTAACAATATGTCTTCTAATATTTCGATACCCTCGAGAAGTGAATGAAGGTCAACAACTTGGCTATGCCCTTTTGAATATTATGCTTTAACTTCAATGTCTACCAAAAACACCAATTCAAGGTTTTCAACATTTCTAATACAATGCCTAGATGTAGGTACTTGCCCTGCATGAGGTACTTGTTGGTTTAGTACATTCTCAATATCATCTTTGCTAGTCAAAATTGGAATTTTATTATTTGTTAATGACTGAAGCTCTTAATTGAAGACTTTAAGACTTCAGAAGAGTGAATGGGGATGTCAACTGTTGTGCGTACAGTAGATCGAATAGACATTATTATTGTATCGAATTTCCGTCGTGAAAGGGGGCGGTTTTATATATTAGGTATATCAAATAAGCAACAACAAAAAAAAACATGACATACATACCTATAAAGACTACCAAACCTTGTTCTACATGAGTGAAGGAGGACTCCTAGAAGTCACCACAAATGGTGGAAGGCCACTGGAAATTCACATAAGAGGCAGTAAACTCTACACAAACAAACATTAGTGGCTCAACCAGTCTAAGAAAAAGCAGATATAAGATCAGATAGGTAGGTACCTACACAAATACACTATTATCTCACGAAATACCCAGAATCATTACATTACAATAATAATACAAGTTATTTTTTTTGTTTCGTTACTTTTAACTAACCATTAAAGTATTTGTACGACTTCATAATTCTCACACTCGTTTTGCAGATCTCATTTCATACCCTAACGATTTCAAGGAACGATTAGTTCAAATGAAGTACCTATGCACATAATATAAATGCAAATTATGAATTATATTAAATTCATGAGACTCATATAAGGTTAGTAGGAACATGAAGTAAAACGGAACTTTTATTAGGTCAAACGGAACTCCGTGCAAAAAAAAATCAACGATTATTTTAAATGTATAAGGAATATCAACCTTATCTCCGACAATATTGAAATGTAATAGTCTATCTAACCCAGGGCTGGGCAAACTTTTAAAAGAAGATGGCCACATTCATAATTTGGCCATTTGTCTTAAAGTGAACGGCGGCCCGCAGAAGTAAAATAATAATATTCCTCATAACAATTCATTAAAAATCTTAATTGTGAATTTTTAGAAATATGGGGAAATAAATATATTTTTACTATTCTATGCATATACGTTTTGTAAGAAAGTATAAAACAAAACAAAAAAATACCACGTAGCGAGAACATTACGATTTCCAATGGTTACATTATCATATTATTATATAATCTAAGGGTATACTTATAATTTTTTTATAAGGGTATATAAAAAAATGCGTGCAACGAGAATTTTCCAGTTTACCTTTGATTTTTTCTATAAATTTAACAAAATAATTCGCGCATACAGATAATTACAGTTTGTTTTTGTTTATTACGATAAATTAAATCAAACAAATGTCACGCAGCGAGAAAATGTCAGGTTGCTTGTGTTTATTTACAATAAACATAATTAAACCAAGTCCGCGCTGCAGTCTTATTTTTTTTCCTATTGCAATGCGTCCAAATGAAACGGCCAAGTTTGAAGTTCTTTTAGAGAAAAATATGCATTTTTGATTTTCGGTGCATATTGCTCGCGAGCCGCAGTTTTCCCAGGGCTGGTCACTATTTTGTTCAACTTGGTCAAAGGACGTCACTATTTTGTTCAACTTGGGCATAACAAGCATAACCTTGTTCGCCGTGGCTTTAATGCTAGCTTAAAGGAAAAACAATCAGCACTATTTATATATCGCTTGCGATACGTAACTGTAAATACGATCCTGCTCGAATCCAAAAGGTTTTTTCATTTTGTTTTCTGTTTCGCGTCAATAATTGATAAATAATAAGGCCACTGGTGTTCTAAAGATATTACATACTATGTACTAGGTATATATGTATCTTGCACAATGTTAAGAACATTCCATATATTAACTGAATAATACACTAAGTATTATATGAGTGTATTATCTGATTCTTCTTTGTGTTGCTATGAGATGAATATGCGTGTTCAGTGTACATGGGTTACTACAATATTATGTGATTGTCATTGGCACGATTGGATATTGTCAAAACAACAAATACTCGCCATCATCATGGGTCGAGGTCCATACTAATAGACACAAATTATATGTGTAGGTATGTATGTACATGTAGATCACATAATAACTGATATAAACCTTAGTGTTATTTTAAATTGTTGGGACTAGATTATTTTATGTCAGTGCATTGTTAGGAAGTGTTGATCAAGATAGGAATCAATACCAATTAAAAATGAGATCAAATATATGAAACCGAAAGAAGTATATAAATCAATGTTATGATAATAAATTAAACCAAAGCTTTGAACGTAACATCAAATGTACCAAAACCACACGAAACTTTATATGTATTTAGTACCTACCTGTATATATTTTAATATAAAGAATATGTATTTTTCTATATGTAAATGTTAGTTTTTCCTTAATGCGTTCCTATATTATAAATTCAATTGCGATGAAACTTTGGTGATTTGTTCAGGGCACACCCGGACAGGTTTTTGAGCTTTTATTTATTTTTATTTACATAATAACTATATAAATAAAAATTAATTTTTGTATGCGTGCATCATTATTTTTTCATCCATCCAATTGTAATGAAAATTTTATTTTGTGAAAAAGGGATGGACGGGACAAATAGGTATATATACAAAGAGGTCCAAATGCACACGCACACATACTCTTTCTTCCTCTGAGTGGCATATTGCAACGCATTACAGTAGGAACTCTTGTAATATTATTGAAATCAAACCTGTGCCAATTTATATTATTACCGTACAGTCAATTCTATACAAGCTAAAACGACACATTGACATGTTGGTGTATATAAAATATCAAAGAGATAGGTACTTCGTAATAACCTTTTTTGTAACGGTATAATATTGAAAAGGTATACCGATAACTACATACATAGGTTTTTTACACGTACAATGGGAATGTACCTACCATAAATGATTTATTCGAATCACCATTATTACCGAGTTTTCTGACACATCAAATATGACGTGACAATTGAGCGTGTGATGTTATTTTTATTATACCCATCAACCATTTCTACAACGAATTCATCGTCATATTTCTTTTGTTTATAACTAGTTTTTATACCTGGCGATGCTCGACAAAGTAAGTGAGAAGTGATAAAGCTAACTCATCAAGAAAGTTGTTTTTGTAATTATTTAACTGTTTATTTCTTATGATTTGAATTCAGAATGAGTAAAAAATATCCAACACAATAAATAAAAATTAACATGCAATATTTTTCATTTTTTTTAAATAAGTAGGTACTCTCCTTTTCTTCTCTTCAGTCTCCGTTTGTTTTTCTATATACCTTTATCCAAAGCAATTATGTATACAAATTTTCAGCAGCGTGGAGTATGGGAAATGGTTTATAATGTAATAGAATGTCGCTGAAGTTTCAAACGTTCTAAAGGAATGAACTATGTAATTGAATATACCTACGTAAGCGTTTAATGTTGGATACAACCCACTCATTTTTTTAAATCTTCATCGGAATCAAGTGTGTACTTACCTATACAAAATTTTACGTATGTTGGAGTATGGGAAATGGTTCAAAATGTCATTGGTCATTACTGTACATCAGAGTACCGAGTCTAGGACTCCTTGCTCCTTCATCTGACGTTACTTGACTGGGTGGTTTGGAGATTTTAGTACTGAAGATGGATGGGTTTTAGGTTGGAGGGATGATTTTATATTTTATATGAAGTTGGTGGGGTTGTCGAGTTGGATTTTATGTATTGAAGGTTGGTGGGGCAGTTTTTCGGATCGCTATTATGGTGGGGGTTCAGGTGGGGGTGGTCTCTTGAGGACAGTTTTGGGTCTTTTGTGCTTATGGAAGTCGTTTTCATCATATGTGGCTAGACTGTTGATGGAGGCGTTCTTATGCGAAGGGATCCTCGCATAAAAACGCTTCGAAAGGGAGATTATGAAGTCTTGGATTGTGGGTACTTTTGCATCCTCGTGTAGTTGGGAGGTTCTCAAAATGTATTTAACATATATTTACTCACAAAGTAAACATATTTTGTGGGAGAATTTTTTTTAATATTTAAAAAAAAAGATTTTTTTCTTTTATTGTTTTTTTAAATTTTTATTTTGATTTTTTTTTATTTATTATTAATTATAACAACCCTACTCATTCCCGAATATTTACGTTTAAATTTTTTTTTAACGATTCTACATGTATTCATTATTACCGTTTATTGCCTTTTTATTATTAAGTTTTTCGATAAATTTATAATTTCTAAATTACGGATTAACGATTTTGGAATAATGCCAGTGGCTGAAATAATGAACGGTAAAATATTATTATTTTACGAGAATGCCAAAGTATTTTAATCTCGTTACCTAAAGCGGTGTATTTTCTAATTTTTTCATCAAAAGTTTTTATAATATTACTAGAATTTGAAATAGCCAAGTCGCAAATATATGTTATTTTTTTAATTTTATCATGTATAATTAAATCGGGTCTGTTATGTTGAATTGACCGGTCAGTTAATATCGTTTTATCGTAATAAAGCGAAATATTATTATTTTCTAAAAATGAAATCAGATCATATTCATAATATGGTTTTATGTTTATCGCATTAATTAATTTATATTTAATAGCTAAATTTTGATGTATTATTTTTTCTACTTGGTTATGTCTAAATGTACATTCTGATTGCGCGAAAAAAGTACAGCCCGATATTATATGCTCGATTGTTTCCGGAAAAGCCAAACATTTTCAACAACTATCATCTACGACATTTATGTCTTTAATTAAATATTTTTGATAATTTTTAGTTTTTATTACTCTATCCTGAATCACAAATATAAAACCATCTAAATCCGCGTCCAAATCACCAATACTCAACCATTTGTTTGACCAAATTTTGTCAACATAAGGTTGGATGAGAAATTTTGGATGTATGGAATGAATTATTTTATTAAGCCACGAATTTAGAAGGTCATCATTTATATTTATAATATTGTTATTGGCATTCTCGTCATTTAAATTTAGTGTTGTTAAATTTTTGTCCGCCTCACAGATAACTTTATGCATTAAAGAACAGATCAGATTTTTTGTGAAAGAAAGTTTTTACCGATTCGATTTGATTATTATGTAACGATGATATTTTTATTATACCCCTACCTCCTAAATTCTTAGGCAAATGGATTCGTTCAATCGCGGAATTAGGATGATGACAACGAAATTTAGTTAAACGCGTTCTATTTGTTATTTCTAAACTATCTAAATCTGTTTTTGACCATTCAATAATTCCAAAAGAATATGTCAATATCGGTATTGCCCAAGTATTAATAGCTTTAGTTAAGTTTTTAGCTGACTGATTGCATTTTAATATTTTTGTAATGCTATCTTTAAATTTTATATTAATATAATTTTTTATTTTAGTGTGGTCTAATTTGTTAGACTGCGGATAACCTAGATATTTATAAACCTCTAACCCTTTCAAACTATCCATTTGAAAATTTCTCTGTATATCTCCACCCATTTCTAGTATTTTACCCTTTTCAACATGTAACGTTTTACATTTATCTAAATCGAAAGACATTCTAATATCATCTGAAAATGCTTTTATTATCCTAATAATTTTTTCCAATTCTGAATCAGATTTAGCATAAACTTTTATATCATCCATATATATTAAGTGCGAAATTTTAATATTAGACCGTGGATGACCGTTCATTTTTATTCCATACTTAGATTCATTTAACATTTTAGAAAGCGGATTAAGAGTGGACAAAACCAAAGTGGACTCAATGAATCTCCCTGAAATTTTTTTTATTATTATTTTATTTTGTTGTTTTTTTATGTTACGGCAATGCACAGATTTTTTTTCTTGTTTAACAAATTTTTGTAAATGCTCTAATGAGCCTTGAACTTAATAAATAAATATATTTGTTCACGAAAGAGTACAATATAAGACATTTCATTAGTTCAAAATCACTTAATATCATAAGATATTTCATCAAAACGAAAACTGTCGAAAAAATAAAAAAAATGTAATATAACTTAAAAATATTTTTTTTGAAAAACGTCACTGATTTTGAGTAAAGCAATGTTCAAATTATTTATTGCTTGAAACGTTCTCGGCAAAAAACTTACCTACATACATACATACAAATTACGCGTTAAAATATTATGGTGGGGATACGTAATAAAATGTAACTAATATGGTCAAAACTTCGAAACAAGTTCTGAATCAACAAATAGAATTCCGTTTTCATTCTTGATTTTTTACTCAGAAGGTTTTTTACTACTTACCTTACTTACTGTCCGAACATATGTACACATTAGGCCTTTCCAGTCCAATACGTTGCAGCAGCAATTACCACGTCATTTGTCACAACCATGTCTTCCTCGTTACATCCCTGTACCATGTTTCTGCAGACAAGAAGATGCTAATCATCTTGGACCTCGTTCGCAATTGCAAAATACATCTTCTTCTTGTCCTATACCCCACTACACGGTCTACACGGATTGTGTTCAGTATCAATGTGCGGTAGGGTAGATGGTGTCCCAGCCCTAAAGTCTCCGAGAGCTTGGAGATTACTAGGTATTATTTAGGTATATTTATCTCTCACTGTAAGCACATTGATGGGAGATTGGCAGAGCGGTTAGCGTGGTGAGTTAGTAATCTAGTGGTCGTGAATTCGAATCCTGCCACGACCGATTTCGTTCACCTATAGGTGAACGAAATCGGTCGTTCATGTATTTATGATTAGTTTAGGGAATGAAACTTATTTTTCTTCGTATAGTAGACCTGTTGATCTGTTATTCAAAAACTATGCCTCCTGAGATGACGAAGTCCAACTATCCTTCCATTTCTTAGGTGGTTTAGGGTAGACGGCGACCAGAGGGGATTTCATTTGATGCTAAATACGCTAAAATCTCTATCTCATTGTCCATTCTGGCTACTGGCTACGTGGTCCCTCTTATGTCTTCTTCTGGATCTACTCCACCGAACGATGTCCTCTAGGAGAGTTTTTCAAGTGATTGACTTTAGAACCTTCATTTCCGTTGTCCTTAGGGAATATATTTATTTATTTACAAGAACGGCATAAATTGCCATTTACATGCAAAAATAAAAAAAAATATGTAAGTACCTAAATAGTTAAACAATAAATTCAATAATAAAAAAAAATAATACATATAAGCAATCATAAAAAAAAGATATATGTAGGTACAAATGGACTCAATACATAAAAAAAGTATTGTTGTGAATACAAAAAATAACAGTAGAAGCAGTATCATGCAAATCTGTATTATAAATAAAGTAGTCCTCGTTATAAATAAACAAAAAAGATATTAAAAAAAATAATCAATATACAATCGAAAATATAAAAATGTGTATATCGTCCGTTTGAATTTATGTTTGGACAGCATAAAAATGTCACCAAAATGAGAGTATTCATTCCCAGTATTATGAAGACAGCTGACTAGCAATTGATATTCTGTCTGTATGCGTATATATGAGGATATATATTTGATGTTTTTTTTTGTAGTGCGCTCAGATACCTCTGCCTACCTCGTAAGGGACATGGTGTGATGATATGCATGTTAATGTACCTACCGATAAAGTTGTAGTGCGCTCAGATATATCTGCCTACCTCGTAAGGGACATGGCGTGATGGTATGTATGTTAATGTACCGATATAGTTGTAGTGCGCTCAGATACATATCTCTGTCTACTTCATAAGGGACATGGCGTGATGGTATGTATGTTAATATACCGATAAAAATTATTTTAATATTTTATAAATAATACCAATACACACAAGTTGTATAAAATTAAACGGTTTGCTTATTATTATTACATAAAAACAAACTACAATTTTATTCCTTATCATTTGACCTAAATTATTACAATCGGCCAACATTGTTGGGTTCTCAATCTTTATTACAGTGTCGTGTTTATTTAAAATAATTGTTTATAGTGTTTTTTGATAGACAGATCACTTAAAACCTACTAAACATTATCTTAATTTATATTTAATTATTTACAAGATCAACACTCATAATATACGAGCAATAACAATAAAATAATAACTTAACAAGAAAAAAAACATATTGAAAAATAAAAAAATATCAATGAAATAAATAAAAAAATAAGAGCTGTATAGATATTTATATAAGAGATGTAAAAAAAGAATAAGAACGATATGTACAATGAGTGTAAAGTTTTAATTAATAGGTATAGTTAAAAATAATAAACTTTTTTATTTTGCAAAATTTTTTTTTTATAATTTCACGGACTCATTGCCAGTAGGCAATTTCTGACAGTCAAACATAACGTCCACAACATACCTAGTATCTAAGGTGCAGCGTTTAACTAAATCTTGTATTTTTTTTTAATTTTCTAGAATAAAATCTCACAATAAGGTATCTACCCTATATATAATATTGAAAGCCTTCAATAAATTGAATAATTCCATTTAAAATACAGTTCAAAATCGCAATTTACTTTTACTTAGGGCGTTATAGGTCAAATGAAGAAATCAATGTAGGTACATAGTTCTATATATTTTTCGGACTACATCATAATATCGTCTGCTTACTGAAAAAACTCATTAACTGCACATTTTGGCAAAATTGTGTTAACAATACTACCATAATCACCAAAACGCCCTTTCTTAACTGGAAAAAATCACATAAGGTACCTACCATTATTGTGTAGATTTACCGGAAATTATTTCATTATATTCATATTTTTACTCTCCGCACTGGAATAGCGGAGAGTCATGATATCACAAGCGTATTTTTTTTACATCAATTTCTCAACGGGTATCATGTAGAGAGTGCACAGTATGAGTTTCGTCGTGATGTGTTTGTATGTATGGCGTACGCCGTATGCCGTACGGATTATCCTTTTTGTGTCCTCTCTACAGCCCAATTTTTAAGTCCGATCGACTTTATATTAACGTCAAAATATGTGTAAAGTGCATAGACCTAGAGCTGATTAGTTTTCCATAGACAAATTTTAATATCTTCTCTATGATTTCATCATTTACGTTGTTTTATTTTTGTGTCCTCTCTGCAGCCCAAACTATAAGTCCGATTGACTTCATATTGATATCATATATGTAAAGTCCATAAACTTAGAGATGATTAGTTTTAATAATAATAATAATAATGAACACTTCCTTGAGCAAGTGGCGAGTTTATTGCCGTATGGCAATTTCTTTCAACTAACCAGTGTTTCCAGCCCAGAGAAGCAATATTTGCGTGAGAAATAAATTTATATAAATTTTTGCTCTGCTTGGAATCGACCTCAGGACGACTGCACAGAAACCAAACGGCTTAACAACTATGTTACGGCGGTCGGCTAAGTTTTCCATAGATATCCGTCGATTTCTACTCTTATGATTTCACCTGCCCAAATTTTAAAACTGCTCTCACGGTCAGACGAATCGAGTTATTTTTAAATTTTTTGAACTTTTGATACAATAAAAATACACTATTCAAAATTGCAATCAAGGATTGTCAAAATTTAAAGAAAAAACATCTGTTGTCTGCTATATCAATGTGAAATAAATTTCATATTTGTATGAAAAATGTATATAACAGAAGATAAATCGCTTCTGTGTGGGAAAATTGAGTTATGAAGTTCATATTGATATTGTATGTGTTTCTATAGACAAGTTTATTTTTTACTCTCCACTTCTATCTTCCACAAGGGGTAGGCAGTGAGAACCTAACACCACATTCTTATATTTTGACACAAATCCATCGCCACACAAGATTGTCGTCGATAAACGCGTCAATAGTCAATTAAATTTAAGAGAACGAAAAATCAACTATTTTTAATTTTTTAATTTATTACTTACATAATCATACATGTTATTTCAAGAAACGCAAAACTTATAATAATTTTGAACCTGCAAGAAATACATACCAATGTTAGGTATATTATATTCAGCCCTGGCAATAAAAAAATCATATAGCCAGTAATATACGTATGTACTAGTAGGTTGTTACTGGTGGATTTGAAAACGTGAATATGTATGTTGTTTAAAAGAAAAACCATGGTTTACTCTGGATTTTAATATACAATTAACTTTTTCAATTTCAAAAATGTAATTGAAACTCATTTTCGGAGGCTTGATTAATAAATAAATCTGGAATTAATTGTTATATAAACCTGGAATTAATTTCAAGACCTTTTAAATTTTTGATACGAAGCCACAAAAATGCAAAAAAGTAATTACAAGAGAGAAGAAATTCAAACTCACGCAATAAAAAAATAATTCTCAAAGAAAGGGGAAAATATTGTAGATGAAGTATATTCGTTACCAAGGCAATCTATTGTTCTGAAATAATAATGTGACCCTCAAACAAATTCTATACATCCTGTGACGACAAACAAATATTAAAACCTAATAAGGTTTCGTTTTATTGTAACTTTGTACCTTATCAGTTGAATAAGTGAGTTATCTTATAAGTATTTGAATCGTTGAATCGAATTAAAAGTAAAAAAATATATATATGACGTCGTAAATCCCAGAAAATTTTTACTTCCATCATAATAAGTGAAGTTAATTCTTTATTTCGTTTACCTACATAGGTAAATAAATAAGCAGGTAGGTTTATAACATAATACCTACATATAGCAGATTGAGGCACTGAGTGAGAAAATGTTGTGATGACGTCAAGGAGTTGGGTTGAAACGAAATTGAAACTCGATATGCACGAACTGTTAATATAGTAGGTACTTATATTTGTAGTTTGAGCAAGGGTCATTTTGTTTACGATTGCCATAATATAGATACGGTGTTATTTCTCTTAGCGAACAATTGTTAGGTACCTACCTAATACACAAAGAATGACATTTGCATACTCAGGTTACATTGCTTACTGCCTTGTGTTTTCATAATACGTATGTAGGTACACCAACGTTGTTATCGATAAAAAAGACCACATACTGTTTGAGACAAATATTCAAGTGGGTGGATAATAGGTAGGTACCTATATAACTTCTCCTCGTCATATTTTATGCACCTAACTTGACATGTTTAAAAAAAAATAAAACTGAAAATTTTAACATTAATCTGTTTCAATTGGGAGCTGTTTTCTTCCGTTTTGTTATAGCAATTTCAACTTTTTTTAACGTATCTGACTCATAAGTCGGTCATTTTATTATGCTTTTGCCATCGTATAATTCATTGCCAATGGTTAATTTTGTTTAGCCAAACCACCCTAATGTAAGTGATTCGACTTGATAGATAGAAAAAACATAAACAAATTTCAGTAGATAGTAAATAAAATGGACCAGTTCAATCGACATACAAAAAAATATATGCCGACAAAGATTCCACGATTAAATCTCTGCAATATCTTTAAGAAAACAAAACACAAATGATTTAGACAATGTACATACTGACTATCGATAAATTATAGATTAACTTAATTAATTTCGAAATATTGCTCCACCTTTTGCTAATGTACTCTAAGAGCATGCTCTTTGAGTTGCTCGATTGACGTACATAGGTTGGAACCTGCATCGTATTATGTATAGGTATTAAAACTACCAAATACTGAACTCTTCAACCTCAGATAAACCCTGAGGGTTTCGATGGTTGACTGTTATATTGAAAATGTCATTATATTAAAAATAAACAAAGATGGAGGTCTTTGAAACGTGGCTGCATCGCAGCATGCTGAAATTTTCTGGGTAGAACAAATATCAAATTCGGTCCTCCTCAGGAGAGCACATGTCGAGTGCGAGCTAGTCGACACAGTTAAGACGAAAAGTACCTATCATATTTGGGGTGACGTTCTGCGAGTCAAAAGGTACAGACTGCTCCAACTCATTGTAAAGAGCAAAATAGACGAACGCCGAGGAGAATGTCATGGCTCCGCAACATTCGTGAGTTGACCGGCATCAGAGACGTCGGCGAATTGTTCCGTACGGCGGCGGATAAATATGCCTTCTCAGCAGTGATGACACAAAGAAGAAGAAGAAACAAGATAAATTTAATGAAACAAATAATATCTAGTATTCAGAAACATCACCAAAAAACAAGTAACCTTGTAGGTATACAATTACCATGAGGATCGATTGTTATATTATGTAGTTAGGTAATTATATACCTACCAACAAACAAAATTATAAGCGGCAATGAGAATAAGTATATGTAGTATTAGGCATATTAATTGTCGCTAACCAAACCCATTCGATGGTTTGATTAAAAATAAAACATAAAATACAATTTCGGCTTTGCAGCGGTCAATACCAAATTATATGAAAGAAATCTTGATGACCTTTTTGTTTGGAACAATGGCTGTATTCATACACTTCACCGTTTTTGTAGAAATATGGCAAACAATGCGCCCACTAGAATTACATATACCATGCCTAGTGCCTAACGAACATACTAGGTTTTTCTAGGATAATTAATAACATAGATTTTAAAAAACAGGATGAAACAAATTGTAGCTTAACTTAAATAAAAAAAAAACATATAACTGCATAACTACAATTCCAATAGTTCTACTCTCCTTCAATGAATATTATTTTATTATTTTTTTGATCTTGTTAAATAGTATTTTTTTTGGTTCCGTTAACTTTTAAAAAATATTCGTGGAGGCCAGTGGAGGCAGACTCACTTTTGTAAAGGAACAAATTCAACAAAGGAGATAAGTATGTATGTACCTAGATTATATTGGGTTTTTGTCATTTTCTTTAAAAAAAAAAAAAACGAGTGGGGTTGTGGCCAACGCTATACTCCTCACTTCCAAGTCACTACACAAAGTGTTCAAATTTTGTATGGATAATTTTCAACATTTTTCTGAAATGAGTTTGTTCAATAATTTTTTTTAATATTTCGTTATGAAACTTCATATTTTTCCAATACCACTTTAAGAAATTGATGTGCTTTTTTACATATTTGATCTATGTTTCCTGATGTTTCCTGAGCCTAGGGTCACTTTGAACTATTTGTCAGTTAAAAAAATTGAGAAACACTGTTCACTTATTCTTCAAAATCTATTGGGGTCTTAAGTGATTATATATTTATATATACAAATTTGCAAAATTTGAAAAGAATCGAATGAGTACTTTAGTCTTTAATCGATAAAGTAAAATAAACACGCCGTACATAGCACACAGCACATTGCACATAATACAAAGTAGGAAGGTACACAGCACACACACAGATACATTCCGATAATCTGCAATAATCGAATGAGTACTTTAGTCTATAATCGATAAAGTAAAATAAACACGCCGTACATAGCACACAGCACATAATACAAAGTAGGAAGGTACACAGCACACACACAGTTACATTCCGATAATCTGCAATAATCGAATGAGTACTTTAGTCTATAATCGATAAAGTAAAATAAACACGCCGTACATAGCACACAGCACATAATACAAAGTAGGAAGGTACACAGCACACACACAGATACATTCCGATAATCTGCAATAATCGAATGAGTACTTTAGTCTATAATCGATAAAGTAAAATAAACACGCCGTACATAGCACACAGCACATAATACAAAGTAGGAAGGTACACAGCACACACAGATACATTCCGATAATCTGCAATAATCGAATGAGTACTTTAGTCTATAATCGATAAAGTAAAATAAACACGCCGTACATAGCACACAGCACATAATACAAAGTAGGAAGGTACACAGCACAAAACAGATACATTCCGATAATCTGCAATAATCGAATGAGTACTTTAGTCTATAATCGATAAAGTAAAATAAACACGCCGTACATAGCACACAGCACATAATACAAAGTAGGAAGGTACACAGCACACACAGATACATTCCGATAATCTGCAATAATCGAATGAGTACTTTAGTCTATAATCGATAAAGTAAAATAAACACGCCGTACATAGCACACAGCACATAATACAAAGTAGCAAGGTACACAGCAGACACACAGATACATTCCGATAATCTGCAATAATCGAATGAGTACTTTAGTCTATAATCGATAAAGTAAAATAAACACGCCGTACATAGCACACAGCACATAATACAAAGTAGGAAGGTACACAGCACACACAGATACATTCCGATAATCTGCAATAATCGAATGAGTACTTTAGTTTATAATCGATAAAGTAAAATAAACACGTCGTACATAGCACACAGCACATAATACAAAGTAGGAAGGTACACAGCACACACAGATACATTCCGATAATCTGCAATAATCGAATGAGTACTTTAGTCTATAATCGATAAAGTAAAATAAACACGCCGTACATAGCAGACAGCACATAATACAAAGTAGGAAGGTACACAGCACACACAGATACATTCCGATAATCTGCAATAATCGAATGAGTACTTTAGTCTATAATCGATAAAGTAAAATAAACACGCCGTACATAGCACACAGCACATAATACAAAGTAGGAAGGTACACAGCACACACAGATACATTCCGATAATCTGCAATAATCGAATGAGTACTTTAGTCTATAATCGATAAAGTAAAATAAACACGCCGTACATAGCACACAGCACATAATACAAAGTAGGAAGGTACACAGCACACACAGATACATTCCGATAATCTGCAATAATCGAATGAGTACTTTAGTCTATAATCGATAAAGTAAAATAAACACGCCGTACATAGCACACAGCACATAATACAAAGTAGGAAGGTACACAGCACACACAGATACATTCCGATAATCTGCAATAATCGAATGAGTACTTTAGTCTATAATCGATAAAGTAAAATAAACACGCCGTACATAGCACACAGCACATAATACAAAGTAGGAAGGTACACAGCACACACACAGATACATTCCGATAATCTGCAATAATCGAATGAGTACTTTAGTCTATAATCGATAAAGTAAAATAAACACGCCGTACATAGCACACAGCACATAATACAAAGTAGGAAGGTACACAGCACACACACAGATACATTCCGATAATCTGCAATAATCGAATGAGTACTTTAGTCTATAATCGATAAAGTAAAATAAACACGCCGTACATAGCACACAGCACATAATACAAAGTAGGAAGGTACACAGCACACACACAGATACATTCCGATAATCTGCAATAATCGAATGAGTACTTTAGTCTATAATCGATAAAGTAAAATAAACACGCCGTACATAGCACACAGCACATAATACAAAGTAGGAAGGTACACAGCACACACAGATACATCTGCAATAAAAAATACCCTTAAAAATTGCGAAATCATAACTCCCCACTATATCTCTTTGGGTTAGTGAGGAGTAAAAACAACAAAAAGCCATTAAACTCAGTATGCTGTCGGTTTTTGTATTCATGACAAAAAATAATAATATTGACGTAGATATTTAAGATATGTTATATAACAAGAAACCTTCATAATAAAATACTAGACAGTCAATAATCAATTCTTGCGTGAGTTATGAGTGTAAATAATTTAGCATTCAAACATTAGGAAGGTAGGTATATCCTAAATTGAAAATAAATTTGTTAATTTATCTACTTCTTGGTCGACAGAGTCTCAAATGAAAGAGATCTATTCTGAATTCCTGCTAAGAATGACCAACTAAGAATCGTTTTTAGACCCCCTATGCGCCAGAGCGGAATTGCTCATAGATGCCGAAAATATTGTCTTGCCTATGAATATTAAGAAATTCAAGAGCTAAAAGGTAATTGTTTTATTGCAACCATACTACAAGATTAAAATTGAACCGAACCAAATTGAATATAAATATATTTTGGCATGTGAGTTTAAAATTATTTTTTATGGCCACTGGAATGAACAACGATGCATTAAAAACATAAAATTTTCTACATTTCCCGATTTTCTTTCAGGGTTTGCGTAGTCCAAAGATTCTAGGCACGCTCCTGCTATGCGCAGGTACCGCCCACCGCAATACACGCTCGACTTATCGCAGGTATTAGTTAAGTCCGTCGACATCCCCGGTGTAGTTATTAACAGTGTATCTACTGGAATCTGAACAACGTTTACTGGTAAACAATATCGAAATTACGGCCTTCCAGAAACAACCCAAGAGAATATTAAAAGTGTTGTTTTGGGCATTGGAAAAACGCTAGGGTGTACACTTAATGACAAGGATATAATCGAGACGTATAGAACAACCGGCAGCGGAAATGTTTCGACTCGGAAGAGTAACATTATTGTGAAGTTTGACTCTAAGAACAAAAAATGTGAAATATTGGCAGCAGTCAAAAAGAAGAAAGGCATCTACACAAACATGATCAATATACCAGGAGAGAAGATCCGCTTTTTCATTAACGACCATCTAACATTCAAATCGAAACATATACTATAAGCCGCCAAAGAATTCAAAAAACTACAATTTTTTATGGATAAGAAACTCAAAAATCATGATTCGGAAGGACACCACCTCAAGACCGATACATATCTACAGTGTAGATAAACTAGAGGATCTCGAACGTCAATGAAATACTCATTTTTATTATTGTTTAAATTCTACTTACCACTGTCACATTACACACAGAAATATACATACATTCTCACAAATTACACAATACGCATACAAGACTCACTTAAACAAACATGTTATAACAACCAGTATGTGAATGCATATGTAATATCCTTGTCATATAATGGATCTAAACCCATTGAATATCTCGATATAGGTGATTATTCATTTGAGTGTAACTTATGTTTAAAAATGGATATTTTAATACAAAATTACAAATGTCAATAGGATTTACGTTTCTACAATGATAGACTCAATCAACATATATTATCAAAATACTCGCGGAATTAGAACAAAAACAGACGAATTTTATTTCAATGTACTGTCTAATGATTACGATTTAATTTTTATAAGTGAAACTTGACTGGTCGACAATATACATGACAACGAACTATTTGACACAAATTATAAATGTTATAATGTCTACAAAAGAAATAGAAATATTTCAAACCAAACCCGAGGAGGAGGTGTGGCAATTGCTCTAAGAAAAACATACAAAGTCACTCTGAGGGATGATTGGTGTTCAGCTGCAGAAGATATCTGGTTAACGCTCGAATTAAAAAGAATGAATAAAATTCATCTCTGTTGTACGTATATCCCAGGAACGGGACCCAAATTGACAACTGCTGACAAATTAAACCTTGTCACTGAACATACGGACAAAATAAATGAATTGACACTGAATTTTCCTGATGATGACTTCCTAATTATCGGAAATTACAACATGCCTAACATAAATTGGGAAACAGTGGACGATATATTGGATAACTTAGATTAGAGTTCAAATCTAAAACAAATGAATACCATATGTAATACATACAACCGTATGCTTGACCTTATTCTTTGCAATATACCAGTCTCGGTATCAGTTGCACCATCCAATTTGGTACACGCCACCACTTATAAAAATTAAAAATGAAAAACTTTTTTACTTAAGGTTGTCCAAAAAAAATAATAATCCCCTTGACCGAGCAACTTACGAACTCCTCCGGAAGAGACATAAGAGGTTGACTAAAGAGGTATATAAACAATACATCACTTCTGTAGAGTCGAGTATTCACAACAATGTCAAAAATTTTTGGTCATACGTAAAATCAAAAGGTAAATCACATATTAATCCAGATTCTGTAACTTATCAATCTAATAAATCGGAAAATTCATATGAAACCGCCAACCTCTTCTCGAAAAATTTTTCAACAGTTTTTGATTCATCTACCACATCACACACGTGATATAGAAGATATTGCTCAATCGAATTGTCCAATCAACATTGATTGTGAGACAGTACTAAAATATCTTAGTACAACAGATCCCAGAAAAGATGCAGGGGTCCATGGATTACCGGGAATATTCGTTAATAAATGCGCTAATGCTCTAGTTAACCAATCTATGATTTATTTAAGAAATCACTCAGACAAGGCATTTTCCAACAAGGTGGAAAATAGCACTAATATCACCGATATACAAAACCGGAGACGAACAAGATGTAGAAAACTACAGGCCCATATCAAAATTACCTATACTTAGTAAAATTTTAGAAAAGATCGTTTACGACCAACTTTATGCATCTTTTTCGTCTTTGGTTACGTATAAACAACACGGTTTCATGAAAAAGCTATCGGTTGTAACAAATCTAGCTGTATTTACTCATTATCTCAATGAGAATATGGATGATGGATATCAAATCGATACAGTCTACACTGACTACTCAAAAGCATTTGACCGTGTTAACCATGACATTCTGCTACAAAAACTCCTATTAATTGGCATCCATGGAGATTTGTGTGATCAGGAAAGACAATGCAAGGTACAAAGAAACAATAGTCAACCAAATTATCTCCGAAAACGGAGGAACAAAAATTTTGCAAAAGAAATTATCTAATGGCAAAAAACAAATCTTAACTTTGTACAAAGAAGATGGCACCGAGAGCAATAACAAAGACGAAATATAAGATATAGCAAAAAAATTCTATGAATCATTGTACAGCTCACGAGTAAAACCTACACATGATAAAACCATAGAAAATAATCGCAGAATAATTAATGTCGGCTCAGAGGACATTCCTGACATATCTATGGAAGAAATGAAGCATGCTATTAAACAGATGAAAAACTCAAAAGCCCCTGGTCCTGATAATATTATAATAGAGACCATTAAGTATGGAGGAGATGCACTTCAGAGAGTGGTACTGCAACTTCTAAATAGATGTCTGGAAGAATGTAATATACCAGAGGAATGGAACAATGCGAATATTACATTATTACATAAAAAAGGAAATCAAAAACGCCTCGAGAACTATAGACCCATCAGCTTATTATCACACCTATATAAACTATTTACAAAAATCCTCACCAGCAGACTTTCAAACAAACTAGATTCATACCAACCAGTAGAACAGGCAGGATTCAGAAAAGGCTTCGGAACAAATGACCATCTACAAACTCTAAAGAATGTAATCCAGAAATATAATGAGTATAATATCCCCATAGCATTGGCATTTATAGATTTTGAAAAGGCCTTTGACTCAGTCGAGACATGGGCGGTGATGAAGAGTCTAGATAACTGCAGAATTGACTATAGATATTCCCAAATTTTGAATAATATTTATGAGAAGGCCACATCCAATATACAACTTCATGAACCATCCAAGAAATTTTACATTAGAAGAGGTGTCCGACAGGGTGACACTATTTCTCCCAAACTATTTACATTGGCCCTCGAAGATGTCTTCAAAACTCTGGATTGGTCTAAGAAAGGTATAAATATAAACGGCGAGTATCTCAGCAATCTACGGTTCGCAGATGATATTGTCATATTTGCCAAGGATGAGGAGGAATTGAAAACTATGCTGACAGAAATAAATTCAGCCTGTGTGAACATTGGATTGAAGATGAACATCTCCAAGACCAAAATGATGAGTAACGCAGAAGAGTCCTTCCCCATCATAATAGGTGGAGTGCAAATTGAAAGAGTAGACAGATACATATATCTAGGCCATACCGTGATGCTTGCCAAAGAAAATCAAGAGGCAGAAATAGAGAGAAGACGTGGCCTTGCCTGGGCAGCTTTTGGAAAATTATCATACATTCTGAAATCCCGTAAATACTCCCATTATTTGAAAAAGAAGCTATTTGATGCATGTATTCTCCCAGTGCTTACTTATGGAATGGAAACATCGGTCCTAACAAAAATAATAATGCACAAGCTGTTAGTGACACAGAGAGAAAGTTGCTGGGTATTTCAATAAGGGACAGAATTCAAAATGTCATGATTAGACAAAGAACCAAAGTAGCCGATGTAGCGGAAAGGGTCGCTGGCCTTAAGTGGAGCTGGGCTGGGCATATTGCCAGATGCCAGGATTCACGATGGACCAAAAAGATCTTAGAATGGCGACCGAGAACAAGCCGAAGAGGTGTTGGCAGACCCCAGGCAAGGTGGTCTGATGACATCAAGAAATGTGCCGGAGGGAGATGGATGCAGTGTGCCCAAGACAGGGAGTTGTGGAGGATCAAAGGGGAGGCCTATGTCCAAGAATGGATGAAAACTGGCTGAAGAAGAAGAAGAAGAAGAAGATGGAGATTTGTTAAGATGGATCAAATCCTATATATCTAATCACACACAGATAACGGCTGTAAACGGATGTATGTCTGAAAATGATACTCGGATATATTCCGGAGTACCGCAGGGATCTCATTTGGGTCCGCTACTATTTAATATTTATATAAACGATATAGGAAAATGTTTTAACCATTCTCACTTTTCACTTTTTGCAGACGACATGAAAATTTATAAATGTATCAAAACAATATCAGACTGTTATGAACTCCAAGAAGATTTAGATCGGCTGGCCTTATACTGTGTGACTAACTTTTTAAACCTCAATATTTCAAAATGCTTCATCATATCATATACAAGAAAAATTAATAAACTTACTTTCGACTATAATTTGAATAATAAACAAATAGTTAAATAATCCCTGTGTCGAGACCTCGGAATATATTTGGACTGCAAACTGAGTTTTAACCATCATATATAAAAAATAACAACTATTTCCTATAAAAAAACTAGGTTTTATATTTAGAATAAGCAAGGATTTTAAAAATTCAAAAACATTTTCTGTACTGTTCAATTCATTGATCAGAAGTACACTGGAGTATGGCTCCGTTATTTGGAATCCCCAGTATTAAGTTACATATCAATAATATCGAACGAGTACAAACAAAATTTATAAAACGCTTGGCTTATCGTAATATTGTTGCACCATCCCTATCTACACTTGTATCTAGACGTAATTGTTATGACATTCAATTTCTATATAACATTTTAAATAATCATATTGATTGTCAAGATTTATTATCATATATACACTTCAATGTACGGGTTCGTCGCTCTAGGCACACTACTCTTTTTCGACCCAAAAATTACAGGACTAACGCCGCGACAAATGCAACCATCAACAGAATTATTAACACATATATAAAACACGAGAACACGCTTAACTTGGACCTATTCAACGATAATAGAAATTCATTTCGTCAAAAGTTAAAAAAACTTACTTAATAGGCCTAAACATTACGCACCACACATATGCATGCAACCTCACATACGCACCACTCACACATACACACACTCACACACAAAATACACATTCACTCTCACACATATACTTACTACACATATAAACACAGTGATACCATGAGATACGGATATATGTAAATGTAGGTACCTATAAAATATTATGTTACTTTGTAAGCTTATAATTGATGTATATGGTATTAAGGCAAGTTATTATAATATTCTGTATTTATTTTTATTTTTTATAAGTGGAAAGATCGAGTGTTTGGTGCAGACCAATCCTAGGATTGTGACCCAGAAGAAGAAGATATAAAATTCGATCTGTAGCTGAACAACGTCTGCCGGGCCCACTATTATTTTATTATGTTAATGGTACGATTGTAAAAACTGTTCTTTTACTTAAATCTTCTCCGGATAAACTTTAGCAAATAAAATCTGTGAAACTATTATATTGTTATACGGAGGCGAATATACTAAATACCTACCTACTTAACATTACACAGTTCTGACGTAATACTATTACGAATGTCTGACTCATATTGTAAAAAAATCCGCGGATCAGTTGCATATGTTAAACATTATTATATTTTTCTTAAATAACCGGTCATAACGGCTCCATGTTCGATTATACGTATCCAACGCTGTTTTTTATCCTCTTTGTCTTCTTTTAGTCTTCTTTAGTTTTGAAACTCGTTAGAGCAAATATTTTTTACATTAGGTACATAGATAGGTACTATAAAAAAATAAAATACTATTAAAAGAGCAAACTTACGTGACAAGTCATAAGTTTTCGGAAGCACTATGCTTTATTCCGTTAACTCAATGAACTCAATAGGTACATAGATATTCTTTTTAAATGATCCTAAATTGTAATAGTTGATATAGGTATGCATATTATGTATTATTAATTTTGTGATTCAACCTTTATAGCAATTACTTTTTGTTTTTTCTGATTTTAACTTTACATTATTATGTTGGTACAGCAATAATATTTTATACAAATTTTGGATCTAGGTACGTATGTTCACAACTAACAGCTTTAGTGTTAGTGACACAGAGAGCTATGGAGAGAAAGTAGCTGGGTATTTCAATAAGGGACAGAATGTCATGATAAGATAAAGAACCAGAGTAGCCGATGTAGCGGAAAGGGTCGCTGGTCTTAAGTGGAGCTGGGCTGGGCATATTGCCAGATGCCAGGATTCACGTTGGACCAAAATGATCGTAGAATGGCGACCGAGAACAAGCCGAAGAGATGTCGGCAGACCCCAGGCAAGGTGTTCTGATGACATCAAGAAATGTGCCGGAGGGAGATGGATGCAGTGTGCCCAAGACAGGGAGTTGTGGAGAATCAAGGGGGTGGCCTATATCCAAGAATGAAAAAAAACAGGCTGAAGAAGAAAGAAGAAAAAGAAGATTTTCACACGCAGTATGGATACCTACCCTTGATAATATACGGTTAAATACACAATATGATTCATAAATTTGCATATTACCTACATCATGTGTTTTAATCGTTTGTACTTCCTATTATGATTCGTAATCCAATGTACAATGTACATAGTATGTAAATTTACCTAAATATTTAGTCGAATTTCGTTATAATGTTTCCTTCAAGGTAAATCTGGCATGCAAATATATTAATTGATAAATGCTAATAATTGTTATTAAGAACTTTTGTATACTGGATAATTGTTGCTAGATACCTATATTGTTAATATCAAGATCTCCTTAATTTGCGCACAATAAATAAAATATACGGCAATATATTATGACTTATTGGATAAACGGAAACAAAATATGTTTTATGACTAAATAAAGCGATTTCTTCGTATTTTTACCATGTGGTGAAACCATCTCAATGTGCTCACTTTCATTTAATTTTATATTTTTATTTAAATTTTATTATAATTTACTGTGTAACTTCTCGGGAAACTAACAGATACTAACATAAATTTAACCATAGATATTCATATAAAACACTAGATGTCGCAGTTAGCAAATTTTGTATGAATCGAAGTGAGGATTTTTTCCGCGGGACTTTTGACAACTAGGCGGGTAGACCACGTCGTTTTTCTATGGAGAATAACGCCAATGTAATGTGAATTCTTTTCGGATTTATTTGTCGAAAAAAACATTTCGCTCTTTAAGATTTAGAGAACAGTTATCTAGGAAGTGTTGAAATGTATGGAAAACTGCAATATTTTGCCAACCAAGAAATAAAACTCGCGATATACCATGACTCACTCATTGCACGGAGTAGGTACTCCATCTAGTATATTATTTGGAAATCTTTGGTTTTAACTAATTGTATAAGGTAGTTACCTACTATTAAATATCTAAATAGCTTTGAACCACTTTTTTTAATCCTTTAGTTATCCAATCAAACACCACGTCTCAACTAATTTTGAACCTGATCTATAATAAAAAATATCATATATTTATACAGGGATAAAAAGTTTATTTTCATATAACCTTAACTGTGCTAAATTTCAAAATCCTCAATCCTCCGTGCGCGCAGTTTGCTACAAAGGGGTCCGAACTTTTCGTTTCACGTATTAATAATAGATGGTTAACTGTACACTTTTTTTATTTGAAAAGTGTCTGTTGTAATATTGTTTCTACCTACCAAGGTAAAGTTACCTACCAATCGTTAATATTCTTAGCTGCATACAACTTACAATATGATGAAATATTTCGTGTTTATTGCTATAATCTATTTTTGATGACTTGGTCTCGAAAACAAATTGAAATGGATTCGAAAATAAACTTTCCTCGTTGTGTTTTGACTTCATATTACCTATATACCTACCACCACGTCCTGTATTTGACTTACAAAGAGACTTATGGGTTCATAAACACATAAACACACAAATTTAAAATCAATAAATTATTTTCAACATTTCTCTACTGAATGTTCGCACACAATTTTAAAATTAAGCATAAATTCCCCTAAGAAGGTATTAAATATTATCCTAAACAGCATTTTTTTTATATATTTTAAAATATATGGCGTTGATAAATAAACATTTGATGTGCATTTTTTTTATATATTTCAAAATATATGGCGTAGATAAATAAATATTTGATGTGCTTAAAGAGTGCATAAAATCAAAACGAATGACCGAATTTTTTTTTATTTCAAGTGACCTTTGTTCTGAAAATGAAAACAAGCCAATTTAAGGTTTCCGATAGTTTAAATTAATAATATAACACGTATACTTAAACCCCTTTTCGCACGCGATAGTGCCCTTACTAACACGTAACTCAATAGTGTATTAGGTGGTTTAATATAGGTATCATGTTTTCAGTATATGTGATTATGAAGTTCTATCATGAAGTGACAGTTTCATACATTGAACACTTAGTAACAGTAAAACGTCACTGCATCACATTACTGATTTTTACGCGTTTGATAAAAAGACCAATACATATTTTGTTATTGAAAAGAAGTGGGTGGTACCTATGTCAATTGAACGCGGATATTTGTTATAATATAGGAGATATCATACACGTGTTTTCTACCCATCTACATATTATGATGAAGTATCTTGGATTTTCATTCCTCAGAAGCGGTCAACGAAAACTAGTGGGTTGTGGTATCATGTAGAAAATGCATATTATGAGTTTCGTGACAATGTTTTTGTGTGTATGGTGTATTGTAAAAACTTTGGTCCTCTGGGAATCTTATATTAATTTAAGAATCTAATAGAAATGTACTTCATAAAAATGCATTTAGAGATTGCCAACCTTTCAAGAAGAAAAAATGTACTATGGTGCGGAGAGTTTAGTGTTGGCTTCAACCCACTCGTTTCAATTTGTTGTCGCGTTGTTGACTCCTAAACATTGGTCTGTGCGTGGCGATCAGTTTTCTCTGCCTACTCTGTGAGGGACGTGGCGTGATGGTTATTATTATTTTATTAGTTTTATATGCGAACAAACACTGTGGGTTATTAGTCTCGTTGATTAGGAAACAAGCCAATTGAGCTTAGCCTAGAAACTGCAGCAATGGAATGAAGGGAGAGCTATATGTATGTTGTTTCATTAAGGTGATATCATCACAATATCCATACGAAGGCCATAATTATCAGAACCAAACTCATAAATATCTATCAACATCCATGACCAACTCAGCTATTAGCGATCATAACAATAAATGTACAATTTGGGCCAAGTTGATCTGTTTTGTGTAAGATATTGTGTCTGCTGCGATGTTTGTTGACAAAGAGGTTGTACATAGTATTTCGGTATGTGTACCTACATAATGTAGAGCGGTAACTGTCATCCAATTCAACATTATACATTATATTGTCACTGTCGATATTGTAAACTGTTAGCCCTAGACCAGGGGAGGCCGACTTGATTTGATCCAAATCTACTGATTACTGAGGAAGCACTGTGCGTTCTACCAATTACATACTTCTTGAAATTTTAATTGAAACAGCATAGTTCAGTATACAATTAAGTAGTATTTTTTTTATTTTATTATGAGGGAAAACATAAATATGAAAATTATTCTTAGCAACTACTTATGTATATTAGTGTGAGCACTGCGTCTGAGCATCTTCCGCTAGATTAGCAAAATCAGGTTTGTAGTTGGAAATTGCCAACCTTAAAGAATCCAGTGTATGAGCGTCTGTCAAGCGAGAACGGTGTTTATTTTTGGTTTGTTTTAAGTAGGAAAATGCTGACTCACATAAATATGTTGAACCAAAACACGAATGCAATTGTTCAACACATTTATTCAAACATGGATATTTCTCGTTGGAAACCAATGCCCAGAAATCTAGATCCATAAAGTAAAGTAATAACGTGAACGTAACGTGATGCGTGCAGCAGTTGGTGATTGCGTTACGCAGTCTGTTCTACGTATTTATGTATGTTTATATTTTTTGCCTTGCCACGATCGACTGGACTAATAGTCACGATCGACCGGTCGATCGGGATCGACCGGTTGGCCACTTCTGCCCTAGACCATAAAACAGGGTTTCCTAGTTGGGCAGCAGTATTCTATTTATTTATTTATTTATTTGAAATGAAATGTATCTAATTATTTATTTCCATTATTTACACAGATATATTATAACAATAAACAAAATAACTATATTTTAAAAATACTTTATCATAAACACAGTATGTACCTACTATTGTTCCTATTTGGAAATTTACTGCCTCACTTGACAAGTCTGTTCTGAGGCACTACTGTTTCAATTTGCCCCGTGGTTACATGTTTTTGAATGTAAAAAAATAACAGAGATAATTAAACCTAAACAGAAAAGATAAATTATCAGAAAAATATACCGTGAACTCTTAGTAATTTTAGCCCATATAATTGTAGAGGAAATGATGGATGACACCAAGCTGTGGTAGAGTTTCTCAGGTTATGAACGCACAGAGTAGTGAATTATGTTAGGATATTTAACAGGACATGCACAGATTGTATTCTACCATTTCTTTTCAGCTAGTCAATTACCAGTTTTTTAAAGTTTCTTTCGTCGCGTGAGATATTGTGTTCTATGTCAGACAATATTTTATTGTAAAGTCTGGGAGCAAGAATGGGGTAATGTCGCTGGGCAAAAGTCGTCCTTATTATTTATTCTACTTGTTGTTGTCATTATTTATTTATTAATTCTACTTGTTGTTGTCATTATTTATTTATTTATTCCACGTGTTGTCGTCATCAAATAGTGCGATAAACAAATAAATAAAATAAATGGACAGTCGTGGACTAATTTTGATGAATAATTACGAATTAAATTTGTCATAAATCTATTGAATGATGTGAATACCATGGACTGCTATGAGAACAAATGTTCCTTTTTTGAAGTGCCGTCTCCTCTGCGAAGGCGACCATCAGGGCTATCTCCACCCCGTTCACTGCATAGTGCTTTTTCTGAACCAACAAGTACACCACAGAGTAATAATGTACACTTTAAGAATCGTCTGTTTTTTTGCAGTGCAATGTACCTTTAAATATTTGGACACTTTTCCAGGAGGCCTCCTAATAATAAATACAATTTTATAAATCACCGTTTAGTGATACAAGGTCACTCTAAGGACGCAGTAGCTTATTTGTTGGCCTTACGAAACAAGGTAGAAGTCTACCGATGCTTGATACCCTTGAAAAGTTCGCAGATGAAATCCTAAAAACATTTATTTAAAAAAAAACTTTAAACAGGTATGTTTATAGATCTACGCAAAGCATTTATAAGTTAAACAATACAGCAATCAGTGTCAAAACCAAATCATTAATAGATGGATTTATCCCAAAGAATACAACCAGTCAAAATAAAAAAATAATTCAGAAATAATAGAATTTGGAATTCCTCAAGGAACAATATTGAGTCCAATACTGTTTATGTTACATATTATTATGTAAACAAAATACTTAAAACGCCAGTTGTTCGTAATATCATATCCTATGTTGATGACTCAGTAATAACTATCAAAGAAAACACACGGAAAGAGATAGAATTATGTAATAAATAGTTTAATAAATATATTGATAACCTGGTTTTTATACAAATTTACAATCATTAAATCAACAATTTATATTGGTTCACAGTAGATACTTGTATGTTTTTTTTGCATGTTCTGTATTTGAATTTATCTTTAAAACAACTGGGTTTGACATTGAAAGTAAAAAAAAAATGGTTTGTGTGCAATATTTTTTTAATTTAATGTAAATGTTTTGTACAACATACTATGCATATATTTTAGCTTTTTGCACTCCTTTCCATGTAAAATATACGAAATCTCAAACACCTCCGTGCGCGCAGTTTGCTTAAAAAGGGGTCCGAAATATTTATTTCACGTATTAATGTATAGTATATTAATTAATTTGTTTTTTAATTTATGTGAGTTTTTTTATAGATTGTTTGTAAAGTATATTTATTTTATAAGCAAAGAGCTGTTATTTAAAAAAAACAAGTATCTAGCTTAAATAAGGAAAGAAAAATGAATTATTTTGATAACATGTAATATTGTATGTCTAAAGTCTATATATTCTTATTAATTTATACATCTTCTTGTACATAATATAAACAAATATAATTGTACACTGGCGGGCTTGTTAGGCGATTAGGCATTTTCTTCAAACCAACTAGATAACAAAGAATGACAACATTGTGTATGTACAACAGCAAAAGAATAAGAGTAAAAGAAAATACATATAACACTTAAATACTATTAAAACAAAAAAAAAAATCATAGCAAGAAAATATTCTATTCCATAATCTTGCTGATTGTTCTTCGAACGAAGAGCTGAGAAATTCTGTATTATGGATGGATAGTGTTGTACGTTCAGCAGATCGGAGTGGAAGTCCATGATTGGATAAATAAGTGAATTAAATTTGCCTTTGAGGTACTGTGGCAGGTTTGGGTTCTAGAGAATATTGTACAATATTGACAATATGTTGTATATATTATCCTGGGCCAACAAAGAAGATTGCGGTAAGATGATATGTGATCAAATTTTTTCAATCCAAAGGTGAATCTGATACATATATTCTGAAGACGTTCAAGTTTATTGAGATGCACTTCATTTGCATCCAAATAGCATACATTGGCATAATCAAGCAATGGAAGAAGTGATTGAGCAAGAGCTGGATCTACAGCTGGATCTCATGTGTTACATGCAACTAGTTTTAACAATTTTTGCCTATTGAATTTAATATCATTTCATATAATTGTTAGGTATTGCAGAATACACAATATCTACGGGGACTCTTATAGTTTGATACATAATCTTCATTATATACCATCAAGCTGTAAGTATATTCGGGTTAGGAAAAATGGACTGAACTCCACACTATCCTTTCTTGACATACATGTTTTATATAAAAAAACGAGTAAAACATTGAATAATTTCGATTTAAGCGTTTAATTTGGTATGTATTCTTCAACTATACCTACATACTTATCGCCATCGACAGTTGGATCTCATGTGTAACATGCAACTAGTTATATTGTCATATTCATTGAAATAATCATAAAATTCTATAGTGTCATACATGTTTTGTTATAGTAAGTACCTAAAGGGAAAACAATATTTTTAAATTAACTTTATAGTTTAGTAGGTAGGTACATATTTTTCAACTATGATGCATACTATCGCCACCGACAGTTGGATCTCACGTGTTACATGCAACTAGTTAACGATTTCAAATTATTCCTACAAGTGCGACGTTTGGGAGTAATAGCACTCTTGTTGAGCAATTGTGCCTTGTTTTTTGTATTGGTTGTTGATATACCTAATGTAGGTATTATATATTTTTCCATCCATTCATTTGATGTTGTCAACCAAACTATCGATCGAATGAAGGCCTTGAGTTTGTTTGAGATTGTAACTACACTTACCTATACCTACTTACATACATGTACATAACTATGTATACATACATACATATATCTTGATTACTATACTACATAATAGGTAGGTACAGTTCGAGCGACACTCGGTAGATTAGATTAGAAATATATTATATATAATATAAGTATAATAATATAGGTATAACGCTATATATAGCTATAATACTACAGATTATTTCTCTCTCGGTTGAATACCTACCTACATATTATTGTTTTAACTAAAACATCTTGTAGGCATGTTAAGATTACATACAATAACACTATGCTACCAATTACATATTTCTCTCTCGGTTGAATACCTACCTACATATTATTGTTTTAACTAAAACATCTTGTAGGCATGTTAAGATTACATACAATAACACTATGCTACCAATTACATATTTCTCTCTCGGTTGAATACCTACCTACATATTATTGTTTTAACTAAAACATCTTGTAGGCATGTTAAGATTACATACAATAACACTATGCTACCAATTACATATTTCTCTCTCGGTTGAATACCTACCTACATATTATTATTGTTTTAACTAAAACATCTTGTAGGCATGTTAAGATTACATACAATAACACTATGCTACCAATTACATATTTCTCTCTCGGTTGAATACCTACCTACATATTATTATTGTTTTAACTAAAACATCTTGTAGGCATGTTAAGATTACATACAATAACACTATGCTACCAATTACATATTTCTCTCTCGGTTGAATACCTACCTACATATTATTGTTTTAACTAAAACATCTTGTAGGCATGTTAAGATTACATACAATAACACTATGCTACCAATTACATATTTCTCTCTCGGTTGAATACCTACCTACATATTATTGTTTTAACTAAAACATCTTGTAGGCATGTTAAGATTACATACAATAACACTATGCTACCAATTACATATTTCTCTCTCGGTTGAATACCTACCTACATATTATTATTGTTTTAACTAAAACATCTTGTAGGCATGTTAAGATTACATACAATAACACTATGCTACCAATTACATATTTCTCACTCGGTTGAATACCTACCTACATATTATTATTGTTTTAACTAAAACATCTTGTAGGCATGTTAAGATTACATACAATAACACTATGCTACCAATTACATATTTCTCTCTCGGTTGAATACCTACCTACATATTATTATTGTTTTAACTAAAACATCTTGTAGGCATGTTAAGATTACATACAATAACACTATGCTACCAATTACATATTTCTCTCTCGGTTGAATACCTACCTACATATTATTATTGTTTTAACTAAAACATCTTGTAGGCATGTTAAGATTACATACAATAACACTATGCTACCAATTACATATTTCTCTCTCGGTTGAATACCTACCTACATATTATTGTTTTAACTAAAACATCTTGTAGGCATGTTAAGATTACATACAATAACACTATGCTACCAATTACATATTTCTCTCTCGGTTGAATACCTACCTACATATTATTGTTTTAACTAAAACATCTTGTAGGCATGTTAAGATTACATACAATAACACTATGCTACCAATTACATATTTCTCTCTCGGTTGAATACCTACCTACATATTATTATTGTTTTAACTAAAACATCTTGTAGGCATGTTAAGATTACATACAATAACACTATGCTACCAATTACATATTTCTCTCTCGGTTGAATACCTACCTACATATTATTATTGTTTTAACTAAAACATCTTGTAGGCATGTTAAGATTACATACAATAACACTATGCTACCAATTACATATTTCTCTCTCGGTTGAATACCTACCTACATATTATTATTGTTTTAACTAAAACATCTTGTAGGCATGTTAAGATTACATACAATAACACTATGCTACCAATTACATATTTCTCTCTCGGTTGAATACCTAACTACATATTATTATTGTTTTAACTAAAACATCTTGTAGGCATGTTAAGATTACATACAATAACACTATGCTACCAATTACATATTTCTCTCTCGGTTGAATACCTACCTACATATTATTATTGTTTTAACTAAAACATCTTGTAGGCATGTTAAGATTACATACAATAATACTATGCTACCAATTACATATTCCTCTCTCGGTTGAATACCTACCTACATATTATTGTTTTAACTAAAACATCTTGTAGGCATGTTAAGATTACATACAATAACACTATGCTACCAATTACATATTTCTCTCTCGGTTGAATACCTACCTACATATTATTATTGTTTTAACTAAAACATCTTGTAGGCATGTTAAGATTACATACAATAAAACTATGCTACCAATTACATATTTCTCTCTCGGTTGAATACCTACCTACATATTATTATTGTTTTAACTAAAACATCTTGTAGACATGTTAAGATTACATACAATAACACTATGCTACCAATTACATATTTCTCTCTCGGTTGAATACCTACCTACATATTATTATTGTTTTAACTAAAACATCTTGTAGGCATGTTAAGATTACATACAATAACACTATGCTACCAATTACATATTTCTCTCTCGGTTGAATACCTACCTACATATTATTATTGTTTTAACTAAAACATCTTGTAGGCATGTTAAGATTACATACAATAATACTATGCTACCAATTACATATTCCTCTCTCGGTTGAATACCTACCTACATATTATTGTTTTAACTAAAACATCTTGTAGGCATGTTAAGATTACATACAATAACACTATGCTACCAATTACATATTTCTCTCTCGGTTGAATACCTACCTACATATTATTATTGTTTTAACTAAAACATCTTGTAGGCATGTTAAGATTACATACAATAACACTATGCTACCAATTACATATTTCTCTCTCGGTTGAATACCTACCTACATATTATTATTGTTTTAACTAAAACATCTTGTAGGCATGTTAAGATTACATACAATAACACTATGCTACCAATTACATATTTCTCTCTCGGTTGAATACCTACCTACATATTATTATTGTTTTAACTAAAACATCTTGTAGGCATGTTAAGATTACATACAATAACACTATGCTACCAATTACATATTTCTCTCTCGGTTGAATACCTACCTACATATTATTGTTTTAACTAAAACATCTTGTAGGCATGTTAAGATTACATACAATAACACTATGCTACCAATTACATATTTCTCTCTCGGTTGAATACCTACCTACATATTATTATTGTTTTAACTAAAACATCTTGTAGGCATGTTAAGATTACATACAATAACACTATGCTACCAATTACATATTTCTCTCTCGGTTGAATACCTACCTACATATTATTATTGTTTTAACTAAAACATCTTGTAGGCATGTTAAGATTACATACAATAACACTATGCTACCAATTACATATTTCTCTCTCGGTTGAATACCTACCTACATATTATTATTGTTTTAACTAAAACATCTTGTAGGCATGTTAAGATTACATACAATAACACTATGCTACCAATTACATATTTCTCTCTCGGTTGAATACCTACCTACATATTATTGTTTTAACTAAAACATCTTGTAGGCATGTTAAGATTACATACAATAACACTATGCTACCAATTACATATTTCTCTCTCGGTTGAATACCTACCTACATATTATTGTTTTAACTAAAACATCTTGTAGGCATGTTAAGATTACATACAATAACACTATGCTACCAATTACATATTTCTCTCTCGGTTGAATACCTACCTACATATTATTATTGTTTTAACTAAAACATCTTGTAGGCATGTTAAGATTACATACAATAACACTATGCTACCAATTACATATTTCTCTCTCGGTTGAATACCTACCTACATATTATTATTGTTTTAACTAAAACATCTTGTAGGCATGTTAAGATTACATACAATAACACTATGCTACCAATTACATATTTCTCTCTCGGTTGAATACCTACCTACATATTATTATTGTTTTAACTAAAACATCTTGTAGGCATGTTAAGATTACATACAATAACACTATGCTACCAATTACATATTTAGGTAAGTACATATTATTATGTACAAACGATATGGTACCTATACATATGTATGTATTATAATATGGATACTTGCATACATTATTTGTATTTTACATACAAATTATAAATAGTACCATATAAAGCATATTATTATTCAACTACTAGTTGCATATAACACATGAGATCCAACTGTCGATGGCGATTGAGCATGATGGTATGTATGTATGTTGGAGATTTCTAAAACTATTGAGTCACCGTAGTTATTGTGTAGTGTATTCTGCCTCACAAAATTGTATGAAACGATGTCGTCACTGAATTCTAAAGAAAAGTTTGAGATGTACTTGTATAGTGTTCATATTTTTATATAAAACTAGTTGCATGTAACACATGAGATCCAACTGTTAATAGCGATATTATGTATAGTTGAAGAATATGTACCAAACTATAAACCCATAAATACAAATTATTGAATATTTTCAGATATTTTGTTTTCTATACAACATATGTAGGTATGTATGTCAAGATAGGATAGTATGGAGGAAGTTCCTTTTTTCCTACCCAGAATATGAAAATAGCATGATGGTATGTATGTTTGGAGATGAAGTATCAAACTATTAAGTCTTCTTACATATTATGTAAAGGCGACTGCCATACAAAATGTATGAAGCGATGTCGTCACTAAATTCAATTTTTAAAAAAATTGTTAAAAAAAATTGAGATCTTCTACTACAATGTTAATATTTTTTATAGAAAATTAAATTATCTAGTTGGGGTGTTTCGGCTTTTTTCGATAATTGTATCATCATCATCATCAGCAATGGCGCTACAGCCCGGTGCGAGCCTTGGCCTCCTCAAGAAACTGCCTCCATCCCGCCCTGTCGACAGCAAGTCTCCTCCAATTTGTCTGTCCGATCGCTCTTATATTGCCCTCGATGTCGTCCAGCCATCTCATCCTAGGTCTCCCTCTGCTTCTTCTTCCTTCAGGACAGGTGTCCAATACTTTCTTTGGGACCCGGTTATCCTCCATTCTACAAACGTGTCCGAGCCAACGTAGACGTTGTATTTTGATGTATTGGACAACGTTTGGTTCGCCATACATGATTTCTAGCTCGTGGTTAAACCGGATCCTCCAAGATCCTCCTTCACAGGTAGGACCAAATATTTTGCGAAGTATTTTCCTTTCGAACACCAACAATGCATTTTCGTCCTTCTTGGTCAATGTCCAGCATTCTGATGCATATGTCATGACCGGTCTAAGAAGAGTTTTGTAAATGAGGGTTTTTGTTTTACGAGAGATGAGTCGTGACCTTAAGTGCTTTAGCAGGCCATAATAGCATCTATTTGCCGCGGCAAGTCTTGCCCTTATTTCCGCACTGGTGTTGTTGTCCGCTGTAACAAGAGATCCCAGGTATGTGAATGATTCAACAGCTTCTAGCTGATGGGTTCCCACTGATATTGACTCGTTTCTTACGGTGATGCTATTCAGTGATGCTTTTCTTGTTGCCATGTATTTTGTCTTTGAAGCGTTGATCTTTAGACCCATGTTATTGGCTGCAGACTCAAGTCTCAAGAAGTTATCCTTCATGCAAGGCAACGTTCTAGATATAATATCGATATCGTCTGCATATGCAAGTAATTGACTCGACTTTCTGAAAATTGTTCCTGTTGTCTCTATGCCTGAGTCTCTAACAGCTCTTTCCAGGGCAATATTAAATAACAAGCATGCCAATGCATCGCCTTGTCGGAGCCCTCTATATGTTGTGAACTGTTCCGAGGTGCTACACTGTATTTTTACACTGCAGTATGTATTGGACATGGTCATTCCGACAAGGCGCACAAGTTTAGGGGGGATGGCCAACTCCATCATTGCCTCGTGGAGCTTAATTCTGTTGACACTGTCATATGCAGCCTTGAAGTCCACAAACAGGTGATGTGTTTCAACATTATGCTCCAGCGTTTTTTCGAGTATCTGCCGCAGTGTGAATATTTTGTCAATGGTTGACCTACCCGGTCGGAATCCACTCTGATATTGTCCCACCATTTCCTCCACAAATGGGAGTAATCTCGTGAACAGGATTCCAGGAAGTACTTTGTATGCTGTGCACAACAGTGTGATACCTCGGAAGTTTGAGCAGTTCAGAGCATCCCCTTTCTTATGCAAGGGACAGATCAGGCCATTATCCCAGTCTCTTGGCATTATTTCGGCTTCCCATATTTTATGGATGATTTGATGAAGACTTGAAGCTGCCCTGCTGCCACCATATTTTAATAGTTCATATGGTATATCATCGCAGCCTGGAGACTCGATAATTGTATAAGTTTTGGAAATATAGGCAGTTATACTCATAAATTTATCATAAAATAATATTTTTCTTAATAAAAAATGTTTGAGAAACCCAGGAATTTTTTTGAAAAAATCAATTTTAAATTTTTTATTTTTCTATGTTTGTACCAATTTTCAGCGTTCTAGCTTTTATGGTTTCCGAGATATATGGAAAAATAAAATAAAAATTAAAAAGTTGATAACCCCTGACTGAAACAAAAATTCAAAATTCTGAGTATAAAAGTTTTGTAGGCCTGTAACTTTTTATATATTCTGAAATTTTGGGCTCTGTAAATTGAGCGGATCAAAAGTTATAAGGGACACAGACACACACACACACAGACACACGAAATGTTCTAGTAGACCTCTGCATACAATTCTCGAGTATCCTGGCTTGAAACATTTTCGATATGTTAAGAGAACAAAGTTCTCCTGAACAAATCGACAGTTGGATTAAATTATCTAGTTAAGATGTTTCGGCTTTGGAAATATAGTCAGTTGAAAACAAAAATTTATCATAGGTAAAAAAATGGTTTTCTTAATAAAAAATGTATGGAAAAATTCTAGAACTATTTAAGAAAAAACATATTTGAGATTTTGTATTTGTCTATATTCCAACTATTGTCGATTTGTTCAAGAGAATTTTATTCTCTTAACATATTGACAAAGTATCAAGCCAAGATACGCAAGTTATGTATGCAGGGGCTATATTTTTCACGGTTTTTCCAACTTAGAAGGCAAACAACACCAACTTAGAGGCTTCGCAGCATATAATGTTCTATTTACGGATTTACTCAGAATTCGGATAGAACATTTAGTGTGACTGTGTGTCTGTGTGTCCCCCCTTATAACTTTTGATCCGCTTAATTTAGAGAGCCAAAAATTTCAGAATAATATATTATATAGATAGTTGTAGGCCTACAAATAATCATACTCAGAATTTTGGTTTTTTGTTTCAATCAGGGGTTATCAATTTTCATTTTATTTTTCCATATATTTCATAAATCATAAATGCTATAATGCTGAAAATCGGTAAACCTAATTATAAGCAAATAAAAAATCTCAGATATTTTTTATTAAGAAAAACATTTTTTATGATAAATATCGAAAAAGCCAAAACACCCCAACTAGATAATTTAATTTTCTATAAAAATATGAACGTTGTAGTATAACATCTCAAAATTTTAACAACAGTTTTTATAAAAATTGAATTTAGTGACGACATTGTTTCATACAATTTGTAAGGCAGTAAACACTACACAATACCTCATTCAATAGTTATATGTTATATATAGAAAACAAAATATCTTAAAATATTTTTTAATTTGTGTTTAAGTGTTTATAGTTTGGTACGTATTCTTCAATTATACATACTATCGCCATCGACAGTTGGATCTTATGTTTTACATGCAACTAGTATTAGTAATTTTAATTACGAATTATTTGAGTGGTTATTATTGAATACTAAGTATTTGTATTAGCTCTGGCTGCCCATAATTAATGATGCATTTTTCAATATTTATTTTAAATATTGTTTGTGATGTTATATTTTACATATAAGAGATGAATTGGTAAAATGTTGTAGAGTCAAGGAGCAATGAACGAAAAAAATGTTTGTTAAATACATGGGTTCTTACCAAGAAAAAAAGAATAGTAATTTAGCTCAACAATAAAATATAAATCAAAATCAGTAGGGTTGATAGGTAGTATAGAGACCTCCTCAGAGCCTAATCCTTTAATATTTTGAGTACCTGGATGGGTGAATTATTCCAAATTGATAGCTCAATATGTGTTTGTTACATTTTATTTTGTTATATTAAATAATTTACAATTTACGCATTAATCTGATAATTCTTTTGAAGAAGTGTATAATGGTAATAATAATAATTGAGTGTTATTAATTGTAGTGCTCAATTGTTATTAATATCATTAGTAAATCGGCCAGCGCCGTAAAAAAAACTTCAAGTTGTGTACTTTTAGGTTTGAATCACTAAGAATGTGTTGAGAAATTATACATGGTATCTCTTAGTTGCACTAGGAACAAAAAAAGTATAAGTACCTAAAAATGGTGAAAAATATAACTAAATATTGGCTATGTTTGACTGTCGAAATGTTTCGTGCAAGGCACATCGTCAGAATATTGAGTTAAAGCTGTCTGAATAATAAATGAATTCCCTTGTTAACGTCTATGACCTTGGGCATACGGGATGTACACAAATATGCACACTTATTACATTCTAAGGCAGCCCTGAGCAAACGGCAAACTGCGGCCGGCCAAGTATTTATGCGGTCCGCGTTAAATATGCGTCAAAAATCAGAAAAACGTATACTAATAATACAAAAGACACTTCAAACTTCATTCGCACGCTTTCCGATTGAAAAATAAAGACTGAAAATTTCTCACTGCGCGGATCACTTTATTTACTTTGATTTATCGAAATAAACAAAAGAAAAGTGTCATTCCTTGCTGCGCGCACTTTATTTTATTTAATTTGTCGAAATTGACAAATTTAAACTGAAAATTTTACACTGCGCGGAATTTTTATGATTTCCGTAATCGAAATAAAAGAAAACCGACATTTTCTCGCTGCGCGAACAATTTGTCGAAATTACAAAGAAAACTGAAAATTTCTAGTTGTGCGTTCTGACATTAAAACTGTGTATATTATTCAAAGACCGTATATAAGGTCTTTGATATTATTAGATCCAGATATTCCATTTGAAAATCATTAGATAAATTATAGTCGGCTGTTATACGTTAACAGGAACCGAATTCCAAGAAAACTCGATTGAAAGCAAATTTCCAACATATATTTAAGACGATCTATCAAACTTATAATAAATATTTTATAACATATTTTTATTGATAGGAAGTTAGATTGATAGGGAACTCAATAGGAAGGCATAATTATTGAATAAATCATAAATCACCTGGTTCATAATTGTCACTAAAAATTGTAAAATGCTATTCCTAGAACCGAATTTCCTATTTGGATAGCAGTAATGTACTTAGTGTTAAAAAGAAAATAAATAAATGAATTAAAATAAATAAATAATAATAAGAAAATGCATCGAATGAAATAAATATTTTTACTTCCCATTAACCCAAGGCTTTGTCGGCCTTCGTGGCTCAGTTGGTTGGGTATCTGACTGCTGATCCAAAGGTCCCGGGTTCGATTCCCGGTGAAGACACAGTTTTTAATTGTGTTTTCAGTCTGGATCTGTGAGACGATTAATATTGTAAGTCTCCAGAATGTGGCAACTTGTTATTGGGTGCGTGTTAAGTTAATATTTGACATAGTCAAATATTAATTTAACGGAGGCAAAGAACGGGAAGCAGAAGCGTGGGACCCAGACCAGATGGTCCGATGACATCAAAAAAGTGGCAGGTCATGAATGGCGAAGAATGGCACAGGATAGAGACCAGTGGAAGTCCAAGCGGGAGGCCTTTATCCTATACTGGACTCAAGAAGAGGCTGAGTAAGTAAGTAAGTAAGTATGCCCTAGTTAGTTGCCCTGTTAGTTGCCCTAGAAGTTATAAATAAATAAACCCAAGGGGATATAGTGGGGAATACCTAATTAATTCGCAATTTTTAAGGCTATTTTTTATTGCAGTTTATCAACTAGTATCATGCTGAAATTGTATTCTGAAAGTTTCATCACAATGTATCTGTGTGTGTGTTAGTGCGTGCTATGTACTATGTACGGCGTGTTTATTCTACATTATCGATTATGAATAAAGTATATAACACCAACTCGCTTAGACCCCGTTAGATTTTGAAGGATATCTGACCAATGCTTCTCAATTTTTTCAACTGTTAAATATTTCAAAGTGACCCCATGCTCAGGAAACTTAAAATTTGATTTATTTTATCAAATTGATAAAACGACGCATCACTTTTTTTTAAAATGGCATTGAAGAATTGTCGAGTTTTCTTAGTGAAATATTTATTTGACAAACTCATTTCATGATGATGCTGAAAATTTTCCTTACAAAATATGAATACTTGGTGGAGTAACTTGATAGTGATGATTGAAGCGTTGGCCACAACCCACTCGTTTTCTCTTATTTTTCTTGCTTTACATAATTTTTAAAAAGCAGTAAAATTTCCAAATGTGTAAAATAAAATAAATAATTGTAAAATTGTAATTAGGTATAAACTAAATTGTATTTTGTTACTTTGTAATATTTATACTGTTGGAAATATACTTTTCATTCATTCATTCATTCATTCATTCATTCATTCATTCATTCATTCATTCATTCATTCACGTGTTATTTAATTTAAAATAAAAAAATAAGATACACAGGTAGTGAGACGTAAAGCGTTGGCCAAAACCCTCTCGTTTTATTGAGAATAATCAATGGATGATTGATAAATTTTTACTCCGCGGCAATCATTTGTTAATGAATTTTCAGAAAATGAATTGTGTATACCTACCTACAAAAGATTGGCAATAAAAATTTGTTTATTTATCCATATTTGTTAAATTACACAATCGATATTTTTGATGAATTGTAATGAGAGAAGTAAGTATTTTACATTTGCGGAATTTCTGATTCTGAATTATCAAAATTTTGCTCACCTCTGTTGTATAAAACACGATCAAATATTGTAGGTAGGTATATTGTAGGTAGGTATATATTTTGTCTGTCAAATCTGTGACATACAAAATATATTCGCGAAAAAGGTAATATTTAGAGAATTTTTAAATAGCAAGATGTGTAGTTAAAAAAAAATATATAAAACTTTGTTGAGAATTTTTCATTTTTTTTCGATTGAAGTAAAAGACACTTCAAAAGCCAAGTGTTTTTTTTGCTCAAAAAAAAAAACTACAAGACTCATTTGATAAATTTTCATATTTTTTTTCGTTTGAAGTAAAATACACATCAAAAGCCTTGTACCTTTTTAGTTATTTAAGTGAAAAAAAAATAAAAAATGTATTTTCAAAACTATTTGTACAAGAAAAGTATTTAAATATAATTAAAAAAAACATGTAGATAATAGAGTAAAGATATAAAAGCGAACCGTTATTTATTTCAAAGAATTATCTTTTGATGGTTCATTGGAAAAGATTTTCATAATTTACTATTTGGTCAACCATGGTACAATAAGTAGTACAAAATATTTTATTTATGTTAGTAATAATATAAAGTGCACAATAAATGATATACTTACTTAGGTATATACAGATTTTTGTCAATTGTTATACATAAAATATCTATAAAAAAAATATATCATTCGTTTCATGTGAATAAATAAATAAAATCTTATACAGACTATTTCGGACATGTATGTAAGTCAATTGAAAACCTATGACACGAGTATGACCCTAGACCCACACATTGATATGAATTTATGTTGATAAATATATTGAATTTGGAACACAATTTGATAATTTCATTGATGACAAAGAATTCCCGCGCTCTTTTTATATATTCTGTTGTTACGCAGAAATATACGAACTCTTTGTGATTATTACATACCTACATACAATCTCGCGCCGTTTCCCTATTATGAGCAAGCAAGGAGAATCTTTCGCCATACTATCCTCTCCTATTGTTCTCTTCCATGCAAACGTTATTTTATACCTATCGAGACAAACTATTGGTTAAAAAAATCGTTGTTTAAATCCGTCATTATGTTTTTTTCAAATCATTAAATAAATTATTTTTCTATTCAAATATTGCTTAATATGGGCTTGAAACAAAAAAACAAAAATTTGAAAATGATAATAAATATAAAATCTTCCAAATTGGTTTGGACGTTTATTAGTTCAGTGACATACACACGTACAGAAAAAATAATTTAAAACCTACTTATAAAAATGGAAGTGGTTATCAATTCTACGCGATATTTTTAAATGTATCTATGCTCAGCGATAACTTTTTACCACGTAGTCAGATTTTGATGATTATTTTATACTAAAAAAGAGAGTATCTTCTGATTGCTCCCATTTATTTGTATCCTTTGTATATAGAACTCGAAAATTGAGGTAGATACACAGAGCGGAAGAGCTGTTCCGGTTAGCTCAAGACAAAGATACCTACGCAAGATTGGCGTAGCACAAAATGAAGAAGATGTAGGTACAGATGGACATGGCATAAAAATAAGAAGATGTATAAAAAGTGCTAAAAGGTGGGTTTATCTTCTACAACCAACATATCCTATGAAAAATGGAAGTAATTATACCTGTCTCGTTAAATCGCATTCAAAATCACTGTCCGTACTCTTCATGTCAACATCCGTAATTTAAGTATGATTGTTTGATCTTTTGTAATATTGTCGTCTGTACCTATATTTATTTATTTGTTACTTCTCGAGCAACTAACGGGTAGGTATTATGTCAAATATTAGTTTAACATGCACCCAATTCTGGAGACTTACGATATTACCTAATCTACTCACAGATCCAGACTGAAAACACAATTAAAAACTGTCTCCCGCGGGAACCGAACCCGGGACCTTTGGATCAGCACTCAAATACCTAACCAAATTTCTTGACATATTCAATTTCTTGTTTTGTTTTCAAATGATGCTTAGGTATGATCATAGATAGTGTCAGGAATATATTTATGGTCTGTGGGTATGAAATAAGTTTCAATTTTACGATAATTAATTTAATTAAAGTAGTTGTAATATTATGGTGACCCCGTTATATAAAACATATTTTATGATGATAAATTTAATATATGTAATTTAAATTTATGGTGACCCCGTTATATAAAATATATTTTTTATAAATCAGATGAATTCGATCCTGGATTTAATACGTTATATCCCGTTAGTGCTTAGGGAGAGACTTTCTGGATAAAAGAGTAGGTACAGGGATGACATTTCGCTGCCAATCTACTACTGCTGTTGGTACAACATGTTCACTGTTAGAATTGAATAACTACCTACCTACTTCAATAAATGTTTGAGTGATTCTCAAAGTGTTTACAGAACAACAGACGACATAATATTATTATTGCGATAAAAATGTAATAAAACTGCTTTCAAGACCGTATGACGTATAAATAGTTAGCAATGTCTACAGAACTTTATCGCACGATAAATCTCTCAATCATAGTATGTATGTACCTACCTATGTCTACAATGATAGGTACATACATATATACATCACGCCATGTCCCTTAGGATGTAGCCACAGAGAACCGAGCGCCGTATTCTTCTATTTTTGCAGATATTCCTAGCTCCTTTTACATTCATGCATCGTCTCATACATGTTCGTCGATTGTTCAAGCTTCTTTCTTTTAAAATGTTTCCGAACGCTATCGCATAGACTCTGTTGGCTATCTAGACAATCTCAACGTAAGCTATCTTCCTGATGTAGATTATTTTGACACAGTTCTTGTATGTGGTGTGGAGAAAAGTCATCCAGAGCCTTATACACCATCAGGCATACCTTGGAGTTTGGAGTCTACTCGTTCTGGACATTTCAACCAGTGTAGTTCGTTAAGAAGAGGTGTTATGTAACATATTTTGTCAGCTCCATAATCAATATCTAGCTGATAGTCGGGCAAACCCGCATAAATAGTATTACAGTAATCCAGCCTTGACACAACAAATGTATCAGCAGTTTTCAATCTGTCGATTGATGCGACTTCCAAGCTGTAGAATTCCATAATAATTATGATAAATATGAAAACTTATATTCTACAAAGAATTTATTCAACTTCCGACGATCAACTGGTTGATTATGGCCTTATAAGCCGAAACGGTTATCGGAAGTTGAATAAATTCTTTGTAGAATATATGTATGTGTTCATATTTTTTATAATTACAACAAATGTATTTACATATACCTAAGCGTTTTAGCTTCGTTTTTGGGTAAGCTCCAGCGATTACTTTTCATTTGTTTTGGCCCCCCTAGCAATACAATGTGTCATTTAGCTCAAGAAAAGAAACAAGTAAAGATAACAAGTGGAATGATTATAATTCTCTTTTTGAAGTTGAGTCATTCATAAATAAGTAATCATTTCATAATCTGTAAATATTGTGTATTTTGTAACCGTTTTTTTAAATAAATAAATAAATAAACTCAATGTATGGAAGTGACAGTTTTCATGTGACTAGCAACTGTCACTTCCATACATTGAGTAATCTTTTCTTGTTCCAAACAAGAGCTAATAATTTTTGAGATTATATTAAATTATATTAAAAATTCAATTAATTAGAGTGGGCTGTGGCGAACATCAAAGTCCACTACATAATTCAGTACCTACCTACTTATACAACACTTCAGAAGTGTTATAAATTTTATTTGAATTAAGCACGAAAAAAGTTTTGTTTTTCTAAGGCTTGTCATTTTTGAATTCATTTAATGGAGCCCATTTCTTTAATTTAACTTTTAAAAAAATGTATAAATGGAAACCATACAATTAATTGTCTATGAAGCTAAACTAATCAGCGAGTTGCTAGTGTAATTTCAATATGAAGTGTGAAGAAAATATAAAATACATAAAATCCCTGCAATTCGTTACAAAATTGAAGCACTAAAAAACGTTGATATCTCATATTGTCAGAGCCATATATTAATAATAAATGGATCCTCGATAGAACCGGTTTCAAATCACCACTTCTTTTTCAGGACGGATGATAACATTACAATTAGTATTTGGTACCTACCTTTGTGGAACGGTGTTAAAAGGGAAAGGAGAGAGAGAGAGGTGAGAGTTTTGAAAGGGCGGATACAAGTAAGTGATGTGAACAGCAAAATAAGTAATTTGAAATATTTAGTTAAGATTTCAATTATCTTTTCATCACCAATCAATGATGTACGTTCAGAATAACCACCATTCCATAATGACGATTGTCGCCATTTTGTAATGTGATAATGTCAAAAGTCAATCAGTATTTATTTTTCAGAATTACCACCAATGATAGTAAATATATTTATTTTTTATAAAAAATCTCTTATATTCATTATGATTTGTAAATTATCAAAGTAAATTGGTTAGTATAGGATTTTATAATTTTTTATAATAAAAAAAAAATAACTAAAACTTTGGCCTTTACTGAATAGAATTTCCTCTCTTTAGCTTCCCGGGACCCGAGAGTGAACAATAACTGCATAATATATATGGTGATGTGATGCAGTGCAGTTAATCGACACACCAACATAATATGATGGAAAATAAAAAAAATCAACGCTTACTTTACAATTACAATATACCTACCTACTCAATAATTATAATATAGATATAGAATTCGGAATATTTTATTTCTCAAGTTAATATTTTTGTACATAACAATACATTGATTTTGTACATATAACATAATGTATTATGATTGAGCCATCTAGTAGTTTTATATTATGAACTAGTTGCATGTAACACATGAGATCCAACTGTCGATAGTGATAGTATGTATAGTTGAAGAATAAGTACCAAACTATAATCCCATAAACACAAATTATTTAATATTTTAAGATATTTGATTTTCTATACAACACTTGTACCTATATATGTATGTCAAGATAGGATAGTATGGAGGTCAGTCCTTTGATCCTACGCAGAATATGAAAACAGCATGATGGTATGTATGTATGTTTGGAGATTAGTATCAAATAATTAGGTTTTCTTAGATATTGTGTGTAGGCGATTGCCATACAAATTGTATGAAGAAATGTCGTCACTAAATTCAATTTTTATAAAAATTGTTAAAAAAAGTTTGAGATGTGCTAATACATCTTGTATATTTTTTATAGAAAATTAAATTATCTAGTTGGAGTGTTTCGGCTTTTTTCGATATTTTTAAAATATTTGGAAATATAGGCAGTTAAACTCATAAATTTATCATAAAAAAAATATTTTTCTTAATAAAAAATGTTTAAGAAACCCTGGAATTTTTTTGAAAAAATTCATTTGAGATTTTGTATTTTTCTATGTTTATACCAATTTTCAGCGTTCTAGCTTTTATGGTTTCTGAGATATATGGAAAAATAAAGTAAAAATTCAAAAGTTGATAACCCCTGACTGAAACAAAAATTCAAAATTCTGAGGATAAAAGTTTTGTAGGCTTATAACTGTTTATATATTCTGAAATTTTGGGCTCTGTAAATTGAGCGGATCAAAAGTTATAAGGGGGGGATCGATACACACACAGACACACGAAATGTTCTACTCCGAATTCTGAGTAAATCCGTGTATGGAACATATATGCTGCGAAGCCTCTAAGTTGGTGTTTTTTGACTTCAAAGTTGGAAAAGCCGTGAAAAAAGTAGACCTCTGCATACAATTCTCGCGTATTCTGGCTTGATACATTGTCGATATGTTAAGAGAACAAAGTTCTCCTGAACAAATCGACAGTTGGATTATATTATACAGGAAGAGTAAATAATTAATCGTTTCTTCGATCGACAGTTGGATAAAATGCTTACTGGATCAAAAAGTATAGATACAGAATGATCAAAAGAGATATACAAAAAACAGTGGGAGTAAAATTCAAAGCGTAGAAGTATTGGTGGATATGTATAGAACTATGAGCGAATAATGCAAGTAACGAATTTAAAAGGAAATTGATTAAAGAGGAGCAAAACGCATTATCTGTTAATTCAACATAATTTATATATCTGATTCAAATGATTCACACATACATATTATTGTTAAACATTGATGAAAAAGAGTCATGAAAGTATGTAAGAAAATTGTGAAAACATGCAGAGAATATACGCGTTATTGCAGAATACCATAGAATAAAAATGAGTATGATAAGAAGAATTTCAATTGAGAAATTCAGATGAGCATTGAAGCCTGTACGGACAAGAGAATTCCTCGAGATATTATTATTTTATTAATACTGCATTAATAAAGTTTGCCAGCGAAGACGATGAAATATGTATCTAGTATTATATATATTTTTTATTTATTTTATGTAGCTTCTCGGGGGCATATTGCCAGATGCAATATGCCCCCGAGAAGCTTTTTTTTTTCTTCTCTTCTTTTTTTGGGCTGAGCATATTGCCAGATGCCAGGATTCACGATGGACCAAAAAGATCTTAGAATGGCGACCGAGAACAAGCCGAAGAGGTGTTGGCAGACCCCAGGCAAGGTGGTCTGATGACATCAAGAAATGTGCCGGAGGGAGATGGATGCAGTGTGCCCAAGACAGGGAGTTGTGGAGGATCAAAGGGGAGGCCTATGTCCAAGAATGGATGAAAACTGGCTGAAGAAGAAGAAGAAGAAGAAGCTTCTCGGGCAACTAACATGTACCATGACAAATAATTATTTAACACGCACCCAATAACAAGTTGATTATAATATATGTAGTGTCAATTATAATTGATTATATGGTGTGTAGTAGTTAAATAATTTTTGAGAAAAATATTGATATAATACATATCGTAGGAACCTAGTAAATGTGTCTCATTTGTTTAATGTATAAAATTATATTCTAAGAAGTCATATATGTAAGAACTCGGAATTATGTAAAAAATCTATAGGTATGCATGTATGTAATTACAATCAAGGTAATTTAAAATGCGTTAGGAGTTTTTGTTCAGGATTCTAATCACGAGAAACATTATTCAATCATACATACAAGTACCTTTATTATATCAAAGATCGATCTGACAGACAAAATCATAATGTATCTTGTGATTTGTAAACGAAATATGTACATACTGCAACAGAACATTGTTATTTGATCAATTTAAATGCATAACTAACAGATACCTTTTAGTATCAGTCTTTGAAAATTTTGTTAATTGAATCAAATAAATGTGCGAGATACCAAAAGGACGCCGACCACCGGGAACATCAAAGAGGGAGAGCTGGATATCCTCGTCCCAGGACCTGTAGAAACATATCATAGATTTAACAAAACAGGATGAAGAGATTAAAATATTTACCTACATTATGAGGAAAACTTCTTTTACACAAGTTTTATCACAAGATTCAAATTTGAACCAAACACAAAGTTAGTCAATAATTTGAACATTAATTTTCTTTTAGATACAATAATACCACATAAATGTGTTGATAAATTAAAACGAAGTGATCTTATGGAACCGAAACGACTCGTTATAAATAAGTGGCACTTATATATTTCAAAAGCTGTCATTCATAATACTTACCCATTAGTCCCCTTTCGTTGGTAGGGTGGACGACTTATTTTCTCAATAAAAAAAATTTACTGACCCATCTCCCTAAATTTGAAAATAATACTCCCCATGGGTCCGCATTTTTTTATAAAACGTGTCCAAAATCAAACGTCCTGTCAAACCACATGTCACCAATATGTACCTACATTCATATTCGTTCATCCCTTCTGAATGTGTTTCTTAAATAATCTAAAATAACAACAAGGGATTTCAACAAATATCAAAATTTCTTTGAAAATAAATGGCAAAATATTTAAAGAAAAACGTTGAAAAAGTACATTACATATTGGTACCAACCCATCACGCCTTTTCCCTATTTGCGGTAGGCAGAGAGAACCGAACGCTAGTCTCCTCTCTTGACATACATTTCGCACTACATTCACGTCCATGCATCGTCTCATACATGCTCTTCTGTGATTCTTACGTCTCCATGTTTTAAAATTCCATTTATGTGGTTGTAATATTTTCTTTGGCCGACCTCTACTTGTCGTTCTTCTTTTACCAGCTTTATATACATTTTTTGTCAGACGGTCATCACCCAATCTTTCTTTTTATGTGGACAAACCACCTTAGGGCATTCATTTTCATCTTACTTATGATATCTCCTTTAATCATACATTCTCGTCTAATAACCACACACTCGTCTTAGTTACATACTTCATTTCAACCGCGTTAATTCTTCTGTCATGTCCATGTCTCATTAGCGTACATTTGAATCGATATCGTCGATCTCATTTAAGTAGTCTTTATAAAATGTAGACAGTGACTACATATGCATTGGAGACCATGGCCCTTACAAAAAGAAATGTAGAAAAGCTCAAATGCACACAGCGATCCATGGAAAGATCCATGCTTGGTATAAGCCTAAGAGATGGGATAATAAATGAGGAAATTAGGAAGAAAACCAGAGTAGCGGATGTCATGGATCGCGTACTAAGATTGAAGTGGCAATGGGCGGGACATATTGCAAGACAAGACCCCACAACATGGACCCCTAAAATATTAAGATGGAGACATTAGGAAAACAAGAGAGGCGTCGGAAGATCTCAAAAAAGATGGTCCGACGACATAGCCGCTGTGGGGGGTAAAAATTGGCTGCAAGCAGCAACCGACAGAAAGAAATGGACAGAGCCTGAAAGAGGGCTGAAGAAGAAGAAGAAGTCTTTATAAAATAACACATTTATTATTTGAATAAGCTATTAACAATAATATTCTCGCTTAACATGAAACATTTTTATATGAGATATTTTTTTTGAGATATACATATAATGCGGTTTTGTGTTATTTAGTTAAATAAAAAATAGTTAAGCGGTCCAACAAGACACCTTTTTTTCAAATGAAAGTACCTACTTAATGTTTTGTTTTACATTACACATATAATATTGGAATGACTAAAGCAATTATTTCAAAGAATTTTATTTTACAACTAACCTACCAGGAAAGATGCTCTGATATTAGTGTCTATAATTTAATAATAGTTCGAATAAATTACACAAGTTCATGGACGATTGTATAAGTTATTATTACAGTTTGGAATTTCTTTAGCTTCTTACACAAAATAATGAGTAAAAAGGTTTTTTCTTTGTATAAGCGGTTTGTTTTTTTATCCTATAAATGATTGGCATTGAATAATAAATCTAAGGGCATAAAAAATATTTAGGTACGGAAATATATAAAAACGTACTAACCTATACGTAGGTATATTGATGTATTATATTATAGTAATCCTACCTACATGTGGCAAAATAAATTTGGTAAAATAAAATAGATACCTATATATTTTTTGCTACGGAATAACGTAACATTCCAAGATAAAAGGGCCCTCAGCATAAGTTTATCGATAAGAATGTATTGTTTACGTATGGTGGGAGTACCTAATTCTATATATTGGGCGAAAAATCGTAAAATCAGCAAAAAATATCAAGCGAATTATAATAAAATGAAATCCGATTAGTTACTACGAGGAGATTTTTTTTGGGATTAGAAATATATTTACGTGAATATTTACATAAAATTGAAGGACAAGTGTGAATGAAAAGAATCAAGAATAGATAATATATCGTAAAACAACTCGAACCAGTCACGTGGGTGCGCAGAGCGAAAATTTGTGTATGTTTGCTAATATGTGTAAATCGCCCACCTCCACGGCGTAAAGGCTATAAAAATATCAATCCTACAATAAATTATATTCATCCATAAAATTATTTTATAAATCGACAGTAAACCTCAAATTACTTATGATACAATCAAATAATAAATGAATATCAACAAATATCACCAACAAAATACCAAAGAATATCTTAAAATATTAAGGATTAATATTTTAGATTAATTAGATGGGTGATGGCAGAGCGGTTAGTGCGCTGGATTAGTAATCCAGTGGTCGCGAGTTCGAATCCTGCCATGACCGATTTCGTTCACCTATAGTACAATCGTTACTGCTTAGTTTAGGGAATGTATGAGGATGTATGTATATGTATTGTTACAATGACATATTCATTCTTTAAAAAAAATAGTAATTATCCAGATATCAAAAGTGCAGTATAGGTATGTATTACAACGTTTTTATATTATGATATTTTATGTTTCATTTTCATAAAAAAATAGTTATAAAATTTGTATTAACGAGTTAATTGTCTTACTATTTTTTAATGATTTATATCAAAAATACTTATTTGAACCCTGTGCAAGAAACGAGTTAATTGTCTTATTAATAAGGAAGCTCTCCTGGATAATGTTCATATGGGACAGTCCGCCTTCGTATGGGAAGGGCTCTAGTGATAAATGTACATACTTATAGCGGACTTGGCAAAGTTGCTCCATCGGGACAATGAGCCACTTTTGGATCTTCTCTACACGACTCCCATTACGACGAGATTCGCGAGGTTATTCGGGCTCCTTCTGATTATAATTTATCAATAAATTTCTCCTCTGCTTGGGTATCGAACCCAGAACGACGGCTCAAAATCCAAACGACTTATCACTTATGCCACGGTGCTTTATTGTATTTTTCACAAGGATTAGTTTGTACTTACATATCAAATAGGTACTTTTTTATATGTTCGGAAACTCAAGCGAATAGAGACTGATTTGAATAATAGGAAAGATAATTACAAACGTGTAATCTTAACACAATTAAATATTAAATGCAAATGTATTCATAATATAATCAGTTTTATAAGGTCGATAAAAATACGAAGGTATATTTGTAAATATTCATTTCTAACGATATGTCGGTTAAATAAATGAGATCTCCACTATTATTTAAATTATATAACGGCATTGTTTAAAAATACAAATACATAACGCATGTTAAGTACTAGGTACTTATATATTTTATTATTAAAAAAGAGATGTCTTATTTTTCTTTATAATAGTATGAAATCTTACTATTCCAGTGCTATTTAAGAAAAAAACTGGTAATAACCCAATTGTTAAAAAACCTTTTGTTAATAGTTAGAAAGAACAGATACTTTATTTAAGTATTAAATATAATATCTATATACATAAAAATGGATTTACGTATATTTGTATGTGTCCGATGAACTCCCAAACCAACCATCCGATTGCGATGAAACTTTGGGAATTTATTCAGCTCATTCAGGAGAAGGTTTTTGGATTATAATTTATTTATTTATTTAAAAAAATAATTGGTATTGAATTGATACTTAGTGGATTTGTTCAGCAAAAATCCTATATACCCTTACATAAAATGGTATATTATATAAAACTGGAATAATGCTAAAGGTTCAAGTACCTATATTTGTTTGAATAATAAAATAAAATTTAATTGAATGAATGAATAGGGACGGAAGGGACTGTAGGGATGGAAGGGAAAAACATACGGAATTATAATTAGCGAATCTAGATAAGAATGTTAAGTGATAAAAAGGAAACATACCGAACAACCGTTTTTATTTGAAGGTAAATAATTAAACAGGCAGGACAACGTCTGCCGGGTTTTACTAGTATTTTATAAATATGAGAATAACAATAGAATATTCCCAAACCCAAATGATATTTTTGGCATATTCTAAAGAAGGAAATTCCATAATTAGAATATTTCTTTTGTCCTTCATCCCGTAGACATGTTTAAAGTTTGTCTCTGGTTTAGTCTGTTAAATTTACTATTGGTTCGAAATACATCGATCGTCGTGGCTCTGTGGTAACACGTTTTGTTTCTGTGCCGGCGTCCCGGGTTCGACTACTAACAGGGGAGAAATTTATTTACAATTATTTTTAACACAATTACCTACATGTAGCTGATTTGGGGTACAGTCTCTTCAAGAAAACAGTTTAAATGGAAAAAAAAATTTAACACAATAAGTACACTCCCCACTTGCACAGTGTAATTACAAAAAAATATCATAAATAATAATAAAATGAGAGGGTTGTGGCCATAACTATGTAAACTCCTCGCTAACAAATCATTCTATAAAGTATTCAAATTTTGTATGGAAAATATTCAGCATTTTCATGAAATGAGTTTGTTACATTATTTTTTATTTAAATATTTTATTATGAAAATTTGATAATTCTTCAATGCCATTTTATGAAAGTGATGTGCCTTTTTACCAAAATCAAAATAAAATCTTCATATTGTAAGTTTCCTGAGTTTGGAGTAACATTGAAATATTTGACAGTTAAAAAAAATGAGAAGCACTATTCAGATATCCTTCAAAATCTAATGGCGTCTAAGTGAGTATTAGATTAGAGTATAGTCAAATTTGCAAAATTTGAATAGAATCGAATCAGTACTTTAGTCTATAGGTAATCAATAAAGTAAAATGAACAGGCCGTACATAGCACACAGCACATAGCATACACACACAGATACATTGTGATGAAACTTTCAGAATACAATCTCAGCGTGATACTAGTTGATAGTCTGCAATAAAAAAATAGCTTTAAAAATTGCGAAATCATAACTCCCCACTATATCCTCTTGGGTTAGTGAGGAGTAAAAGTATATTAACTACCGTTTGTAATTTTGACTACAAAACTGAAAAGAACATAATGCCGGGTTTTCGATGAATGTACAAATAAACATTAGAAAAAAAACTGTTCTTAACAAACAAACCTATGTTTTGTAAATAATAAACGATTTTTTTTAAACTGTCAGTATGTTGGAAACCCAGCGTTATTAGTAGATATTTGCAAAATGTTAAAACGGTGTCCGGGGCCCTTATGTCCGGGGGGCCTCGTTGCTCATTGTAATAATATGGGCATTGGGCCGTACGTCACTGGCTATGACCTTATTTTGCCAGCATAGCAGACCTCTTGCGGCAAAGATCGATCGAATCCGCGCAGGCGCCTAGTCTCATATAAACCAATATGCCCTTCCTGCACCAAAACGTGCTATGATCAAATTGATATACACTTATATTCTAATAATTATTATCAGGCCATGTCTCTAAACACGATAAGTACACAAAAACGAATGCCAACTTATCTATCCCAAAATGTATTAACTTAAATAAATTTTCAAAAATTAAATGAATCCAAATCATTAAATTTGTTGTTCACCTTTATATAGTACAAGCATTTTTGCCTAGCTTATTAGGGAACGAATGAGAAAAATACTTAAATATGTTCTTGTATCAAGAATATAATTCAAACATTAAAAGAATGGACCATTACTTTTCATCATAATATATTTAAACATGATATTCCAACTGAAAATTTCGAGCAAAATTTATTCATATGCTGACGACACGGCTATAATTATTGTAAGTGGTGACACCTGGGAAATTGTGACCAAACAAGCCGATGGTGATATAAATGTAATTAAAAATTGGTTTGATAAAAATGTTTTACCCTTAAATTCGGAAAAAAAACAATATAATTGTTTGCAATAAACTCTTCCTCTATTCCATCTCGTGTTGATGTCAGAATCCATAGTAACATTATGTAAACAAAATCACAATGAACAACGTCTAAGTGTGGATTGTAATGTTTTACAGATACACAAATCAGTGAAATACTTAGGAATAACAATAGACCAAGAATTAAAGTGGAAAGAACATTTGAATCAACTTGTGAAAAAAAAAGAATACTGATTTATATATTTGTACGATTACGTAATATACTGAGAGTAAGAAAAAGAAAAAATAAAGTCAAATTTATAAAATAAAAAGAAATTTTTATATAAGTATATTTTTTTGCATTATCATTATTTTTTTTCTTTTTATATACCTATATTATTAAATTAAAAGAACTTGAATCATCTGTACTTAGATGAGTCACAATAATTGTCTTATTTGTGTGGGCAGAGAGAGCCGTCTCATTGACATTTGGTGTACCTACCTATCGTTTCATATATTCGTCTGTTGTTCAAGCTTCTTCTTATATTTCTCTCTTTCAGAATTTCGTTGTCCAATTTAGAAATGTAATTTGAAACACAATTTCGGTAACAATAAGTACCTACGGTCTACTGCTTGAAAGAAAAAATTGAGGGTAGTCTTGGCGTGGATAGGAGGCAGATTTCTTGGTTAAGAAATATCAGGGAATAGACCGGAGTCCACAGAGTGAAGGAGCTGTTCCGGATAACTCGAGACATGGATACCTGTGCCAGAGAGGCTCAGCAATACCTTGTCTGATACCTATCAGCATTATAATATATTTAACCAAGTGAAAGTTGATATGTACTACATACTGAATATAATTTGATATTCAAATCGCTCATCAGTGTCCTTATTTTTCATGTTTGGACATGTATGAGACGATGCATGGATGTAAAGGAAGCCGGGGATGTGTGTAGAAATAGAGGAGTATGGCGCTCGGGTCTCTTAACTTACCTGCTAAGGCTAAGGGGCATGGCGTGGTGGTAATTATGTTGATATAGAAGATTTCTATATCGCTTTCTTTCGAATTCAACAAAAGTATTGAGTATATATAAAGTATGCGCTAAATTGTGTTCAGATTTACAGATTTATATCAGGAGCGAGCCTTAAATTTTCGGAATAGGCAAACCCTGAAAGAAAATTGGGAAATGTCGAAAATTTCATGTTTTTTTAACATCGTTGTTAAAATCACATTCCAAAATAATATTAACACTTTTGGCCTACATACAGTTAAATTTTTAAAGCAACATATCTACATACAGTTAAATTTTAAATCTTGTAGTATGGTTGCAATAAAATAAATTATAAATATTAGATCTTGAATTTCTTAATATAATATTCATAGGCATGCCAAGATTTTCGGCTTCTATAAGCAATTCCGCTACTGATTTATATAGCTGTGAGGTACCTGCTTAGAATAGTGCTTCCACTTTTTTCTATTATCATCTCTTTCGGGTGTCCCGTCCCTTAAAAGCCGGGTACCTAATCTAAAATACAACAGGCAAATAATTAACGTACCTATCACAAAATTCATCAATAAGTGTCCACCCACCACCCATTTTGTATGATGCATGTGTCGTGATTCCTTTATAAGCCAATGCACATACGCACACCTGTCGCTGGTTACCCCACATTGTGGGAAATTTAGTGATGGTATTTATAATTTTTTTTTTTTTAATTAATTTACAAAACATATACAATATATAAATCAGTCAAACTATATAGAAAAAGATGCAATGTAAGAAAAAACATATTTCTCTTTACCAGAGTGCAAGCACTCGTGTGTAATGAATAATGTATGTAGATTTATAAAAATAACCTAATCTAAGTTATAAACCTAACCTAATCTAAGAGGCGGTGTATCGTCACATACAACGCCTTCTCAATCTATACACAGAAAACGTATGTATGTGATAAATGAAATAGAAAAAATATATATAAATCGGTGGGTGGTGGCAGAGCGGTTACCGCGCTTGGTAAGATTCCGAATTCTGCCACGACCAATTTCGTTCACCTATGACACCTATAGCACATGCATTTATGCTTAGTTTATGCAATGTGTGGGAATTTATATCTACCTACTTGTTACAAGGACATATTCATTGTTTTTTTTTCATAAAATAAAAAAAAATGAGAGGTAGGTACTTATTTGTGAAGGTAGATTAACTAAATTTGAATTCAGGTGACTGGTTCAATTACATTAGTTATAACTGAGTGAACTTACGATAAGCATTTCTAATTTTAAACCAAGGTAGGATTAATGTTTTTATTTTTCATTCACATAATTTTGTGAAGGGAGGTGTTATTTGTAAAATGTTACACATTTCTTCATAAAATTGTGTTGTATTCATAAAATATCAAAGCTGTATTTATAAATAAACATAAATTTACGCATTTCTTGGTACAGAATAAATGACAATATATTTTCAGAATACAATACAATACGAATATAACATTGGATTAAAATTGATGTTTTTATTCTGTCAATGTTGAAGGTAGGTACTGATAATAACATATATTATAATAACATTTATTATAATAACTGATTTATGGTTATTTGAGGAACAAATTGGTAATTGTTAATATGATTTGGTATATAGTCCTTTAAATTAAAATTCTCAGTTGAAATTCTCAACATCTTTTATACATTTCATAATCACTTTTTGTTCTCATTGATTCATCTTTGTCATTTCCTATACAGTGTCAACCATGACATACAAGTTATAACTTAATTGTTCGTGTTAAATATTTTCATATGAATTTAATAAATATATTAAAATCGAATATTTTGTTTATTTGCATATACGCAAACATTGGATTTTTTTCTCTGTCGGGAGTCAAATGATATTTTTATTGACAAACTTTTTTTAAAATCTCAATAGAGACGAAGTTGGGTTATCGTAGAAGAACCAGGAACTCGAGGCACCTACAGGACTTACGACCTGTCATCGGCATCATCTGATGCCGATAACAGGTCACTTCTATAATATCCCTACTTCGTCTCTATTGAGATGTTAAAAAAGTTTGTCAATAAAAATATAATTAAACCACCCAGAACGAAAATGTTGGTAATTGATATAGATGTTTAAATGAGAACCATGTATTATTATTTAAATATACCTCTGTAGAATATATGACAATAAATGCTTTTTAGGGGAGAAGAATCAACTAATACAACTTAAAATCCAGGTAAGAATACAAATAGTGGACCAGGGCATCGTAGATTTTCTTATACTCCATTATCTGAGGCAGTGTGTAAAAAATACACTACTATACGGTTTAGGGTCGACAACATCCGAAGAGTAAATGGCAGTTGAAAAAGAATATTATATAAGAAACAGAATTTACAGATTTATCAATAAAAACAGGTAGGTACCTAGCGGTCTTTCGTAGAGCATCATCAGAGTGTCTAATGGCCGTGTTCACCAACGAACATCAAATGGATCATCAACTAACTATTTTCTCGGAGATTATATCCTTGAGTGCATCACTCAGTGAATTTGTATTTCACCAACTAAAAACCAACATTCTTAATTGAGCCCTAGGCTCAACTCTCCTTATATTTCCGGTGTATAGGAATACGAACGCAAGTTAAATTATATAGAAATATTTAAAAATAAGAACACATCATTTATATTGTTTATTTTATTAAAATATATCAATCAAATATTATTCAGTGTGTAGTTCACAGTAAGAGTAAAGTCGCTGGCGTCATTTAACGATTGTTTGGTGAAACGAAATTTTACGCTGAGTGCAACAACAAATTGAATTTGGCGCATAGGAACCAATGATGAAAGCGGGGGTAAGTAGGTATAATAAAACTAGTGTCATCATGGAGATTAATCAAAACTTTAATAAATGAACATAAAAAATCTTCGAGTAGGTAAGTTTTTTTCATCATTTCACCGTTTATAAAAAAATTTTTTTTTTCTTCGTCAGCTCATTCCGTCAGAAATGAGCTGACTAAGAAATCTGTGAGAACGGAAAAATAAGCATCGTTTATGTATCGTTTCATGATAAGGATAATAAAACACTTTATCATCGGAAAATTTTTTTATTATCCTAATCATTTTTTCCAGTTCTGAATCAGATTTAACATAAAATTGTATATCTTAAGAGGGTGACTGCTGCCAACGTACCTATTTTTTCAATTTGATATACCATAATTATTACTAAACGAATCATTTTGAAAAAAATAACCTAGTTAGTTTGGATATTAATAAAGAGAAATATACCTTAATTTTTGATTATGTTCTGTATATATTCTTGTAGGAAAATAATAAGCATATCCCGATTTAAGACATTTATCTTAAATTTCTGAAAAAATATAAGGTATACAGCAATAATTTTTTTTATAAATTAAAGAAGAACAAAATACCTGGAAAAATATGATATGACGTTGCATTAACGCATCAGGTTAAGTAAATAAACCAAAAAAAAAAAATTATTACGCAATGGCGCTGAATGGAAAATAAATGTTTTTTAGGTTTATTTACTAGACCTGAAGCATTAATGCAACGTCACATCATATTTTTCTAGATATTTTTGTCTTCTTTATTTAAAAAAAATATATATTACTCTACGCCTTATAGTTTATTAAAAATATATGATAAACGTTGAAAATCGGGGTAAGCCATTATTTTTCTACAAGAATTTATACAGAACATTATCAAAAAGTTAAGGTATATTTTTGTTTATTAATATCCAAACTATCTAAATAATTATTTTCAAAACGATTTGATAAGAAATAATTATGGTATATCAAATTGAAAAATAGGTACGTTGGCAGCAGTCCCCCCCTTAAGTGCGAAATTTTAATATTAGACCCTGTATTATCATTAATTGTTATTCCAAATTTTGATTCATTTAACATATTAGAAAGCGGATTAAGAGCTAAACAAAACCAAAGATTACTATTTTTTATTACTAGTTACTATTATTATTTCTAATTATTCTTTTATTTTTAGAACGATAGAAAATATATTCTTATATTTTCTATTATTTTGTATTTTTTGTTTATTATTTTTTCTCTGTTATTATTTTTATTATTATGTAAAATTTTGTACGATTTATATACAATATAGTTTGTGTAGTATTGCACCCCCCTACTCACAAACTGAAATAAAAATTATTATTACTATTTTACACTATTTACATTGTGAGCTGTTCGATTGTTTAAGATTTTATTATATACTAATGCTGCAACTGCATATGTAGTATTAAAAGGTGACGGTTTATTGTTTTGTGGCGGCCCTGAAGGGCTCTTCGCAACGCCGGAGCTGTTCGTCCAAATGTATCAAAGTATGTAGTTCGCCAAGCAACAGCATCATCTATATTGCGCCACGAATGATTTCGTAATGTTTTTAGAAGTAGATTGTGTGTATATCTGTGTGTGTATGATGGTATTAGGTAGGTATGTCGATTTTACTGAGTTAGTCGTGGCTTCCGCATGAATAGACGACCCAAATGGCTAGCGCATAGGATCTTGCCGTTGGAATAATTGGTCTGTAACTTGGAAATAAACTCGTAGCGCGAAACTAGGTCAGCAGGTTAATCAATAATATAAAAAAAACGCTCCCGCCTTAGCGAGCGGCCCGTTTAAAGGGTGTCCCCGATGTAAGCAACTTCAACTGGAATTAATATCGTTCCTTCATCCTATTTATTTACCATGTCATTGAAACAATCCTTTGTTTGCATTTTTGTGATTACATTGTGTGTGCTAAACACGTCCCACATTCTGCAGCCTTAATAGCGAAGTATATTAATATTTTTACTGTAAAACATTAGTTTTAGTTTTTACTACACAAATCACTCTTCCAAGGGTGGGTTGCCTAATATTAAAAAAAAAATGTTATATAAACAAAAATTATAAAATTTAATTAATAAACAATGAATTGCTTATTTGCGTGAGCAATATTATGTATTAAACAAAGGACGAAGACCAAGAAAATGGTTCAAGAAGAGAAAGTAGAAAAGTTTAATTAATTAATTGTACATTAGGATTGATATTTAATTACTGTATTCAATTGTTTGAATTTGATATACAGATTATTAAAATTTTAAGGCTTAGTTATATTTTTTATACACAAAATCAGTGGTATTCCACATCATTAATAGTAGGCAATATCTATTATTCTGTTAAATTGGTCAAATAAAAAGGTCAGCGTTGTACTTCCTATCACAATGATAGTACGATTCCAAAGAATATGGGTACTCAGAATTTTGATTCTTAATATGTCCACATAATATGATGTCAATCGTCTCAAAAATCCTGACCGAATAAACTGTTTTAAACTGTCTTTACCAGAAATCGAATGGATTCCGATATCTAACAAAGAGTATATACCTAATACCTACGGATAATATCTAACTAATTTAAAATCGATTTTCTGTATTTTCAAAACAACGTATTTGAATTCGATATTTGAACACAAAAGTTTTAAATGACCAATATTTCCAGTTTATTAAAAAATTAATTTATTTTCAACTTATTAAATCGATTTCAGTTATCTGTAGGTATATAATATATTTGTTCCCAGTTACTAGGCATATACATATTATGTACTCTATAAAAATTTTCTTCTTTTTTTCCTTCAGCCTGTTTTTTTACATTCTTGGACATAGACCTCCCCCTTGATCCTCCACAACTCCCTGTCTTGGGCACACTGCATCCATCTCCATCCGGCACATTGTTATGCAGGTCTGCCGATACCTCTTCGGCTTGTTCTCGGTCGCCATTCTACGATCTTTTTGGTCCATCGTGAATCCTGGCATCTGGCAATATGCCCAGCCCAGCTCCAATTAACACCAGCGACCCTTTCCGCTACATCTGCTACTTTGTTTCTTTCTCTTGACATCTGTCCCTTATTGAAATACCCAGTAACTTTCAATCCATAGCTCTCTGTATCACTAAAGCAGCCCATTCACGATCGTGTCATTCGGTGTCGCTCCATATGGACCGACTCCATTTGGAGCATTGTAAAATTTTCATCACACTCACGGGCGCGCCATCGAGCCATCAAAATTAGTATACGCAAGCGGTCGGCGCTTTCGCATTAATAAGTTCTATTTTTTTTTATTTTCAAGTAAAAAAGAGTTACAATTCTGATGAGTTTTATACAACTGCTATATAACGGTTTGTTTATATATAAAAAGAAAAAAACAAAGAGAAAATGTTGTATTTTCGCATTCACGAGAGTGTCAAAAAGGTCGGCGCAATGAGATGGCGCAATATACCGCTGGTTTTTACACTCACGAGCATGCCGTACCGACAGGATGCGCCGCGCCGTTTGTCGCGGCACTATGGAGTTTCGATCGTTTGGAATTCCATTTTGGTGTGTCAGGCCGATTAGGCTGCGCGGGATTTGACATTCACGAGCGCATTTTGGAGTGATGGCACGATCGTGAATGGGGGCCTTAACAGCTTGTGTATTATTCGTTTTGTTAGGACCGATGTTTACATGCATCGAATAGCTTCTTTTTCAAATAATGGTAGTATTTACGGGATTGCAGAATGTATGATAATTTCCCAAAAGGAAAGGCCTCTTGATATTCTTTGGCAAGCATATATATGTAAAATAAAATATAATTTCCATGCGCCTAAAGCAATAAATTCCCGAGTTTCATCGTTCATAGTTATATTTAAAAAAATATGAAATACTCGTATTTCAGTACTTACACGATAATTTTATGTACTTCTAATTCTTGTATTAGTTATTGCCGATTTTGACATAGAGAGGTTTCAAACGAATGCAAGGACAGGCAGACTGACATGAATTTAGTCGTGAACAAACATATGCAATCCAGAACGACAATCTTACGAGGTCTACTTTATTTATATGCAGATAAACGTATGGAGGCGGTTGCTGAGGGAAGCCAAGGCTCGATATGTGCTGTAGTGCCATCGAAGAAGAAGAATAAGTTGTTTCGACCCATGTGTATGATAGATAAATTACCAGTTGTGCTGTCGCTCTATCTTTTTGGTGGACAATAACTATATTATAAAAAAATATATAGATTGATTTTTAAAGTACGAGTTCATCCTGTAGGTTTGGAATATCTGCAGTGCAGTAGCGAGATGGGAGTGAGAGACGCCTTTCGATACAGAAGCTGTGAACATAATCATGTTATGAAATATAGTATATCACATCGCTCACATCGCATCTACCCATGAAACTAACACAACAGACCACCATAGATAAATCACTACACCCTGGACTGGATACATTTACATTTAAAGTAGTTTCCTTTGCATCTTTTCTTACAAAAAGAACTCTCTATATTCATCATTGAGTCGTTCACAAATATGGACTATGAATAAGAATTGACAAATTTGGAATATGACGAATAAAGAAACAGTGTTTCCCGCAAAGAGTAACCAATAATTTAATAATTACGTTTGCAGCCCCAATGTACATACGTTACATCAATTCATTCAAATGCTAGATAATATTATATAAAATAATTTCTATTAAAATAAACTTTATATATTCATATTATGACAAGCTTTTTGAAACTGATTGGATAATTGGTCGCAAATAGTAATTATACCAATTGGTTTATTTTTACAAATACCTATATTATTTCCTTAACGATTTTCGAAGGTAGATATATTATATAAAATGTAAGTAATTATACAATAATATATAATACATAACAAACCATATTTCGTATATGTAAGTATATAGAGATAATATCAATATAACGCACACACCTAGTTCACTATTTCATAAATATTATATCGGTGGATGAAGAAAATCAATAAACTTTCGATAGGTACTTTTGTACTGTATGAAAATTGACTTGTAGCTTAAATAATTGGACCAATACTGAGTGAGATAATTTTGTTGTATTATTCAGTAAATTGTCTTTGATTTGAATTTGCTAACGTTTTACACTCCATTGGCTCAGTGTTATGAATAAAATAATTATATATTTTCCAATAACACGGATAGCGTTGTTTTCTGTGATAAAATCCTGGTTATACAAATGTTAGTTAAGTTAAAATAGTTTTAAATACCACACTTCACCTAAAATCAATTAGTTATATTTAAAAAGAAACACGGCCATTTGAATACTTACAAATAAAAAATGAAGTAATCTGGAGATTTTCATGATCACTTTTTACATCTAAAACTCGTTGTATAAATAAATATAAGGATAAAAATAGGGTTTATATTATGGCACAGTACAATCAAAAAACGTATTGCCTTGGTGTAAAATCAATATTGCATTTCGAATTATTTATATAAATTTCAGCTTATTTGTCAATATTAAGAATTCAATTTAACAAGCTGTCGAAGGCTTTGGGGCCGGAACAATATTTATCCATATAAACACCTGATCTTGATTTCCTTTTCTTGTTTATCCCAATCCTTTTTTTGCTAAGTATGATGTTTTTTTATTTATCTTGGTGTTATGTATATATTCTTTGTTCTTTGTTACCTTTCTTTTTTTTGTTGATGTACATATATAATTCTATCACTCTGTAATTTGGTTGGTTGAAAGAAATTGCCTAATGGCAATAAATCCACTAGGCAATTTCTAGATGTATTATGTACAAAATCATATTATATTATGTACAAAAAGTTAAATGAATAAATAAAATAAGTATTAAATTTAGAAATTTAAATCAAGAAAAGACTTGCCTTGGCTAACATTGTGTTACTTTGGACTACAAAGGCACTTTAGATCACGTGTACTGTCAAGAAACACTAAAATCCTCGTTTATAAAACTCTTTTACGACCTGTACTGACATACGGCTCTGAGTGTTGGGTTCTTGCTAAAAAGGATATGGATGCGTTACTGGTCTTCGAAAGAAAAAAATTGAGAAAAATTTTCGGTCCCCTCTGCGATCAAGGCACGTGGAGAATCAGGTTCAACCACGAACTACAGAGCCTATTCAAGGAAACAAATATCGTTCAAACGATAAAAATAGGGAGGCTCCGCTGGTTAGGACACGTGCATCGCATGGAAGATGACCAGACACCAAAAAGAATCCTCACAACGCGTCCGGAGGGTAGAAGGGGTGTGGGAAGGCCGAAACTGCGATGGATGGATGGAGTCGAGAGGGACCTTCAAATAGCCGGTGTGCGGAATTGGAGATAAAAGGCCATGGGTAGAGTGCAATGGAGACGATTCCTTGAGGAGGCCAAGGCCCATCCTGGGCTGTGGAGCCACTGATGATGATGATTAAATTTAGAAATAATACAAAATCTTCTTAACGAACTGCACTGGTTGAGATGTCCAGAACGAGTGGACTATAAGGTATGCCTGATGGTGTTTAAAGCTCTGGACGACTTGGCTCCACACTACATTCAGGAATTGTGCCAGAGGAATATTCCATCGGGGAGGCAGCTTACGCTGAGATCGTCTGAATCACAGAGTACTAACTCTTTAAAAGAATTGGACAGAGTCAATAAGGCGGCTTACTATGATCACGGTTTTAGTGTGAACGGGACTTTAAAATGGAATAAATTGCATCTGGACAATCGTGGAGCTCAGAGCATTGACACCTTCGGTAAACTTCTTAAGACTGCCTTGTTTCGTCGAGCCAACAAATAAGCTACAGCGCCCTTGGAGTGATCTTGTATCACTAAACGGCGCTTTATAATTTTTTATTATTATAATTATTAACACGGATGTATGGACTAATAATATTTAATTAACATAATGTCTATGAAAATAGAGTAAAAGCATCAATAATTAATTCACAATGAAATAAGAGCCTTAAGCCTGAGAAAACATTTATATAGGAAATTGAAAAGATCTTGTTATAATGGGAGATATGTATTATTATTATTTTCTGTGAAAGGATGTGACGCCCAGTCATTGTATTATATTCCTGTAATTTAATATTGAGAGATGGAATGTTTAATTAAAAAGTAATTCATTCAGTTAATCTTCCATTATGAAATACATATTTATACGGCATGTTATATATTTCACCAAGATTATTTATACATACGAAACGATTTAGATTTAGAAATGAATATGGAAATTCTATATTCCCTTGAGAGAAATCATTTACTGCAGTGGTGATGATTTCTGGAAAGACCGTACCTATTTCAATTATTATCGATTAGAGATATAAATATGTGCATAGATAATCATGCCGTGTTCCTACCAGGATTAGGAAGAGAAAAGTAATGCCATTCATGGCTCTCTTGACATATAAGCTTATTTGTTTTTTTTTTTTTAATGGAGACTTATATTAGGAAACGAGTGGGTTGTGGGTTATACTCCTCGGAATCAAGTCACTCAAGAAATGAGTTTGTTAAATTATTTTAGAGTATATCACATATCAAATTTTGAGTTTCCTGAGCTTGAGGTCACTTAAATTAAAATGAAATCTATGACAGTTAAAAAAATTGAGAAGCACTAATCTAATGGGATCTAAGCAATTATTAGATAAACAAATTAGCAAAATTTGAAATGAATGAGTCTATAATCGATAACAGGCCTTACATATCACATAGCACGTAGAACATTTCACATAGCAAATATAGCACATATTACATACAACATATCATATATCACATAGCACATAGCACACACACATACACAAAGACACTCTGATGAAACTTTCAGAATACAATCTCAGCATAATACTAGTTGATATTCAGCAATAAAAAAATATCCTTAAAAAATTGCGAATTCATAACTCCCCACTATATCCCCTTGGGGTAGTGAGGAGTAACAATGTATAATGAAATGAATATACCTACCAACACGTAAAATATCAGTCTTGAATAAAAATAATATTTAATATTGTTAACTATTACTATTATAAATTATTATTATAAATTGTTGACTAGTACACTAAGTGTCCTGAGGAAGAGAACATTGTTCTTGAAACATGTAGACTTGGTTCTAATAAAAAATTGGTTTATACAAAGTAATTTTATTGTTATTAATTTAATATTTATTACTTTTATTTATTTGAAAAATATGACACTTGTAAGACAGTCATATGATTTTGGTATTGTATAAAGATTACTCATATTATTTATACTATTGGTAAGTACATACCTATGTATAATTTTCATATTAATTTACTTGAAATATTTAATGTTCTTTGGCTCCCAATAATTCTAATTCTACAATTTTTATTCCTTTTGATCAGTCGACCGTTTCGCCTTTTAATGGGCTTTTTAAAACCATCTTTTTGTATAATTTGGGCTTGTATTGTTAATTAAAAACACGTTTAAGTTTTCGATCCGATTGTTTGTTGAATAAAACATAGACGGACATTATGACAAGATCGAATCGGCGATTGACTAATGCTGTCGTAGTGTTTACCTCCTCTTCGACATTTTATTTGGTAACCATTATTTCGACGGGCATTTGTCATTCATTGTTCGCTTTGAAGTAAATAGATACTTTGGTAGATGAAGTACCTAGGTTGTTGTGTCAGTTTGAGTGTTCAACCTTGATGTATGTATAAAGTGTGCGTAGGGCTTGCGTAATGCTGCGGTTTTAAACTGTGTGTAGTGACTTCATAAGTTTTTTATTGACTCTTCCTGATTCACATTCTTTTAGTGTCTTTTTAGAATACGTCACAAATACGAAACTGCGATCTGAGAAATAAAAGAGGATTCAATTGGAGTGCCTACGTATTTATTTGAAGGATATTTCTAACTACCTATTTCAACTAGTTTGGTCCTCTCATCCTATATACCTGATCAAGTACTTATTTATTCAATTAATGTACAAAAAAGTTCACAAAATAAAATAATTAACCATACAACAAATAATTATGAGTCTCAAGTCTACGGGAGTAAGAAATATATATATTTTTTAAGGCCTTGATGAAATTGTTGTTTTTTGGTTATTTTTATAATAATTTTCAAGTATTATCCAAAGATAATATACTAGATGGAGTACTCCCTGCAATGAGTTCTTGGTTGGCAACATATTATTGCAGTTTTCCATACATTTCAAAACTTCCTAGATAAACAAAGTGTTTTTTTTTCGACAAATAACACCTTGTCAAAAGTCTCGCGGAAATCCTAACTTCGATTCATACAAAATTTGGTAACTGCGTAATCTAGTATATTATATGAAAATCTATAATATTATCAGAAGAAAATCATTAAGTAGGTACCTACATAATAACGAATTTGATGCAAAAAGTAAATTAATAGAGTCCTATCAATACCGGGGGCCTGAGCCAAGTTGAAAACGCTTAACGATATCGCCAAACGCTATTTTTTTCTATGGGATTTGACGTTTGTTGTAGATTTTTTTCTACAATAACAAACAACAAACGTCAAATCCCATACAAAAAAAATAGCATTTGGCAATATCGTTAACCGTTTTAAACTTGTCTCAGGCCCCGGGAAGCGATAAAAAAAGGAAATTTTATTTTCGTCGAATGGGATAATATTTTTTTAATCAATATTTTTTTTATTTTGGATATTCGACATTCACTTCAAATCTTCAACAATTCTCATGGCTTTATTGCGTTACTTGTTTTGTTTCATGACATAGATATTTCGAAACGCGAATTAAAATTTCGAGTTGGTAAGCTACTACGAAGCCAATTCATTTTGATAAGTACGTTATTCAGAGTTTTATTCAATTCAATACCTCAAGTACTTCCTCTATCTACGTCAAATTCTGAGCTGAGATGAGCTTCGATATACGACCTTCTGTCATTTTTTTATATGGTCAAATGATTTAAAGACATAATATTTCGTGATCTTTTGTATATCAAACTTTAATCCTCTAAGTCTAATATCCTCATTTTTTTACCTATTTTAAATATTTACTACAAATACGTCCTATATAACTCATTAATGGTGCATTCTTTCTTCTTTCGTGTTTATGTTTTATAAGCTGTACTGTCTCTGCAAGCTTCGACAACCTCTAAATAATCTATTATATTGATTACAGAATTTTGTGTATTTTTTTATCTATCTCTTGGTGATACCCTCATAAAAACATTTTTTTCCATCACCTTGAAAAATATAAGTACTTTTAAAGTCACGTGTACTCTAATAACAATATTCCTCCAGTAATTAATTCATTTAAAGTATTTAATTCACTTTTTTAATGTCGATTCTACTGCATACATTTATTCTGAATCCATTTGCATGCATCCATCATACAACATTTTTACCAACTATTCGTGGACTTCCACAATCTGTGCTATTAATACTGTTACAAACAAACACGAAACCTAATAAGATATCTTGAACCAAGCTTCCGGGTGCGAAGAGCGCAAATTTGTATGTTTTTGCTTTGTTGGTATATGTGTAAACGCCCCCCTTCTCAGCGAAGTGGCTCAATATATTTGGCGAACTAAATTATTTTGAATATCGTGTTCAGACAAACGAATGAAAAGGTTTAGCACTAGTGAACTAAGTAACTTTATAGGTCATGCGTAAAAATTGTGCATAGGTACTTCTATTTATAGGGTCTGTGAGTTGATTAGAAGCAGGCAACGGCCTTCGTTCTGTTGCTATAGTATAAAGTATAATCTAAACAGAGATCTAAACTTGTAAAATTAAGCTTGATATTCAACAAAACACTACACAAAACATATACACAGGGTTATCAAATAATAGTGAACAGCATACAGTAGTAGATGAATTTAAAAGTTCTACTGATTATATTTCCAAAGTATTAAAAAGATATCGAAAAAAGCCGAAACACCAAAATTTAACAAAATTTAATTTTCTATAAAAAATACGAACATAATAGTAGTACATCACTAACTTTATTTTCAATTTTTATAAAAATTGAATTTAGTGACGACATCGTGTCATACAATTTGTAAGACATTAAACACTACACATTATCTCACTCAATAGTTTGATACCTACTTAATCTACAAACACAAAATGTGTTAATCTTCCTATAATTCTAATCTTTCAAAAAAATCGAAAAAATCCGACGAGAGCTCTACGACGATGTCCGAGGGAATTTCGGCGGACCCATTGGACATGCGGACCTTGTAGCCACGAAGAGCAACTTTAGAGTTGCTTTTATCTTCACTATCACTGAGCAGTGAGCCAGTTGTTTCCACATGATTAGCTCTCTTTGGCACATTAAGTGCAGTGTCTGCAAGGTTTTAGAGTTCTCCGGACTCTTCGTATGTTCTTTATGTGTTCTTTCAGATTTTTGCAAGGGGCCGTTATTAGTCTCCATAAGTAGAACAGGTGGTGGTGGGGAAGAACATACCATCATGCTTTTTACATATCTGGGCAGGAAAAATAGACTTACCTTCATACTATCCTATCCTTACATACATACCTACATGTTTTATATAGAAAACATAATATCTTAAAATATTTATTAATTTGCGTTTATTTTATTTATTTTTATTGATTTTATAGAACCAACAGTTTACAATATGAATTTACAATAGGTATAATTATATTAACAGGTTATAAACCTTTTAAAGGTTCTTTTAAATAGTTTAAACTAAGTACGTAAATTATTTAAAAATTGCTAAAATATTTTTTTTAACACAGGTATATAAAAATTTAAGTGTATATAATTTGGTACGAATTCTTAAAAATTATGCATACTATCGCCATCGACAGTTGGATCTCATGTGTTACATGCAACTAGTTATAAAAATTGAATTTAGTGACGACATCGCTTCATACAATTTGTATGGCAGTGGCCTATACTCAATATCTAAGAAGAATTAATAGTTTGATACTTAATCTCCAAACATAGGTACCTACATAATATTATTTCCCATAGAGAAGCTACAAAAAAATGTACGTGATTAGAGATAAGACAGAGATAAAAGTAACAAAATATAAAAATGGTAATTTATAGAAAATTATATTATGATTTATAAGTAAATTTATAAAATTAGTGAAAATTTCATATTAAACGTTTTTTTGTGATGGAATATCGATTATGATCGAGTGTTGATATATACATATTTAAGATTTAAACAAAATAAGAACGTGTTAAGGACATGTCATGAGTGTTTATCTTAAATATACAAAAAATACATATCTATACAACATCATGTCATGTCTCTGCTGAGGTAGGCAGAGAGAGCTGAGCACAGCAAACATTGATTTATCGATCCTTGCAAACATTTATGGCTTCATTCACTTTAATGCAGTGTTCAGTTATTTCATATTTCCATTAAACCACCTGAGGTCGTCAACTTCCATTTTTAAAGAGAATGAATATTTGTTGTACTGCTAAAACATATATTTTATTATTTCTTTTGGTATGTATAATAAGTAATAAATTATGGTTAACCATAGATTAATAAATATTACACATACAAATTAAACTAAGAAAATTTAATGCTTTGCGTTTGTCATTTTAATCAAGACTAGTAAAACCCGACAGACTTTGTTCTGCCTGTACAATTATTTACCCCAAAATATATAAAAATGGTTGATCGGTATGTTTCCTTTTTATTATTTTACATTCTTATTTCTTATATAGATTCAAAAACCTTCTCGTGTGCGCACTGAATAAACCCACTAAGTTTCACTTCAATACAAAAGTTTTGTGAGGTATCGAATAAATAAATAAATTATAATGCATATACCTTCTCCGGAATGAGCTGAACAAATTCCCAAAGTTTCATCGCAATCGTATGGCTGGTTTGGGAGTCCATCCCAAACATTCAAACAAACAAATATACGTGCATTCATTTATATATATATATATATATAGATAAGAATCGAATCCTCGTCCAATTAGAATACAAATTCTGTGCGTCAGCCTCTCTGCCACACACTTTCTCATCTTCTGTTTATATGTATGATCCATATTTTGTATTATTGTTTCTATCATTATGTTGATCTCATATTTGTAATATATGTATAGATACTTTAATAACAACGTAATATGTAGCATCCCTGCTTTTGAGCGTTGATACAACACTCTACAGTCCATATAATGCGATGTGTATTAATTAAAACGGACATTAATTTATGTAAATCACGTATATGTTTAATGACGTTTAAATGCAACCGTGCGTCAGCAGCCTGCTACGAAGCTCTGTGACGCGATATATGTAATATAAGGTCTCGCTCTCGACATTCGGTGTCGTGAGTAATTTTCTTTAATTGAATACCAGCCTTTATGTGCCCACATGTTGATAGGAAAATTACTAGGATGATTAGAAAAACAGATACAGAACTACATACCCACGTACGAAGGTGCGGATCCGCCATAGGTTCAAATGAAACAAATAGACAGGCGCAAAGACATCTGGGGCGCCAAAATATGTAGCAAATATATAATTTTTTTTTTTTATGAAAATAATTAAAAAAATCACAGTATTTATTATTTATGCTAGTGAACTGTTTGATTCTTGCCTCTGGTGATGCCGGCTGTGTTCGCCGAAAGCGCTTTGGCTCATTAAAGTCATTTTCATTTGTGTATGTATGTATATTTTAGTTAGATGTAAAAAATAAATGCATTTTCTTACATCTAGTATAACCGATAAGTATATTAACAAGTTGAAAGAATAAGTTTTCACAGTATGGAATAAATAAAAAACAAGAAAATATTCCAATATACACAAAAATACAAAGGAAGCACACAATATCTTAAAATATCTTTTACTTAGGCGGCAAGACCAATATTTTGTGGATTAAAACTGTTTATATTTATTTTTATAAATAATTTGATTAATAATTCAATAATAAGGGTTCAAAAGGGAAATAACCTTATGGATCATTAAATCAATCCAACACAATAACTTTTTTTTCATTTCTTATGACTTGATGTTTGTTTACTGTATGTGTGTATAGTGTGTGTATGTTATATGGTACAGTTAATTACGTGTGTATGGAGAGTGCCTGTACGTGTATGTTAGGAAGTGTATGATCAATTGTGCTGAATTCACTTTAAAATTATGTTGTTTAACTTACAAAACCAAAGACTGCACCCAATATAACACAAAGATTATCCCTAGCATATTGGAGAGCAAAAACTCTAATTGATAGCTAAGCGCAAGCGAGTGTCAATGCTATGGATGTGTATATATACCCTTCCATTGTCTCTGTCTTAAATATATATAATATTTAAATTTTTTATCTCTTTATGTAGAATGTCATGTTTGTTATAAATAAATAAAATTATGAGTCGGGATTTATTGTTGGGGGGGGGGGTGGCAGCGCGCTCATCGGCATAGTAATCCGGTGATGTGTTCGAACCCCACTCTATAGCTGCAAGGATTTCGTTCACTTATAGCACAAGCATTTAGGGAATACCTAATTTTTTTTAAATGAATATATTAATTGATCTTTTCAAATGAAATTTAATTGTTTTTTTTTTATAAATCGGTAAATCAAACACATGACTTCAATTCAATGGATTCTCATTTTTATGTACCATATGCATTACAATTTATATGAAATATCTTTGCAGTGTGTATTAAGTAGTGTATTGAAATCGTCTTATGCAAAATATTATGTAGGTATGTCTCGTTTATTTCCTCTGTAAAATGCCAATACTGAAAAATGCATCTTTGACACTTGAAATGTAGCTACAAGCTATTGGAGAATAGTAATGAGGAAGATTTTTATTCTTTCATTTTGAGAAGTTATACTTTATACTTTATATTAAAATATATATATTTTTTTAAATATTGACATTTGTATACAAAAAAGAGAGTCGTTTTCGTGGTTTTGTTTATTACAAACTTCAAAGGTTCCGGGTTCGATTCACACCAAAACACGTTTGTTAATTATGTTTTCGGTCAGGATAAACATCATGGGCCTTACTTACTATTTAAAATACGAGTTTAATCCAATGCTATGTCATTTTCGGCCATACAAAAAACTAGATATGTAAGTATCAGCTTGCAAACACAAATTGCAAATAGTAAGTAAGACCACATATGTAAGTATTCATAATGTCGCAACTTATTATTGGATGTGTCAAATTGATATTTGCCATTGTACCTTTTGGATGCCTGAAGGGCGATATGAAAAAACCGAAAACCAAAATCTTTTAATGAAAATAGTGAAATTGAAAAATTAATTAATGACATGATTTTTCAAATGTAGGGAGGCTGCTTCTCAATATAGAACGCCAGGCGCTGTAAAATATAGATCATGCCCTGCACTCGGATCTAGCACACTCGGATACTTACTCGGACGCCACTCGTATTATGTCAACCGATAATCCGAGCCCGCTCGGATGACGGCGTCCGATCCGTGTAGACTCGGACCACGTCATATTGTTCCGAGTTAGCTCGTATACGAGTACTCAAACAAAATGATGGACAACAAAAAACATATGTCATCTCGTGGTAAAAAAAAGTGGTCTGAGCACGATACCGCTAAAATTTTAGAATTATACGAAGCGGAAGAATTTCTATGGAACGTTAAATTAAAATATTATAAAAATAAATATATTTATACTTCACGAAGGAAATTTTCAGGTGCGCCCTGCTATGTACGCCTTAAAATCCATTGATGGGTCCAAATTTTCCTTTTGAGTTTCTTATTTTTTTCCTTGTAGTGGTTTTCTATCTCTTTAATTAATGTGTCTGCAACAACTCCGACACCTTGCAGCAACAGATCTGTCTGTACCATATTTATGACCTTAAAAACGAGTAAAACGCTCGAGTGTTAAATGAAAACGAACACCTTACACCAACAGAGCTGTCGCAGTTATGATTTTGAAAGTTTGTGTGTAAACCTTTATCCGTGTACACTCGGATGAAGCTTACTCATACGAGTCTACTCGGTCCGATCATACTCTGACTGTGTCAACGCGGCATTACATAATATGTGTAATAATAATATTATATATTCGGGAGAAGTGTATGTTATTTTATTTACCACACGTTATACTACATAGCTTGTCTTGTCCCTTATACTCGAGCTTGGCAGATGTACAAACATTTCATAGATTATTTTTTTGGTTATTTATTTTGTTCATGGCCGGGCAAACGAAACGATTATATACTTGTAAATATGATATAATGCGGTAGGTCTCAAAATAATAATGACTTATTTTATTTATCACTACAAATCATTCATACCATCGAGGCATATCCCACAATGTGGGATAACCAGCGTCTGGTGTAAGGGCGTGCATTGTGTTATAAAAGGAAGCACGACGCTTGCATGTATCACCTCAGCTAAAAAGGCAATGTCCAGAATAGGTGGATAACCTCACTTCAATACAAATTTACCTGCAATTCAATTTGTTTTTATACTACGATTGAATTTATCTAAAATATGGGGGGCAAGTCTAGTCGACCGTCGAAATCAAAACCCTCCATGTTTACCCATATCATGGGTATAATTATCATAATATATGGAGTTCTATACTATGCTAGGATATTAAAGAACTCCATATGATATTTGTATCCATGATATGGGTAGGTATATATGGAGGGTTTTGATTTCGACGGTTGACCAGACTTGCCCCCCAGATTAGATAAATAAGCCTATACTAATTCAATATAATATTTTACCTAAGATTAAACTATTTTTGTTGTATTTTTAAAATATGCAGATGGACGTTAAAACTACGACTGCATTTAAAGAGATTCTTGTAAGCTTTCTATTCACGATGTTTCTATTCTGGTTAAGTACATATATACCTCTCTCTGAATGTAGCTACTTGTGTCAAATTCAATATCTTTCCTTTGATGCATAGCACCATAGAGTACCTACCTATACTTGAATACAGCATTGCGGATGTTGCAATTATATCCTATTTAGTTACTTCTGACATTAATATCTACTTTGTGAAATATTTTATTAGATTCAGATATTCCAGTTGAAAATCATTAGATTAATTATATTCAGCTTTTACACGTTAGCAAGAATCGAATTAAAAAAAACTCGCTTGCAAGCGAATACCTAGGTACTATATATTTAAGACGATCTATTCATTCATTCATTCATACCATCACGGCATATCCCACAATGTGGGGTAACCACCGAAAGGTGTGCGGATGTGCATTGCCTTATAAAAGGGAGCACAACACATATGTGTATACCCACACACCAGTCTCGTCTCACCTAAAAAGGCACTACATTCAGAATGGGTGGTGAACCTCATTGCTGAACTATGTCAGATGTTATTGTTGCCTGTTGTATTTTCGATTACCCGGCTCTTACGGGACACTCGAAAACAGTAATAGAAAAGAGTGGAAGCACTATTCTAAGCCGGTGCCTCTATAATACTAGAAATAAGGATCTATAATACAAATAAATGTTAAAAACAATAACCTCCATCCTGCAAAATTACCCATCTTGGATATAGTTTACCAAAAACTACGTACAGCAAAAACAAGAGCACTCTCGAGTGGCTTCCAATCGATAATTTTTTACACAAATAAGCAGAATCGAGTCCTGTTAGGTCGAGATCTGTTAATGTGAGGTTATGTACCAATTACTATGTTGTCAATATATCAATGATGGATTATATTCTTGACACTTTGGGATAAATAAATACTTATAAAACCATAAACATGCATAGCTTATTAATAATTTTATTATAAATTTCTCTCTATAAAAATTTGAGCTTACGGCCTGTCATTGCCTGATTTAGCTTTAATAATAATAAACACTTCCCTGTACTCTTCTCAAGTGGAAAGTTTATTTCCATATGGCAATTCCAGCCCAGAGAAACGATATTTGCGTGATAAATGAGTTTAAGTCAATTTATTCGCTTTGCTGTGTACTAAACCCACTATCACTATTGCAGACAAAAAAGGTGTATAAATTACTTCAAGCCCAATGGCTTCCACGTACTCTCAGATAAGAACAAAAATCGAATATATTTTTATTATTGCATATGCGCAAACATTGGATTTTTTTCCCTGTCGGGAGTCAAATATGTTTTTTAACAGATTTTTAATTATCTCAATAGAGACGAAGTTGGAATATTTATTGTAGGAGAACCGGGAAATCAAGGCACCTACAGGGCTTACGACCTGTCATCGGCTGGTTTACGTGATCACTTTATGCGCTTGCGCAACGTTCACCAATTATGCCTTTTTAATGAGATCCCTATCAATTGATTTTGTTTTTTATTTGATTTGTGACTCAAGTCAAATAATATTGTTACTGAGTATATACGTTGAGAAGACCACAGAGCAAATTTTAATGTCAAACTGCTACATAACATAAATGACAACAACGGGTGTGCATATTATGGTAGAAATAATATTAGAATAATAACATATCAAAATTTACTGTATCAGTTTATACTTTTGTGTTTAAGATATTGGTAACTATGTAATATTGTAATTTACTGTGTTGTGATGTCTGGTGTCCGCTCTATGTAACTATGTATAACCAAAATGTCAAATATTTGGCTTGGTAAAATTGTAAACTGCTAGCCCTAGAACAGGGTTACCTAGTTGGGCAGCAGTAATCTTCATAATAGTCTTTGTGATAAAGGTGTGAAAAATAAATAAAATAAAATAAAATAAAATAAATTCAATTTTGAAACTTCTATATATTGTAATACTGAAATTCTTTTCGATTGAAAATAAGGAATTTTTACTACAGCCATCTATGAGTGAAATTATGAACAACAATCTTATTATTTTTTATTTATTTTGTTGTAACGCCATCTATTGAGAGAATTGTTTTTTTGTAAATAATGAAAGCTACAATTCTTATATGTGAGGTGACAATGCATTTTTCGCATAGAAGTCACCCCTGAATTGCGAAAAATGCATTGTCACCTCACATATAAGAATTGTAGCTTTCATTATTTACAAAAAAAACAATTCTCTCAATAGATGGCGTTACAACAAAATAAATAAAAAATAATAAGATTGTTGTTCATAATTTCACCCATAGATGGCTGTATGAAAAATTCCTTATTTTCAAGCGAAAAGAATTTCATTATTACAATATATAGAAGTTTCAAAATTGAATTGATAGGGATCTCATTGAAAAGGCATAATTGGTGAACGTTGCGCAAGCGCATAAAGTGATCACGTAAACCAGCCGATGACAGGTCGTAAGCCCTGTAGTTGCCTTGATTTCCCGGTTCTCCTACAATAAATATTCCAATTTCGTCTCTATTGAGATAATTAAAAATCTGTTAAAAGAACAAAAATATTATATTCTTTAGAAAGGATTTCAAATTGCACCTTTTTTCAAATCTTATACAAATACAAATTCAGGACTTTTTACAAAAGATATTCACGAAAATGGTGCTAAATAAATCAGCAACCATTATTGTTAGCAATTGAAATCAGTTTCTATCAATTTTGTAATGGTATTAATATTTTATAACAAATTTTGATTGATAGGAAATTGGAATGACAGGGAAGGCATGAGAAGGTATAATTGGTGAACGTTGCGCAAGCGCAATAAGTGTTAACGTAAACCAGCCGATGACAGTTCGTAAGCCCTATGGGTGTCATGAGTTCCTGGTTCTCCTATATTATTCTATAATTTTTCATAAAATATCATTGATTTCCCGACAGGAAAAAAATCCAATGTTTGCGTATAAAAATATTCGATATTAATATTATTTCTTTTTTCGCTCAATTCACAGAGCCCAAAATTTCAGAATATTTATACTTATAGATAGTTACAGGCCTACAAAACTTTTGTTTTTTCACGTATTTCAAAAACCATAAAAGTAAGAACGCTGAAAATTTGTAAAAATATAGACAATTACAAAACCTCAAATATGTTTTTTCAAAAAAAATTTTTTAAGAAAAAAAAATATTCATGATAAATTTGTGTTAATCTTCCTATATTTCTAAACTCTCAAAAAAATCGAAAAAATCCGACGAGAGCTCTACGACGATGTCCGAGGGAATTTCTTCGGACCCATTGGACATGCGGACCTTGTAGCCACGAAGAGCAAGTTTAGAGCTTTCAAGACTTTCTGTCTTAAATTCGGTGCACTATTATCTTCACTATCACTGAGCAGTGAGCCGGTTGTTTCAACATAATTAGCTCTCTTTGGCACCTTAAGTGCAGTGTCTGTAAGGTTTAAGAGTTCTCCGGACTCTTCGTATGTTCTTTATGTGTTCTTTCAGAGTTTTGCAAGGGGCCGTTATTGGTCCTCATAAGCAGAACGGGTGGTGGTGGGGGAAGAATATACTATCATTCTGTTTTCATATTCTGGGTAGGAAAAAAGGACTTACCTCCATACTATCCTATCTTGATATACATACCTTCATGAATAGAAAACAAAATATCTTAAAATATTCAATTATTTGGATTTATGGGTTTATAGTTTGGTACGCATTCTCCAACTATACATACTCGTACTATCGCTGTCGACAGTTGGATCTCATGTTTTACATGCAACTAGTTATAGTTTAATTTTATTTTATAAGCCAATTGAGGAAATGTGTCCTATCTGGGTATACTTTATATTAAGGATCGTCTCTCAAGAATGAGCTACGGACGAATTCTTCATTTGGACAAATTGTCGGGAGAGAAACAGATTTCCTTGAAAAGCTTGTTGCGATGTGAAGAGTAGAGGGAAGATCTTGTGGTTGCTCGTCGAATAAATGGAATGATCTTGTTGAGTTCGCATTGGGATCTTCGGTGACTTGTTTTCTACGTTCTACCCAGAACAGGTTGGCACGGAGGCGGGCTACACAAAGAATGATTGATTACTACCACCATCATCGGTAAAGAGGAACATGAGAGATAGATAGAATTTAATGTTCTTAAGAAGATTGTATTGTGTGGTTTCTAGGGCGACTAACAGGTACCTACTATGTCAAATATTAAGAGGACATATTATAAATTATTTATTTATTTAATATCTCACACAAGAATTTACAAAAATTATCTATTTGGGATTGTCATTGAATTTTAAGGATTCGTTCCGCGCATAGCAGAAAATGTATTTGTAGTTTAATTACATTATTTAACTTCTCAAACAAAAGTTTTTGAAAAATTATCTATTTGGTATATCAAGAAAATTTTGAATAAAAAAATAACATATAAATAAATCAATGGACGAACAAAGAAATAAAGAAAATTTTAAATAAAAAAATAACACATAGGTAAATAAATAAATAAATCAATGATCGAATGTGTAAATAAATGAATAAATAAATAAATAAATACAATAATAATTAGAAAAAAATCCTATATACCTATCCATATTTAAAAATGTTTTACTAGTTTTTTTATAAATCTAATGATTAAGAAAGAAGTTCTTCTTTTTCTTCGATGGCGCTACAGCCCAAATCAAGCCTTGGCCTCCATTAATTTTCGCCTCCATCTCATCCTGTCCTCTGCTGCCACTTTTCAGCTCCTCTCCTGGAGAAGTTTAGCCGCATCCTTTCTGACCTCAATTTCAAAACAGAACTTAACTTACTAAAATTTTAATTATTTCATTTTCTTATCACTATTTTGAATATTGTTAATTCATTTACTAATACCAATACATTTTTACAAATAATCATTTCTTCTGGTTCCTCTTTAAGGTACTAACGAACATGTCACAGTGATAAAATTCACTGCGCTTAGATCAAATGACATTGTATCAATTGAAAATGACAAATCATTTCATCAATTTGCTACTCGACAATAAGTCGCGGTACAAATGAATCGTTTTGAAACTCACCTCCTAGGTCATTGTCAAGAGTCAGTTGTTCATAATTGCTTATAATGTACCTACCAATAGATTAATAATACCTATACCCACAAGAAGCCTGAAAAGGAAGATATATGAGACCTGTTTAGGTACTGCCAGTAGCGACTTATGGCTAGGAGAATGTGACAATCACTCAGAAATAGTGAAAATAGTGACGTTAAGGATCATCCAAAGAGCCATAGACATGCTGGGATTATGTCTGAGAGGCAGGGTGTGCGAAATCAAGCCACCAGGCAAAGAACAAAATAGTTTATGTCGTTCACTCCATTATTATCCTAAAATGGAGATCGGCAGGCCACGTACATTGTACCCTGAAGACAGATAGATGGTCAAGGATAATTTTAGCTTGGAGACCGCGATTGACAAAGAGAAAGTTGGGATACCGGCCAATTTGATGGAGGGATGACATCATACGTCATGCTGGTGTCAATTGGATGGATAGAGAACAAGACAGAGTCGTCTTGGAAAGAGATAAAGATAAAGGACGCATTCGTCCAGTAGTGGACGGGATAAGACTGAGAAGAAGAAGTAGAAAAAAAACCAAAGATAATAAAAATTGCACAAAGTTTAAAAAAAAGTAATAGAAAAAATCGTAGAATTAACTGATTTATAAATTACATTCACTTTATTTTGTATAGTTTTGAATAACTATGTAGAAATATTTAAACATTGGCACATTACTAATACACAAAATAAAAATAGGAAAAAAACGACAGCATGCGTACAAAAATATTTTGTAGCTCAGAAAGCTACAAAAAAATGAAAAATGAAAACAAATTAATGTTGCTATGTTTATATGTAAAACTACTATATTAAAACTATAGTGTTAACCATGAATTATTGTCATGAGCCAATCGGCTCTTTTAATAATCATCATAAATAAACAAAAATTGTTTTTAAATATCATTAGACACGAATGTTTACACGCTGGTACAGGGCTATATGTTTATATAACTATGTGTTTTTTTTCTGTATATTATGATTGTGTTGTTTATGTGTTGTATTATTAAAACAAACAAAATAATTACGTATACGATATTTCGATATATGTAAGTATGTACATAGGTAGGTACCTACCTAATTTTAACGTGGTTAATTTGGTAGAAAGTAACTATATCATTCTGTTTATAAGTAAAATAAATATATTAATAGTTTATTATGATACAATAAAATTGATTAAATTTTGTCTTAAGTCATGAATGAAGACCGCCCGACGAAGGATAATATGTAGGTACATCAAGCTGACAGGAACGGAATAAAAGGTCGGGGTCGTCCAAGAAAAGGATGACACGACCATGATGTACATAAATGATATCTTGTAAAAGTGAAATGTAAGAAGCTTGAACATTTTATTAGACGATGCTGAATATTTGATGAGGCGTTTAATGTATGTCAAAATAAAATATTTGAATTAGATGATGACTAAAGATAAATTTAAAATATGGCTGTAGGTAATATGCATTGATGTATATGTACTGTACGTAGTACATATAATTAAATAAATAAAAAAAATAACAAAATAATCATGTATTCTAAAGAAATAATCATGTATTTTGCAACTTTTAAAATTTCTTCTCCAATAATTTAATATTATGTACATAACATCACGCCATGTCCCTTGCGGGGTAGGCAGAGAGAACCGAACGCCACATGTTTGTATCCTGGCACTTCTAACATTTCCGTCTTTCCAAAATATCGTTCACATGGTAGTGCCATCCCCTTTTAAGGCGTCCCCGACCTCTCATTCCATTCCTTTCCGCTCTGTATATTTTCTTCTTCAGGCGCTCCTCATTCATTCTCCCCATGTGTCCAAACCATTTCAATCTGTTCACTTTCATTCTAGTAATGACATCTTTCTTCATCTTACATTCTTTCCGTATGTCCTCATTTCTTACCCGGTCTTACATCGTTCTATTACAAATTCTTCTTAACGATCTCATTTCAACTGCATTTACTCTGCTTTCATACGTCTTCTGCCATGTCCAGGTTTCACTTGCATACGTCAAGGTTGGCACTACGATGGCGTTATGAATGGCAAATTTGGCATCCTTTGATAAGCTGCGATCATTCGTAATTGGTCTTAGAGCTCCATTCACTCTGTTTCCTGCCATAACTCTTCTTTCTATCTCTTTATCGAGTCGTCCATTCCGTTGAAATTTAATATTTTAATATAATAATTTAGTAATTGTTACAATAATCTATGGAACAAAAATTAGCTCTCATGATTGTCAATATTTAAAGAGTAATATGAAATCTTAAAGAATCTTCAAACCATTTTGAACTCGTTTAGTTATAATTTCACATTGTGTGTTTCAATGTAGCGATAAAAAAATAAATGTATTTCGTGATCATAAATTAAAACAATGTGACGTTTCATGGTCATTTCTGTTTTGGCCTCATTAGTCAGTAAGGGGTTATGGAGATCTGACAGAAATATTTATTTATTAAAATTATTTTCAAATATAGTCTTATAAAATATACAAAAAAAAACAGACTTATCAGGTTTGTCTGATTTAATACCAATTATTTTATTCCGATTCAGCACTGGAGTCATCAGCTAGAAAGATGGGACTTCGAATCAATGAGGCAAAAACAAAGTATATGCCAGTTATAATAATACCCAGCATCTCCCAATCTTCGATAATCATCAATAACAACACATTTGAAATAGTGGAAGAATTTACGTATCTCAGTTCCATCGTTAACAAGGAGAATGATATGAGCATTGAGATTGGGAAGACGTTTCTTGCAGCTAACCGGAATTACTTTGGTATCATTGGACAATTGAAGTCACGCCTGTTGTCCACAAAAACTAAAGCCATGCTATACAAGACACTAATTAGACCAGTCTCAACATATGCCTCTGAAACCTGGACATTAACCAAACACGATGAAAGCAGACTGGACGCCTTCGAAAGAAAAATATTTCGCAGAATATATGGACCTAGTTTATCAAGATTAACAGACTACGCTGGTTGGGACATTTACACCGTATGGATGATCTGGAGCTCCCAAAAAGAGTGTTATCTAATAATCCAACCGGTAGAAGAAGCGTAGGGAGACCTAAACTACGATAGTTGGACGGCGTTGTCTCGGACTGTCGGACTATAGGGCATCAGAGCTGGAAGGTGGTAGCCAGCGATAGAGCAGTATGGAGAAGTTTCTTGGAGGCAGCTAGGACCCATCAAGGGTTGTAACTCTGAGGATGATGCTGATGATGATATTATTCCGATTCTAGTTGGTTTTGATAATATATGACGAAACTCTACTACGGGAACTCTTGTAGTTTGATACTTAACCTTCATATATACATACATACCATCAAGCAGTTTACATATTCTGGGTAGGAAAAAAGGAATGACCTCTACAATATCCTCCCCTGACATACATTTTTTGTATAGAAATATCTTAAAATATTCAATAATTTGGATTAAAGGGTTTATTTTTGGTACGTACCTATACTAGGTATAGGTACATATTATCACTGTCGACAGTTGGATCTCATGTGCTACATGAAACTTTTTTGTAGCATGAAAACATTTCGCGAAAGTTATAATAAATAACTACCTAGTATTAGACGTGAATTCAAAATATCCGACGTTCAAAGAGCTTATTTATAATTATTGTTGACACATTTAAATAAAATATTGGTTAATTTCCTGTCAATTTAGGGGTCGAGATTCACATTTATAATTTATTTTTTATACTTATCAACAATTAAACCATGTGAAAGTGGCGAGTTTATAGCCAAATAGCAATTTCAAACGTCTGGCTGTTTACGAAATGTGGTGCCACATGCGCATATGCGCATGGCTAGAATCCATTGGTCAGACCACATTCTAAACGATGTGGTACCTACTGAGTAGAATAGGAGAAACGAGACAACCCCTAAAGATGGTTGCCCAACAATGATCCAAATGGATAGGCCATAATATCATGCGGATCCGGGTCTGCTTGTTACATCGTCGAAGGAATGACGGAGGGCAGAAACCACAGAGGTCGCAGCACTAGAGACAGTTATATGGACCAGGTGTTTAGTGATGTGCGCTTTAGAAACTACCAAGATACGAAGAGTCTAGTGGACAACAGAGATATGTGGAGAGATGGAGTGCTTTGTGCAAACCAATCCTAGGATTGTGACCATGAAGAATAAGAAGCAATTTCTTCCAAATTAGTATTTTAAGATTAGAGAAGTAATATTTGCGAGAGATTCTTGGTTTTTTACAATGCGAATTACAGTAAATAAAATTGATAAATTATCAATTTTACTAAAGTCTTTTTCTATCAACAATATACCGAATTGTCCGAGTCAAGAAAAGTCCGTTCATAAAAGAATACAATACATAAAGCATAGAGCTTTGTATCGCTTAAATTAATAACTAAACTTCATAATAAATGTACATATTATTCGATTATTTAACAAAAGTTTATGACACGTGCGTGATATTACTTCTCAAATATTTATCATAGATTTTTATATCTTATCTTATCCATTCACAGTTTTTTATAATTATTTTATCTCATATAGGTATTTACTATTTTATAGGCTTACTTTGATCACTGCAATGAGGTTGTAGCTCATTGCTTATAAAATACAGTTTCGGATAATAATTATAAAATTATAAGTGATTCATTGACAATTCATATTTTATGGTATCTAACTAAGACGACCATTATTATAAATTAAAATATACCTATTTAAGGAATATAATCAGTTCTTGATTTAACTAAACCTTTCAATTTTCATATGAATATTAAGATTTTTTTACTAGACGTTAAAAAAAAATAAAAATATATTTTACAATAACAAAGTACAAAATAATGAATAGTTTCCCGTCGTTCTGTTAACGCCCTTGTATAACCCTGGGTATACGAATGTACACAAAAATGCACACTAAACTACCTTTTAATGTATGAAACACGAAAAAATATTGTATATCACCTGATATGTGATATACAACATTTTATCGTGCAAAAAGGTAAATTTAGCGTTTTTTTTAAATATCAAGAATAGTTATTAAAATATTATAGGTAATAATAAAAAAACTCAGCCGGTGGATTTTCATATTCTCTTTCGATTGAAGTAAAAATCTACTTCATAGGTTATGTAGTTTTTTAGTTACGTAGGTACAGTAAAAAAATAAAAAAGGGTTTTACTAAAACTAATTTTACAAGAAAAGTATTAAACAAATTCAAAATTCAAAAAACTCATGCAATAGAATAAATATATACATACAAACTGTTCCTTATTTCAAAGACGTATCTTTTGAGGGTACTGTGGGGAAATTATTTTCAAAATATACTATATAGCCTACTATAGCCTCTTAAAAAAACATATCTTAAAGAATATAATATTATATGAAATAACGAGTGTTAGGCAATTAGGATCGAAAAAAGTATTATCAAACTTGTTTTAGAGTTAAACCGTCGCTTCGTTGGTTCCTATACCACCACACGAATAAAAAAATGTACGGTACCTGACTATCGCAGATCTTAGTACCAACATTCTGACGAATTTTAGTTTGCTAACATGCATATTAAACTTTGCCGTTCTGGTTTGACAACATGCCAAAATATCACCCATGTGTTTGTGATTGCGTTAAAATTATTATTCATCTATTTTTCTGACCTAATATCTCAGCCTGCCGTTGTACGAATTCAACGAACAAATCAAACGGTTCACACATACACACACAAAAGGAGGTTCACACACATATTCGCTCATTCGATACACGTACGTTATTCAACACATGCAAACGTTATCAGGGTTGACAGGCGTATTTACAATATTGGAATGCAGACGTCAGTGAACAAAGGAATTGTTTATAGTTAGATATACATACAAAGAAAAATTAATGAAACACCTAACATGATACGATGGTACCTATTAATTATGTTGTTTAACTTACAAAACCAAAGACTGTACCCAATATAACACAGGGATTATCCCTAGCATACTGGAGAGCAAAAGCTCTAATTGACAACAAAGCGCAAGAGAGTGTTAATGGTCTGGATGTGTATGTGTACCCTTCAATTGTCTCTGTCTTAAATATATTTAATATTTAATTTTTTTATATACCTTTATCATTGTTGTCAATCTTCTTTATGTAAAATGCCATGTTTACTATATATAAAAAAAAAGAAATTATCATCCTCGTTTTTTTTTTATGTTTTTGTTTTAAATATTTATGTGATCTTTATCTTCCTAAATATATATTTCTTTGTGAAGAAAATCAATAATTATTTTTTTATTTATCATATAGGTACACAGTACACAACTCGATAAAATTTATCCACGTGAAGTCCGCTACAGGAACTTCATTTCGAAGCCATTAGTTCTGCCTAAAACTGCCTTACATAAAAAAACTCAAGTAATTGAGTAGATCCACCATATTTAATTATGAGGCCAAGGAAAAAAATAAGATAAATAATTAATTAATATGAATAAAATGCTTAGAATATCGATGACCCTACCTCATTTGAAGGCATCTGCGCCAAATTTTACCTATGCACGACAGCTAACCCCTAGCATGGTTTCTATATACATAATTGCACGAGTAAATAAATAAATGAGTCAGTAGGAAGGTTAAAATATTTCGTAGATATTTATTCATTTATTTATTACTCTCGGGCAACCAATATGTACCTACTATATCAAATATTAATTTAAAACGCACCCAATAACAAATTGCCACATTCTGGAGACTTCGAACCCGGGACCTTTGTATCAACAGTCCGATTCCAAACCAACGAAGGCAGATTTTTTAAAATTAAAATATTACCTAATGTTACATAAATATTTAATGAAAATGCCCTCTCTTACCCGTCACAGTTAACCATACATTTATTTATTTTACCTTTTATCACACCATATTTACAATGACAACAATAAGTAGATTACTGCTGCCCAATTAGGAAATCCTGTTCTAGGGCTAGCAGTTTACAATTTTTATTGACAATTGTATGCAATTATGAACCAGGTGATTTTTCCCGTTCCACACTAAATATGTACACAATCTCAACTTTCTGCAATCACAATCATTAACTCAACAAACATATAGGCTCACACAAAACAGATCAACCAGATCCCAATGTCCGCCATAATACCTGTCATAAATCCAGATTTTTATTTCAGAGCCATAGAAAGAGACTAGTTAACTATGTATGTTGGTGTAATTAATACATGGTTCCCATGGTTCAATATTTTTATGTTTTACTCAACGAGCATCGCAAACACAATACGGCATAGTTACAAATGTTGTTAATAATATTAATTTTGAATTATTTAAGTAGTTATTTTTTAATATATTTATTTATATGTATTTTGGTTAGTTCTGTCCTCCCATAATTTATGATGTATTTTTTAATATTCATTTATTTACATTTATTGTTTAGGTATAAAATTTATATTTTGCTATGTTACTAATTAGATTAGGTACACCTAAAATGCTAGAAATATTGATTAATATGTACCTTATCACTGTGGAAAAATTTAAGTCTGTTTGTGTTTATTTTCGTAGTGTATATGTTTTATAAGACTATAATATTTGTTTCTCAAATAAGTAAATATAATTATCTATAAGTACCTATAACTATATTTTACGTGAAGGGAAAACTTCGGAACTGTTTTTAAGCAAAATGCGTGCAGGGAGGAGTTAAAGATTTGCCATAGTTAAAGTTCATATGGGGAACTTTAACTATTAAGGAAGAAGAAGCAGAGGGAGACCTATGATGAGATGGTTGGACGACATCGAGGGCGTTATAAAATCTATCTTCTTCTTTTGGTGTCATGTCGTTCCCCCCAACGTTGACTATCACCCGAGAGAAAGCGTCCTTGTCCTGGGCAGCCCGAAACAGCTCTCCAACACTTCTTATGCCCGTCCAGTCGCGTATATTGTGTCATGTCAGGTCCGCCCAACGTTGACTATCACCCGAGAGAAAGCGTCCTTGTCCTGGGCAGCCCGAAACAGCTCTCCAACACTTCTTATGCCCGTCCAGTCGCGTATATTGTGTCATGTCAGGTCCCCCCAACGTTGACTATCACCCGAGAGAAAGCGTCCTTGTCCTGGGCAGCCCGAAACAGCTCTCCAACACTTCTTATGTCCGTCCAGTCGCGTATATTGTGTCATGTCAGGTCCCCCCAACGTTGACTATCACCCGAGAGAAAGCGTCCTTGTCCTGGGCAGCCCGAAACAGCTCTCCAACACTTCTTATGTCCGTCCAGTCGCGTATATTGTGTCATGTCAGGTCCCCCCAACGTTGACTATCACCCGAGAGAAAGCGTCCTTGTCCTGGGCAGCCCGAAACAGCTCTCCAACACTTCTTATGTCCGTCCAGTCGCGTATATTGTGTCATGTCAGGTCCCCCCAACGTTGACAATCACCCGAGAGAAAGCGTCCTTGTCCTGGGCAGCCCGAAACAGCTCTCCAACACTTCTTATGTCCGTCCAGTCGCGTATATTGCGGAGCCAGGAAATTTGTCTCCTTCCAACACCTCTTCGACCCTCTATCTTATCCATAAGGATCAGGTAGAGCAATTCATACTTTTCTCCTCTAAGCACATGACCCAAATACGATACCTTTCTGATTTTGATATTAGTCAGAAGCTCTCTATTCACTCTAGCTCTTTGAAAAACTATTGTGTTGCTGACCATATCCGTCCAGGGTATCCGGAGCATTCTTCTGTATTGACAGTAACGCTTCTCGTGTTCCAAAACTATAGGACAAACAAATAAATAAAAGCTATAAAAAACAAATAAAAGCTATATAGGACAGACAAATTGGAGGAGACTTGCTGTCGACGGGGCGAGATGGAGGCAGTTTCTTGAGGGGGCCAAGGCATTGCTGATGAAAGGTCATATGGGGAAGGAGTGCAGAATGCAAATATTTATATACCCATATTATGTTTTTCAAATACATTAAATGTAACAAAAAATATATGTCACGTCAAACCATAGATTTTTTACTGTCACATTGACAATGTTAAACGTACTTAATTGTTTTATATGACAATAAATTTAAACAAAATCAAATACAGAACGTGTTAAAGAAAACAATATAAATAAAACATACATACATACCATCACGCCATGTCCCTCACATAGTAGGCAGAGAGAACCGAAAGCCACATTTTTCTATCTTGACACACATTCAACGCCTCATCAAAATTCATACATCGACTTATTTATTATACATGTTCGTCTATTGTTCACGCTTCTTACATTTCTATCTTACATTCTTAATAAATAAAACGATATTATAAATGGTACTTACACAATTACACTTTGCAATACGTGAATAGAAAGCTTTGAATCTTTTGATGAAATATATACCTACATACATGCATTGAATTATATGTACTAGTACATATAAATCAATACATACATGATATTTTTTATCATCACTTTTCAAACTTAAAAATTTAATGAATAACTGTAGAATTTTGACCTCAGCGCATCACTAGTTACAATAAATAGACACTTTTATGGTGGCCATCCATTGACCGATGCGACATGGAAATAAAAATAAATTGTTTTATTAAATCAAAATATTTTTGTATCAATATTCTATGAGGTATGAGATCAAGAACGTTGGGAATTTAAATGAAAATTATTATAATGTTTATAGGCCATGGAACGATAAATATACATCGACTGAAGTGACTGAAAACATGATTTATGACAAATAAACTCTGAAGTTTTGTGTTAGTAATGGCGTGCTCATGAAAGTAGTTTACAGTTTATACCTGATTCAAATGATCAGAAACCAAAAATTTTCACATGAAAAACAACATTCACATGAATTTTATGCACTCTTTAAGAATAAAAAAAAATATTTCGCTATGACCGACGTACACTTATGGAGACCATAATCAAAATGTCGACTCGTTCAAGAGAATTTTAATTCTCTGAATGAATTGGCAGTACTAAGCCAAGTATGAAGGAACATTTTGTATGGTGTAGAGGACATTGGGCATGCCAAAAACACCAACGAAAAGGATTCGTAGCATATATGTTATTTATAAATAGATGAATTCAGAATTTGAAGTAGAAAATTTTGTGTGTTTTTTGGGTGTCTGTGTGTGTGTCTCCCCTCTTATAATTTCTAATCCGCTGAATGCACAGAGCCTAAAATTTCAGAAAATATAGAAAGTTATAGACCTTTAAAACTTTTATAATCAGAATTTTTAATTTATGTTTTCCTATATTAGAGGTTATCAAGTTTTTGAATTTTTATTTTATTTTTCCATATATCTCAAAAACCATAATAGCTAGAACGCTGAAAATTTCTATAAAAATAGACCAATACAAAAAGTTCCAGAGTTTCTTAAACATTTGATATTAATTAAGAAAAATATTTGTTTATGATAAATTTACGATTAAAAAAATATCGAAAAAGCCGAAACAGCCCAACTATAGATCATTTAATTTTCTATAAAACATTAGAACATTGTAGTAGTATATCCCAATTTTTTTTTAACAATTTAATTTAGTGATGATATCGTTTCATACAATTTGTTAGGCATTTTTAGAAACCCACTTAAACATATATGAGAAATTTAAAAATGCGATGTGTGAGTTTATATAGTTAAAGTTTGACGCGATAAGTTGTATTTTTGCTTGTTCTTATATATAACATATTCTTTCTGTATTCTACATATTTTTTTATATATGTTTTTATTATTCTGTTATTACTTTAATATTGCAGTGCACTGAAGATGAAAACTTTATCAAATTAATGATTTTTGTAATACCGACAAACAGGCATTGCCTGGTGGGATTTCTTTTGTTTATTTATATTAATCCCTAATTGAAATAATGTTAAACGACATTTATATGACCGTCTGTATCTGCCCATTTTTCATTTCCAAACTATCATCGGTCCGATTGATATACATTCTTCTGATGTTATTAGGTGTGACTTATATATGTTTATAAATATTTTAATATTTCAGAATTTTATTGATGTTGCCGTCATTTTATGGGCGTCATTTTAACTCCGAGTTTTGATTAGTCAGACATATCTACTACTACAGCGTTCAATATTCTTGACAAAACTACATAACTTGGACTTTTTTATAAATATATATATCATTCAATTTATACATTTTATTCTAATTTTCTTGTTTCGTATTTTGGTCACATACTGTTGCAACACGTTCGTCTTAGAGATCTCATATTTAATTTTAAGCGTTTTGCTATGTATGTTCATGAATTCATGACTCACTACAATTTCTACCATATAGGATGATATATAAAATCTGATTATTTTATGTTGATACCTACAATTGAAAGATGTTGTAATATTTGTTTCACAATTAATTTATTATCTGTCATGAAATATTACGGCATACCTAACGTATATTAAAAAAACTTTAAAAAATATAATAAAAATTTATTATATTTTAGTCTTAAAATCATTTTTTTAGGAACTATTTAATATTGATATCAAATGTGATGATACCTTTATTACGATGATATTAAATAAGTTTCGATATCGATAAATAAATACACAATAAATACGGTTTTTTATTCCTCTTTTATAATTAATTGGACTATCGTTTTTTGTGAGGAATTTTAACTATTTATTTTAACAGTTAAAAAGACCCTACGATCGAAAAATTATTAATCTTGTTTAATGTTGTTAATATTTTAAAATTGTCTTTGTGTCATACAAGAATAATTTTATTTATTGCTCTTTATTTTATTATTATCTGTGTTTAAAACGGTTTCAAAACATCAAATTAAAATTTCTATAAGTAAATTAATCTATCAACAACTGTAAAGAATATATAAATAAATAAATAAGATATCAACATTTATGCTTATTTTAGGGAACGTAGGAAGATGTTAATTTACTTGTTTTAACAAGGACATATTCATTTTTTATTAAAAAAAAATCCTTCCAGAAAAAAATCGAATGTTTAGAAACCCGTCGTATATAACTAATTTGTTAATTGTATCTAATAAATAAACTCTAGATCCTGTAGGTGGTTTGATTACCCGGTTCTTGTATAATATTCCAACTTCGTCTCTATTGAGATATAAAACGAGTGGGTTGTGGCCAACGCTAAACTCCTCACTAACGAGTCATTCTATAAAGTATTCAAATTTTGTATGGAAAATATTCAGCATTTTCCTGAAATGAGTTTGTTCAATTATTTTTTTATTTAAATATTTTATTACGAAAACTTGATAAATCTTCAATGCCATTTTATGAAAGTGATGTGCCTTTTTACCAATTTGAAAAGAAAAATAACAAATTTTAAGTTTTCTGGAGATTGGGGTCACTTTGAAATATTTGATAGTTAAAAAAATAGAGAAGCACTATTCAGATATCCTTCAAAATCTAATGGGGTCTAAGTGAGTATCAGATATACAAATTTACAAAATTTGAAAAGAATCGTACTTTAGTCTATAATCGATAAAGTAAAATAAACACATATACTTTGTGATGAAACTTTCAGAATACAATCTCAGCATTATACTATTTGATAATCTGCAATAAAAAATACCCTTAAATTGCGAAATCATAACTCCTCACTATATCCCCTTGGGTTAGTGAGGAGTAAAAATGTCATAAATATATACTTATTTTGACATTACTAAAGTAACTCCTATTGATTCATATGACAAATAATATAAACATGATTGGGTGGTCAATATATCAAGTTATTTGTTAAATAATAATCGCCACAATAATAATTAGTCCTTTGTGTTGTAGGTACAAATAAAAGACCTTATAGAGTTGATGTCATGCCCTTATTTGTTCAACGAAGCATAAATTATTTTGGCAATTCTGAGTTATACGGCATTAGCTCATGAAGAGTAGGTAGGAAGGTATAAGTATAGCTACATATGTACATACACACATACACTAGCGTAAATACATACATATATGTACTTATGGCTATAGATACATACATATAATATATACCTATATATAATATTATTATGTGGCCTGGTTATGTGTGCCGCGCCTATTGTATGTGTGGAATTGTTCATATATGTATACTTATCGCATAAGTATGCGAATGCCTTCATAGTTATAATCACTTACACAAGCACGTTGTGTGAGTTTCACAAGTTCCGAAATATTATTCGCCTAGGTTCCTCTATGATAAAAAAATTTGGATTTTTTAAACAATATTTTATTCGATTTAAAAACCATTATTCATAAAAAATATCTAGCACCGATTTCAAATAAAGAAGACAATCATTTAAAAATCTTCACTAAGACGACTAGTGGTAATTTGGATAAATTTTGGGTGAAATATACATTCGACAATTAAACCGCCACGATATATTTCATTCAATTCAATTAAAACGTCGGTTTTCGTGGCTCATTTGGTTAGGTATCTGACTGCTGATCCAAGGGTCCCGGGCTCAATTACCGGTGGAGACAGTTTTTAATTGAGTTTTCAGTCTGGATCTGTGAGATGATTAATATCGGATGTCTCCAGAATGTGGCATTTTGTTATTGCGTTCGTGTTAAATAATTATTTGACATAATACCTGTTATTTGCCCGAGAAGTAATAAAATAAAATAAATAAAAATAACATATTTCATTTTGCATGTTTTAACGGAATGGACGGCCTGATAAGGATATCGAAAGACAATTTAGGTCAGTAAATTTAGATCAGTAATGAATGATCGCCTCATATCTAAGGATGCCAAAATTGCCATTCACAACGCATTCATAGTGCCAACCTTGAAGTATGCAAGTGAAACCTGGACATGGCAGAAGTCGCACGAAAGCAGAATAGATGCAGTTGAAATGAGATCGCTAAGAGGAATCTGTAATATAACAATGTATGACAAAGTAAGAAATAAGGACGCAAGGAAAGAATGCTAGTTCAATAAAAGATGCTAGTTCAACAGAATGTAAGTCAGTCTACTGATTCATGTTTACTTATTGATGTTTTGTATATAAATATGTGTATGTATTCTTTATATTTTTGCACTTGTTCCCTGCCTTAGCACTTTGCTCTATTTTTCTTTTAATAAATAACTAATGTTATTAACAAAATAATTTTGACTATTTTTTAATTGGTATACCCAAAGACAGGCTGTGCCTTGTGGGATATTTGTGTGCACGTTTGATTTATTATAATTAATATTATGTGTATGTATATTGTACGTTAACCGTGTACTATATCTTAAAATAATAAATAAAAATAAAATAAATAAAGTTAACACATTGAGATGGTTAACACTTGGGAAGAATGAATGTAGAACGCCCGACTAAGAAAATATACAAAGCCGACAGGAAAGGAATAAGAGATCGGGGGCGCCCAAGAAAAGGATGGCACGACCATGTGAACGATATTCTGAAAGTCGGTAATGTAAAAAGCGTGAACAAGAGACGATGAATGTTGACGAAGCGATGTATGTGTGACAAGAGAGAATAATTTGGTGTCCGGTTTTCTCTCCCTACCCCGTGAGGAAAATTGTGTGATATTATGCATGTATGTTTGTATCGTAATAATACATTTTTTTAATAATGAATATCAAGAACATGTACCTTCATCCTTATATCCTTATAAATTCCTTAAGGTAAGCATAGGTACTTCCGCTTCCTCTTCCATTTCTAAATTACTATTCCTTATCCAGCACAATGTCCCTTCTGCCCCCGCCCATCTAAGTACCTTTAAGTTTTTTGTTTCTATAAAATTGACCATTATTTATTTATTTTATTTATTTATTTAAGATTTGGTACACGGTTAACATACTATATACATAAACATAATATCAATCTCAATAAATCAACCGTGCACAAAAATCCCACAAGGCATAGCCTGTCTGTGGGTATACCTACCAATTAAAAAAAATTCAAAATTATTTCGTTAGTAACATTAGTTATTTATAAAAATAAAATATAGCAAATTGCTTAGGCAGGAAACAAGTGCAAAAAATATATAAAAAAACATACATACACATATTTATATACAAAACATCAATAAGTTTACATGAATCAGCGGACTGATAGCGGTCCTACCAAATATTATACCCGCAGTCGATAGCAACAATACTTGGCAACTACAAGTATAACTGCATGTCGCAGTCAATCTACATATTCTAGATAAAATTGAGAATTTCCAATTATGATTAAAAAAATAATAATAAAATAAAAACATCATTGAACTTTTACACAAGAGCAGAATATTGAGAAAAAGAAAGACATAGGTGCATTGAATTGAAAACCCAACAAGTGAGAAACAAATAAATACAAATTATAATAAGGAACAGTAGATTAATAATTTTGAAATAATTTTTATCAATCAATTGTTTTCCAAAAGGAATGCACGTACAAAATTCTTCTACTCCTTCTTCTTCATCGTGTATTAGGTCATTTGACCTATTTGTGAAGTTGGACTATCCTGTGAGGAGGAGATCCAACTATATTTCCATCTCTTCGCAGGTCTTCCGGGTTATCTTCTGTTGTTGGGTATTTCTGTCTTAACAATTTTGACAATTCTACTATCGTCCATGCGTTTGACGTGGTCTCTCCAAAAGCTTATTCTGCTACATCCCCATCTTGTTATGTCGTCGACACCGCATATAGACATGATTGTTTCGTTTCTGATGCTGTCCCTGTGGGTTCTCCCAGCAATGGAGCGCAGGCTCTTCATTTCAGCCACTCTAGAACAACTTTTTATTCTGTCTTACTTCTATCCCATATGTCATAATAGGGCGGCCAGGACTTGTATATTCTGACTTTGCTGGAGGTAAGCATGCACAAAATTCAATTTAATTCATATTTATCAGAGTAACTACGGAAAAGCATACGCTAATGGTTTATCTAAACTCTATCTTCTTATTAAGTATTAAAAAGTCGCCCTTCATTGCTCATTTATGTTACGTAACTGAATCCTGACTAAAAAGGTCTCTGGTTTGAATCCCAGTTGAAACAAATTTTAAAATTGTGTTTTCAGTGAGACTTGTAGGTACTTTATATTGTGAGGTACCAGCTTAGAATAGTGCTTCCACTATTTTCTATGATCATCGAACTTATCCATGCAAAACAATGTATACAACATTATGGAGGCATGGATCATCGAATGGAAAAAAAATGCAGGTGCCTCTTTATTGAACTCCTTGCCCTGTATCATGGACATGCCACCTGGCTTCAATCAACTGAGAAGGATCTAATTGGCGCTACACAGAGTCCGAACTACTGGCCAAGGTAGATTTTGCCTTTAAATGTGGATGGCGAGAGTCCCATAGACTGCGGAGCTGACAGACAGACCATCAAACACATATTAGCGAAGTGTGTTAGCAGCCTGTATATTGGTGACCAAAAATATTTTTTGCACTCACTGACGAAGCAATTAATTATATCAAGAACCTATATTTGACAAGCTGGAAACTTAGCCCTGCGCAACATTAATTTACCTTAAGAATAGCAAATTTTATATTTTTATTCTGTTTTATTATTTTGATATATGCGGCCAAACGCTAAATAAAAATAAATATCATCATCGTCTTCGGGTCTCCCGTTAGAGCCGGGTAATCGATAGTATAACAGGCAACAATAACATCTCACATAGCTCAGCAATGAGGTTCACCACGTTTTCTGAAATTTGCCTTTTTAGATGAGTTGAGACTAGTGTTTTGGCAGACACGCATGTGTCGTACTTCCTGTTATACGATTATGTACACCCGTGCACCTATCGTGAGTTACCCCACATTGTGGAACATTCCGTGATGGAATGAATGTATGAAAGATTACTGGTAGTTATAATATGTTATAAAAATCTGGCAGGTCCTTATTGTTTTGTACGACAATGAACATTATAAAATAATCATTGTTTTGTTTAAATTAAGTAGGTACAATTTATAAGTATAGATTCCCAGAAGCATACATATTTAAAAAAAACATATCTATTCATTTTTCAATAGAAAGGATTTTATTTGAATTTGTTTATAATTCAATTTATTCACTATGATAATAACTAATCAAAACTATGTTTTCATAGTAGTGTATGCTGGAATTGTCTGAATGATGTCCTAGTAGGACGAAATAGCTATCAAAGCACTGAAATGAATATTTATAATTTTAAGTGGAATAATTCCATAAATAATAACCCTATAGCAGCGGTCGGGGAACCGGGGTAAAATACCCCAAATGGGGTAAAAATGTTTTTCTTTGGGGGTAATATTTTTTTCCACTCTAACGAACATAAAAACCGAAGACTATATTCAAATTGCTCTTACAACAAAAAGTCCCAATTTTGAAGTAATTGCATCAAACATGAAGCAACATCATTTCTCCAAAAACTGAAAGGGAAACCTGAAGATCTGATTTTTTTTTTGATCCAATTTGAGAATTTTATTTTGTTTGTTCATTACATGCTTACTATTTTCATGTAACTTTTTTTATTTTCCGTGTAAATTAATTCAATAAATAATGTTTATTTAAATATACATTGATTGTCTTCTTTTCAAAATGGGGGGAAGAGGTAATATCGACTTACGCAAAAATATTTTGGGGTAATGGTTCAAAAAGTTCCCCGACCGCTGCCCTATAGAATAAATAATAACCCATAAACAAAATAAAATATTTACCGTTATTACTGATCAAATTTTAATCCCATATATTGTGGTGAATGATAGTTTTAGAGAGAGTAGTTTCTTGCTATGAGACACCGACTTAGAGTCTTCCTTTCACTCTTTTCTATCATAATTATAAGGTGTCCCCTAAGAGCCGGATAATCGTAATAACATATCACACAGTTCAGCAATAAGGTTCATAATCCATTATAAATGTAGAATATTTCCTCATTATAAGTTGCACATAGACAACATAGAAAGAATCCAAAAAAAATTCATTAAACACCTCGATTTGAGAACTAGACGATTTGGTATCAGTTATGAGGAATCTTTAAAACACCACCAAATGTTACCACTTAACAAAAGAAGGGGTATAAGTGATATATGTTTCCTATATAAATTACTCAACAACCAAATAGATAGTCCGTATCTCTTAGGACAAATCCCATTCAACTGCCCCGCCAGACAAAACCTCAAGAACCTCCTTTTTTACACTAAATACTCAAGAACAAACTATGCAAATAACACTTTTATTAACCGCTGCTGCAATATGTACAATAACCTTAATCATAAGCCAGATATTTTTTACAATAGCCTACAATCATTAAAAAAACAACTATCATCAATATTATAATGAATACTTTATGTACCAAATTGTATAATTTTTGGTATGTCCAATACTATATTTATGACAACTCACCCTTTCCTCCTCTCCTACATTTCTTCATGTCCCACCCTCGCTTCATAAAATACACACACACACACACACACACACACACACACACATCACAATTGTACACTTACACCACACTTTTGTCTTTGACTTTGTACTGAATTTTCTTTATTATGGAACAATGAAATTGGCTTACTTTCCTGATTATTATTTTTTTTATTAATGGTAAATATGTAACAGTTGTTTTGTTTCCCAAAATAAAATAAATAAATAAATAAATATTTTTAGGTAAATCGAGCCCCCCGCCATAGCTGGTGAGCCATGTCCCACTCGGCGGTAGCTCACCACGCTGATGATTCAGTTAAGCTGACATCGCGATTGACGTGGAAATCGAAGAACTGAAAGTACAGTAATGTTTGGTGAAGGCCCGTTGTTGAATCGGCTGTTACCGAGCACTGTTGGGACGGCAGACACTCGACATGACTGGCGGGCCTCCACGTTTGTCTTTGGACTCTTAGTGGCAGTGGTACGAAATAAGCTTGATGGTAATTTCTTGTTTCGTCCGAGGAGCAGCCGCTCCGGGGATGAATAGAGCTACAAGCTCTGAAACTTGCCTAATGGAGTGGAGTAGAAGACTGCGAAATTCTATAATATGTGGGATGGATTAATGAATGATTTTTTAGCGTAACATCTCGTTGAAGTTTGAGAACTAGTGTGTTAGACGACGCGACGCAATAAAGAATGTCTGCCAAGGTCAATCTATGTTGCGCGATCTCAGTTGTATAGCTGAAATCCCATTACTAAGCGCGCGATGTATTCCCAAAATTCTGAACGATGCCATTGCCAAATCTAACTATACCATCTTGTAATATTATGTAGCATAGCATAGGTACATGCCTCGGCATCGGACATCGCATCATTGTTAAATATTACTAACTTCGGATCTTAAAAAGTTAAAAATAAGTAATCTACTATTATAACTTGAAACATTTAATTCCAGCATTAAAAAATAATTCGATGAATAAATTAACAAAACTCTTGTACCATTCAAAAAACATGTGATAGTGAATCAAATAAGGAAACTTCTCGAGTCTTTCAAAATAAGGAAACTTCTTGTAAGTTTTTAGTAATATTCAAAAATTTAATTATTCAGGGGGGCAAGTCTGGTCCAACCGGCGAAATCAGAACCCTCACGATTACCCATATCATGGATATAATTATTATATGGAGTTCTATAATATCTTTAGATGTCATAGAACTCCATATAATAATTATATCCATGATATGGCTAATCACTGGTGTTTTGATTACCCATATCATGGATATAATTATTATATGGAGTTGTACAATATCTTTAGATGTCATTGAACTCCATATGATAATTATATCTATGATATGGGTAATCACTAGGGTATTGATTTCGCCGGTCGAACCAGACTTGCCCCCCTGATTCGTTTGTATGTTTAAAAATCATTCGATAATAAAATAAGAAAAATTCCAGCAACATTAGAAAATCATTAAAAAAAGTTCATTTCAATCGTTTGACGATTAATTTCAAAATAAAATGATTTAGAAAATGAAAATAAACGAACGACTTTGGCTCCATCAAAATATTACATACATACATACATACCTACCATCACGCCATATCCCTTACGGGGTAAGCAGAGAGAACCGAGCGCCATACTCCTCTATTTTTGCATACATTCCTAGCTTCCTTTACATCCATGCATTGTCTCATACATGCTCGTCGATTATTCAAGCTTCTTATATTTCCTTCTTTCAAAATATCATTCACATGGTCATGCCATCCCTTTCTGGGGCGGCCCCTACTATTCACTCCATCTCTTACACCCATATATATTTTTTTGGTCAGTCGTTCATCATTCATTCTTTCAATATGTCCAAACCACCTCAAGGAATTCACTTTCATTTTATTTATAATACTCTTCTTCATCTTGCATTCCCTCCTTATGTCCTCATTTTTTATTCTATCATTATATCGTTCTATTACATACTCTTCTTAGTGATCTCATTTCTCATTTTTTTTTTCAAAATATTACGATTGGATTTTAGCGAAAACGAGTCTTAATCATTGAGACAACATGATGATGATTGTTTTAAGGAGGAAATGCAGAATAATTTGGCTGCATAAAAAATGAGTGTACTTGATAGCAACACTGTATATTATAAATATTTCGGCGCCGCGCCAGTCAGCTAGGACTGTTTTTAGATAATAATGATTCAATATTATGTTTGCTGATTTCAATGAGTTGATAGACGCTCTGTCGCTACTATACTTTTTAAAATACTACTATACTTATATATAAAACTATATATACAAATAGGAATATGTATCGAATGAAATTATCAAATGAAATAAATAAAAAATTGATTTCCACTATGTTAACATAAAAAAATTCACTATTTTTTTTTATTCGGGGATTTTGTCAAAAATAAGAAATATTATAAGTTGGTGTCAGTAATTATCCTTCAATATTTTAAATGCGTTTGTTTTTACTTTTGTTTTTCACACACAATTGTGTAATATAGCTTTACTGGTCATGAGACGATTCGTATCAAGCTACACATAAAATATTGATGTATTTCCTCATTTGTCATTATAATATGTAGGTACTTACATACTTACTAAAATGCTTCAAGTTTGTATGAATCCTAAATAAATCTTGATGTTAACCTGTAAATATCTTTCAAAAAGTTATAAATTATTTTACTTACTTTGAATACAAATTATATCAATGCAGATATTTTAGATTCGATGTGCAATAATTATGGGTACCTAATTCATTCCTACTCCGACCCAAAGGAAACCTATTTTTCTAAAATGAAACTTGAATTGCTTTCGGAAATTGCTAATCAACTTCGTATATCTGCAACTCTGCATGTGTTTTCAATATACAATCAAGTAACATCCCGTTATCCAAGAACCTTGGTCACAGACAGATCATAGAAATATGACACTCCAGATTTTGTCCAGATATTTACAAGATATAGGTAAACATTAATTGAAGCATGTCGTACGATTAAAGGACCTCAGACTTGATATTCAATTATTAGAATGATTAGTTCTGCTATTTTTTGAGGCAATAAAAATGATATTTTGGATACATAACTAAAATTTATAGGAATAAAATCGCAAAACGGTAGGTATTTAATGTTTATTATTCCAATAATTGGGAAGTATGTTACAACCATAGAATTATAATATACTACACGAAACACAAAGTTGTAGTTACAGTTACATCAAGATTTTTCAATTTTAATTGTAATATCTTCCAACGAGCATATCCATTATTACGAAGAAAATCGCGAAGAAGGTGGGATTCCTAGGAAGGATAAGAAATAAAATTGATTTAAAAACATCTAAATTAGTGTATAATAGCATTGTTATTCCGCACATTAACTACTGCTCAAGTGTATTATTTATGAGCAATGTAGGTGAAAATAAAAAAAACTACAGATAATACAAAACAGAGCAATGAGGACAATATTAAAAAGAAGAAGGAGAATTTCAATAATAAGAATACACGAACAAATATATCAAAATATTTTACCACAAAATTCGATTACAATGACCGAACGTTTTCGCCGAGTAGACTAGGCATTATCAAGGTCTAAAATGAAACTAACCAATTAAAACAAAAAAAAAATCCTATAGTACAACATTTACAGCGTTACCATTTGCGTGGCAACGCTTTTCATGTTACTGTTATATCACATTTAAAGAGATTCTTCATCCAAGATATCTTCCACAGTGTTTTTTGCTTGATTATTTATTAAGCGCAAATACGCCCAATTATTGAATATTGTAGTTACCTCTGGAGTGGCGCCTCCCAATACCTACTGAATATCCTCGATGCTGTACAAAGGCGTGCTGTACGTCTGATTGACAACCCATCATCGACTGATGGATTGCAATCACTAGACCACAGACTCAAGGTCGGTGTTCTGAGTTTATTCTATGGATAGGTACTACCGCGGGAGATGCTCAGAAGAACTTGCATCTCTGGCCCCTCTTCCACCCATTCACAATAGAGTAAACTTCATTAAAATTCACTCATTATTCTCAATCTCAACACAGAATACCTTCAACATACACGAACCAGTCGCTTCTCGAACTCTTTTACTAACACAGCAGCCCGGCTGTGGAACGATCTTTCGAATTCTGTGTTTTCACTTTCTTACAACCCGGATCTTTTTAAGATTAGAATTCATATTTTCCTGAACAGATTTTAAACCATTCCCGACGCTACGTAGTGCACTTCTTCGGAAGAGTATAATGGACCCAAATACTAATAGATGGTGTCCATATTAAAAAACAAAAAAAAAAACAAATTATAGTTTTTTTAATATGCAGACTAAAAAAATGTTATATATTATTATGAAAGTAGCTTTCACAGCAACCCAAAATTATGTATGTCATTATCATAGTTTATTTATACATTAAGGTGTTAAATCAAATTTTTATATTGTTAAATCTTGTATGAAAATGTATGATCTTGTATGATCATACAAGATCATACATTTTATCATTAAATCTTTATCATTAAATCTTGTATGATCCAAATCTGAAAATCAGAACTGTGGTGCTTCGGTTCACATTCCTGATTTCGGCATTAATGTTTCTTACAAATTGCCAAATGAAGTGTCCATTTTCACAGCCGAAAGCTTTGCGATCAACCAAGCTTTGGCTCTTACTCGATCGCAAAATATCAACCGCGCCCTAATATGTACAGATTCCCGTAGTGCTCTTCAAAAAATTTCATCCAATCCTCTAAATTATCCAGAGGACAGAATCACATGTTCCATTAAAAGTTTTCTATATTATCTCAAAAACGACGAATTTGACATAGTTCTATCATGGGTCCCTGGACATCTTGGGATTGAGGGCAATGAAAAGGCTGATGAACTTGCGAAATTGGGAACTACTTCGGGCACAATTCCAGATAACTTTATTATCCCAATCTCAGATCTTTTACCCCGCCTTAAATCAAATATGCTTTTCAAATGGGATGAAAATTGGTACAAAACAAAAAAATATAAGGGTGCTTATCATGCAGGTATCCAACAAAAAATTTCCTCTAAACCATGGTTTTATAATAGAAACATATCTAAACGATTAATATCATGTATTTCTAGAATGAGAATTGGCCATTGTTCAATTGCCTCCCATCTGTATAGAATTAGAGTTCTAAATAGCCCACTTTGCCAGTGTGGTGATGAGGATGAGACAATTGATCATGTATTTTTTAACTGTAAAAATAATTCCGCCTTCAAAAATATATACAAACAATTAATTAAAATCACTCACCAATCTCCACTTAATATCCAACATCTTTTGTCTCTTAATAATTCACGTGTACTGTTCGTTATTTCAAAATTCCTTTCATTGAATGACATAAATTTATAAAAAAATTAACTTCTCTCCTCTGACATGAAATAATTGGCACATAGCACTCTTTACAGGGTGAATTGCCTTAAACAAAAGAAAAAAATCTTGTATGAAATAATTGATTGTATTTTATTGCATTTATTTACATTACATTTATATACCTATATTCTCTTTATCAATATCTTTGTTATGTAACGTGCATAGATAACGTTTTGCTATAAGATATTGACTATATAATATGTAATTTAAACGCTCGATCATAATAAAACTCTTCCAAGTAGGTATTGTTAAAATACTTTGATTTCATAGAATTGTTCAAAACTTATTTTGATTGATTCATTGAAATCTAATGGCATTGAAACGCAATTTTGAACAATTTTATGAAATCAAAGTATTTTAATTATACTATTACATATACTTTTGTTGAAACAACCCAGCCTATGTAAATTAACGTAAAGCCGTTAGTTAATTCGGAATTAAAGTATGTGGGTAATGTAGGTATATAAACAATAGCGATTACGGCAATGTTACAGCAATGAGTAAATGAAAATATGTGTTATTACAGACTGTTTACAGCAATGAGCAAATGAAAATATGAGTTATTACAGACTGTTTAAAACAATGAGGAAATGAAAATAAAGTTATTACAGACTGTTTACAACAATGAGTAAAGGAAAATATGAGTTATTACAGACTGTTTACCTACAATATGAGTAAAGAAAAAAGGAATAGGTACATTTGATGAATTAAAAATATAATTAATTCGTGTAGATTTTTATGTATTTACTTTTTATTATGTATCTATATATTTAGATGGGTCGATGGCAGAGCGTTTAGCGCGCTGGGCTAGTAATCCAGTGATCGCGAGTTCGAATCCTGCCTCGACCGATTTCGTTCACCTATAGCACAAACGTTTATGCTTAATTTAGGGAATGTAGTGCTTATTTAACAAGAACATATTCATTTAAAATATATATCTATATATAGTCAACTACAGAAAATAAATAAGATATATACGAGAATACAACAAAGAAGAGAGTTGTTTGAGTATCAAAGTACTTTAGCGACCCTATTTAATTCTCTGTATGGAAATCTTAAGTGTGTATGTAGGTTTGTACCTATGTATAATAGACACTTCTATTACTAAATACTTGGGCTATCTTCATTTTACGTTTTGACCTAAATAACATTAAATATCAAACCACAGTGCCGTAGTAAGATTTACCCCACACACTATTATTTAATTAATATGTTAATAATAATTGGTAGGTAATTGTATTTTTCTTGTCGACATTTTACTTTAAAAGATGCCTTTAACACACATGCATATGTGGTAGAAATATAAGTATACTGAAAAAACAAGAGTTTGATTCAAAAACTAGATCCGCAAGAAAAATTTTGAATTCAATTGTGATAAGTGATGAGCAAAAAAAACTTGATAAAAGCATGAGTATTGCGGTCTCGCTAGTAGGTAGGTAATAATCCTGTATAATTTCAATTTAAAAGTAGATAATAACCAAGTGGTATCGACATTATAATAATAATTGGTAATTTTTTGTCACATTTTATTGTTATTATTGAATTTCAACAAAAAAATAAATGTTTGTTTTTGTACAAGTTGCAAGACTTGCAAGAAGAAGACCATGACCACGAATTGATCGAGTATATAAGACCAATGCTAAAACCACACATGTGAATGTGATACCAAACCGGGATTGCAAGACTTGGTCATAGTCCTGCGTTTGTTCATCACTATTCCAGAGGCTTTGTACGCCAATGGCTTATGTAGGTTTACGATGCTACCTATGTATGATGAACTCATCTTATGAATAATATTGTTTGACAAAATTAGTTGGTTCACAGAAATCAATTGTTTGATATGTACATAGGTAGGTACCCACTCTTATATATATACTTACATGCCTAATCGCCATTACGGATTATATCACTAATGTGCAATCTCTTGAAATTCATTTGTCTAAAGGATATCAGGCGCCTGAATGGCTTACGACATTTCGTCGGCTGATTTGTGGGAACGCATTCAGCGTATGCGCAACGATTACAATTTTCCCTTCGTTAATTTTCCGTTTCGACCCGATGATGTTTTTGAAAGAAATATCAATACTATAGTACAAAATGCTTGAATAAAACAAGAGATACCACTATCGAGTGTTACTTTAAATATACACATACTTATCACATTATACCTACATATTAGTAAAAAAGATTTTTTTATGCAATCATTCATATTTTTTCGGTATAATTCCTATAGATGATTTAATAAACGGTATTATTGAAACTTTATTTTGTCCCCATTGGGTTTTGATCTGCTAGAGGGAGGTATTTTTTTAATTATTCCTGTATGTTTTTGTTCTAAAGTTGTTGTATTTGAAATAGATAATTCTATTTAATTGGTTTGCTTTGTATTTTTCTCAATCAGGGTTATATCGGGTCTATTGTGCAGGTAGGTTCTATCTATAATTATTATTATTATTATAAAATAAAGCTCAATCACTGGACACAATAAAAAATACATCATGAAGAAATAAGAAGAATAGAATAATTTGATGATTTACTGAATGAATTATGTGTGCATCATGAAATACTTATGTATAGTATTATTTAAATACATGTAAGTATACTTAATTTTATAGATTTGTGTTTTTTAAGATATAATAATATGTAATGTATGATGTGGGAGCTATCAGTTGTGTATATATTATGTATGTAGTGTGGGTTCAGTTCATAGTGTGGTGGTAACCATCTCGGCAGGCGACGATTATCCAATGCATTAATTTGATTCCAAGGTAAACCGGTCACATCCTGCATCATTGAGTTTGCAATAATCTACCAACCTCTACCTACAACTAACGCGTTGCTTCTTCAACTTTATGTACCTACATAATATACTAATTCATAAATAATTATTCCTCAATATTCCTTATGCGTTCTCCAAGTCCATATTCATTTCCTCTTTGCTATGATCAGTATCTTAACCAGTATTCTTTTTCTTAGGTCGGTGCTAATCGAATTTATATTTGAGACTTCAAGCGTTGCTTGGATCTGTTGGAAAAGTTGGAAAGTTGTTTGTTTGTGATTTACGATAGGACGTTTGTTTGTGTTTTACGATAGGACGTTTGTTTGTGTTTTACGATAGGACGTTGATATTTTGAGTGAAATTCCTATTCTGTGTTTACGATACGGACGATTTGTTTTATTTTGGGACGCATAATTTAGATCATTTCTAAAGATCGTGTAAGTGATGATAGGGATGTGGCAAATCCGCATAGACGACGCGATTCTTCGCGCCGAAGACGTCGACGCCGGTCACCGTCTTCATCATCTTCGGATTCCTCCTCTGAAGGACGCTCGTCAAGAAGGACACAAAAAATTGCTGAAATCCTTGGTACGGCAGGGAGCGTCGTAATTGGTCAAACTGTGTGACCCTCGACACCATACGAAACTCATGAGTCTGTCGATGAATTACTCCCTCCTCAGTCACACGCTTCTACAAAGCTGTGTTCAGAACATAAAACATTTCAGATGCCTGTACAAGCTACAACACTGAAAGAACCCGCAGCCCAAAAGACATTCGAAGACCACTTGACTACAGTGGAGAGCCTCCAAAGATTCAATTCGTCGGAGTGGTGTAAAGTCCGGTATACCACCGTTCTTAAGGAATATGTTGCGGACCCAGGTTTCAAAGACCTGGTGGTCAATTGTTAACTACAGATTTTTGGTAATTCCTCTGTCGTAGCTTCTGCGATGGAGAAGGCGTTTGCAGCTGCCACCCATGCTGCATTAAAGCAGAGAGTGTCTACAGCAGGCATTGGGTAGTCTGACTGACTGAGTCACTAGTCTCAACACCTTTGTGTCAGTAGAAGCTATTGGAGAACAATTGGAGGGCCTGTTGGGTGAAAATTCCGATTATGATAGGCACTCTAATAACATTCTACAAATTATGTGTAGAAAAGGGGCGGAATTAATTGAGCAAAGAAGGGATAAGATTCATAGGTCTTGCAAGACTTAAGGTGAAAGAAATTGTCTTCAAAAAATTCCTCCTTCTTTCTCACATATATTTGAGAGGGAGCACTCGCTGCCCAGTTGCTGAGACTAAATGGTGTTACCAAGTGTTTTTGAAGGGTTCGCCTCAGGGCAATCCTTCGTTCAACCGCCCTTCTACTTCCAAGGAGGTTGTACCAAAACAATAGACATTCAAAACAATGCCCTTTCCCTATCTCTCCCGGCGGGCAGACCCCGGGAGGAACCCTCCCCAATATCCAGCATTTAATGTCAGGAGGGGGGGGGGGGACAGAAGCGTGGCATGTCATTTCGGGCGCGGCAACTAAAGAATCTCATAGATCAGTGGAAGAACTTGAAGGTTCCGGATGTCGTCCTAAGAATGATATACGGATATCGCATTCCCTTTCTGCTACTCATTCAATCCGACAGTCGGACAGTGGTGACATACCTGAGAATCGAAGGGGGAACCAAGTCGATTGGTTTGTTGGAGCTAACCTTCCAGATTATCAATCTAATGGACTCAAACAAAATATTCCTGCATGTCCAATATCTACCGGGACGGTACAACGGCCTCACGGATCACCAATCTCGAGGGACAGTTTTACCCGAATGGCATATACTTCCACCAATAATGGACACTGTAGCTCTGAAGTTGGGCAGGCCCACAGTGGATCTGTTCGCTTCAACCAGAGCTCATGTTGTGAACCAATATGTCTCCATAGATCCCCGCGACAAGAAGGCCATCTTTCACAATGCGTTCAGCAGACCGTAGAATTACCATCTAGCATGGGTTTTCCCACCCCCAGCATATTTAATACCCCGAGTCTTAGCTCATTTGAACAACGCACAAGGAGTTTATTTAATAGTAGCCCTGAATTGGCACAAAGTATTCTGGCTACCCGCGATCTTCAGAGAAGAGCTCTAGATTTACCTCTGAAAATTCTCACGTTGCATAAACATCTAGTGGATGTATCGACAGGACGACATCCGCAACAAGTAGAAAAGCTAGAGATGCAAGTGTGGAAGATTGAGGGTTGAGTGATGCTATGGGCGAATGGTCACAAGAAGAAAAAGCTCTTCTTACAGTGGGCTGGCGTGAATCCACACTGTCGACATACCGCACGGCTTGGAATAGATGGAAGAAATGGTGTTTATGTAATAAAATTAACTCAAAACACCCTGCTGGTTCTCAGGTAGCACGGTTCCTGGCTCGTCTGAAACTGGATGAAGGTTTAGCTCCGAGAACAATTGCTCTTCATAAATCTGCCATTTCAATATTATGTGACCCAAATAATGCCTCTCGTATAAGTGATCATCCATTAGTATAACGCGTGATGAGAGGTATATCAAACTTGCGGACTAATAATTCCAAGCCATACATTTGGGATCTTAGTATAGTTGTATCCTGGTTAAATAGCCGTGTCTCAAACACCCCATCATTCTTCGAAGCATCACGAAGATGTGCGATAATTTTGCTTCTCGCATCGGAACGAAGTGTTCATGATATAACTCTCTTAAATACATCGCCCGATAGCCTAATAGATAAGGGTGACTGCATCAGTATGTGGCCTGATTTTGGATCAAAGACAGATTCTTTCACATACAGACAATATGGTTGGAAAATTTCAAAGGCTGAGAATCCAAATGTAGACCCTGTTCTGTGGATAAAAAGAGTGATGGAATTAGGAAAAACAAGAAGACTTGAAGCTGGTACTCAAAATTTGTTTGTAGGTATCTACTTTTGGTCGTCTAGATTCTCCTACTAGATTCTTAGTGGACGGATAAAAACAATTTTACTAGACTCTGGCATCAATGGTTCTCCGGAAAGTATAAGGTCAGCTGTCGCCTCGAAAAGTTGGATAGAAGATTGGCCTATAGACATCTTATTGGAAAGGGCCAATTGGCGTTCAGCCAATACATTCAAGAACTATTACAAAAAACAAATAAAAAACAATGAGTTATCGTTGAGCAATACTGCAACACTAATATCATTTTTCCATCCAATAAAATAACCTGATCACAATTTTCGCGTGTACATTATCACCAAGCGATAACAAACACTATTCTTTATATTCTGGATATAAGCAACGACACACATAATATTAAAGTTTTACCTACCATTTAAACTTGTATTATGTTGTCTGGCTTATTCAGAATATATTTAAACCCTGCCTGGTGAGATCAAATTGAATCAAGATGGCGTCCGCCAATGTTCCAATGTTAGTTCCAATGACAATTAGTACAGAAGACACACACTGGCGGGAAATTCAAAATTCAGTAGCTAAAAGGTCCCGGGTTCGATTCCTGGTAAGAGACATAGTTTTTAATTGTGTTTTCAGTCTGGATCTGTGAGACGATGAATATCGTAAGTCTCCAGAATGTGGCAACTTGTTATTTGCCCGACCTGTAAGTTGACCTGACCGACTACAAAATCGATGCTATCTCTCACTTTTATATTCTGGATAAGCCAGACAATATAATAAAAGTTTAAATGCTAGGTAAAACTTTTATATTGTAAGGCGTAAAGTACCTACTGTTACTTGTGTGGTGCGAAATTCAAATTAGACATATTAATGATATTCGTATTTACTAGTTGCATGTAACACATGAGATCCAACTGTCGATAGAAATAGTATGTATAATGTATAGTTGAAGAATAAGTACCAAACTATAAACACTTAAATCCAAATTATATTGAATATTTTAAGATATTTTGTTTTCTATACAACATAATATGTAGGTATGTATGTCAAGATAGGACAGTATGGAGGTCAGTTCTTTTCTCCTACCCGGAATATGAAAACAGCATGATGGTATGTATGTATGTTTGGAGATTTAAGTATCAAACTGTTAAGTTTTCTTACATAATATATTATTGTGTATAAGCGACTGCCATACAAATTGTATGAAGCAATGTCGTCATTAAATTCAATTTTTATAAAAATTGTTAAAAAAAGTTTGAGATGTGGTAATACAATGTGGATATTTTTTGTAGAGAATTAAATTATCTAGTTGGAGTGTTCAGCTTTTTTCGATATTTTTAAAAAAAATGGAAATACAGGCAGTTAAACTCATAAATTTATCATAAACAAAATATTTTTCTTAATAAAAAATGTTTGAGAAACCCTGGAATTTTTTTTGAAAAAAATTATTTGAGATTTTGTATTTGTCTATATTTGTACTGATTTTCAGCGTTCTAGCTTTTATGGTTTCTGAGATATACGGAAAAATAAAGTAAAAATTCAAAAGTTGATAACCTCTGACTGAAACAAAAATTCAAAATTCTGAGTAAAAAAGTTTTGTAGGCCTATAACTATTTATATATTCTGAAATTTTGGGCTCTGTAAATTGAGCGGATCAAAAGTTATAAGGGGGGACGGACACACACACACACACACACATACACACACACACACACCCTCAAACACACACACCCTCACACACACATACACACCCTCACACACACACACACACACACACACACACACACACACACACACAGACACACGAAATGTTCTACTCCGAATTCTGAGTAAATCCGTCTATGGAACATATATGCTGCGAAGCTTCTTATTTGGTGTTTTTTGACTTCAAAGTTGGAAAAGCCGTGAAAAAAGTAGACCTCTGCATACAATTCTCGCGTATCCTGGCTTGAAACATTACCCCTTATTCAGTAACTAAAATAGGAACGTTCTAAAATTGTAGATTTTAGATTTACGGTCTTATTTCAGCGTTATAAGATATCAACTTGGAATAAATGGAATAGGAACGTACCTATATTGGCCGGAACGTTCTTAAAAAGTTACTGAATTAGACGTATTTTGAATAATTATGAAAATGATGAAAATTTATAGAATAATAATATTAAGTATAAATTTAATATAATCATTCGTATTTATTTAAAAAAAACTGATATATTTCGCGCCCCAGATTTATTTTGCTCTGGCGCAACTGCACCGTTTGAACCTACGGTGGATCCAACCCTGTCGGTCATCACTCATTGATATTCGGTCAATTTCAGAAACTGACCGGGATATACCTACACATTGCAGACAATCAGAATCGCAGCCACGCCGTTTTCGCTTCCCGTGATCTACGTTTCCGAATTCTGAAATGGTTGAATTTATATACTATTATTTTTTATGTATTTTTGTGTTAACTAATGTCATACTTTAAGTATATATTTTTAATGAAATAAAATTGACAAGCGCTGATATTCAACTGGCACACCTAACAAAATACTTGTTTTAAACTAAACTTTGTGGGGCTATGGTGAAACAAAATAGGGACAAACGAATCCTCAGATTATTCGAAATAACTCTAAACCAAAATTTAATACGAGTATATTTTTTGCAACAAAAATATATTTATCCAACTGTCGATTTGATCAAGAGAATTTATTTCTCTTGACAGATCGACAAAGCCCACCTTTGATTTCATGTTACATGTACTCACTGATTGTAACAAAACAATGAATTATTCCTGTCTAATGTGGCTCCTGAAAAGGGTCCTGGACATACAGAATATGACCATGGACCTGATCCTTTCCAAATTGTTGTATGTGGTAAGGCATCGGTTCAATGGAGATTTTTGAGCTGCGTTATTGTTTTTTTTTTTTTGTCTAAAAAGAATGTCTTGTTCGTCTGTTTGGTATGTTTAAGTAATTATTTTTTAGAAGGTCTGTACAGTCAACAAGTCTTTCGTATTTAAAATAATATCTGGAAAGAAATCGTATTCATCAATCAAAAACGAAATTTTTTTTTTTTTTAATTTCTCGTTTCTTGGATTGGTCCCAAGAGATGGCCTAATGAGAATAAACCCGTTTTTGTGCACTTGGCTGTACATGAACTGAATTGAATAAATATATCGATTATTACTAAATTTGGATTGATTTACATTGCGGTACGATAATTAAACTTGTATCAACCTCGTAACTTATTTCCGGCTAATAGCTTAATTTATAAAAGAAAATATCATTGATATTGTCATTCAATGTATGCGATTATAAATATAGGTACATCATTTGAGGGAAAATGTTAAGCACGCATAAAAATAATTAAATGAAATAATTCTTTGTGCATAAACTCACTTGTTTATTATATGTAAAACCAATCAAACGACTGTATTGTGTTCGAATGTTATTAGCGTAAATACGATAAAAAACACATTAAAGTTAGTTCCAAGAGTACCTACGTTTACCTTGGCAGTACAAGACTAGCTATTAATTCAAAAACTATTTCTTTTCAAATAAAATATTATAACGTGCAATGACATTGTTTTTAACAAAGACCTACAAATGGTTCACTGATTTGAAGTTAATTTATCGCAGACTGTAAATATAATAACTGATATTTTCAAGCATACATAAAAATTTTACTACGTACTTAATTATTATTTTATTTGTGAATTGACAATAAATCATTATAAGTTTAGTATTATCAATTACGTGTTTTTAAATGTTTTCACTTTTATGTATTTTAATTTGGTATTACTCATTATAATCATATTTGTGGGCTCAATCTCCCCATTATATATAGTCTTGGTAATAATTACTTGATATTATAACATAATGAAAGTAAGCACACTGGTGGTTTTTCCGTGAGAAAAGAATGAATGTAAAACGAATGACAAAGACAATTTACATGTTTCAATAACAGATATAGGTAGTTGTCGTCAAATAACTTGAACTTTTAGCCGAGAAGGGGGGCGATTTGCACGTAAACCAACGAAGCAATAAGAAATTTTCGCTCTGCGCAACTGGAAACTCGTTCAAGATGTTTGGCTCGTTCAAGATATAAGAATGTTTGAGTGTATGTATGTTAAAAAGTTCATGATGCTCAGTTCTCTGTCTATTCCAATAAAAATAACATGGCACGATAGTAATATGTAAGTAGATATGATAAAATTTCTAGAGATTGGTATTTTAGTTACAGTATCTTGTACGTTTGATACACATATGAAGGATGCATAAAGAACGGACTGAGTATGAATGCCTGCAAATCAAAGGTTATGGTATTTGAAAAGAGTGAAAGCAGAACAGCGTATTAAATAAAAGTAGAGAATGAATGGCTCGAGCATGTCGACGAGTATATCTATCTGGGAAGCATGTTCCAACGGAATGGACGAACGAAGAGTTATGACAGGAAACATTGTTAATGAAACACTTAGACCAGTTTTGAATGATCGCAACATATCAAAGGATGTCAAAGTTGCCATTCATAACTCAATGCAAGAAAATGGACGAACGAAGAGTTATGACAGGAAACATTGTTAATGAAACACTTAGACCAGTTTTGAATGATCGCAACATATCAAAGGATGTCAAAGTTGCCATTCATAACTCAATGCAAGAAAAACCTGGACATCGCAGAAGGCGCACGCAAGCAGAATAAATACCTACAGTTGAAATGAGATCGCTTATAATAAAAGGATTTATGGCAGGATCCGAAACGATGACATAAGAAAATAATGTAAAATGAAGAAATAAGTAATTAATTGAATGAAAGTTAACAAATTGAGATAGTTTGACCACATGGAAAGAATGAATGAGAGAAAATAAACAAGGCGGACAGAAATGGAATAAGAAGTCGGGGTCGCATAAGAAAAAGATAACACGTTCATGTAAACGATATACTTAAAGGTGGAAATGTAAGAAGCGTGAACAACAGACGAACTTGTATGAGACGATAATATATGATTGTTGAGGAGGCGATAAATGTGTGTGGAGATGACAAAATGTGGCGTTCGGTTTTCCGTGATGAACATGGCGTGATGATATGTATGTATATAAATTTTAACATTCACAATATTGGCACGTTAAAAAACTAACGTGGGAGAAATAACCATTCATATATTGGATAAATAAAATAAAACAAACAGATGATAGATTATTATACCTCATAATTCCACCCTTTTGATTATTATATACTTAGGTACTATATTAGTCTTTTTTTATGAAAGTTTCTATACAAAAATGATCCCTTTAATTAAACATTGCTTTCTATACCTTAACAAAATCAACTCTTTCATATTTCAAATCAAATAACCATATTGAGATTATTCATTATATGATACCTTTCATATTATACTCGATAGTTAATCCTCCCCTACATCATTTAGGTAATAAAGGGTTGAGTTCACTATAAATTACTCAAAGTAAAACGTCCCTTTGTTGGAGGTATAAATTATTTAATTAGCGCACTGCATTGGATAATTTTCTTTTCAATGATGATTATCGGAGAAATAATAGTGTTTGACAAACTCGTTAAGATACTGTATTCATATCTAAGTACATATCAAGTGTTTGCTTCGTATATTTTAGTATTTATTTTATGTTCTAATGGTTCTAATTGAACAAGTCGATGGAAGTCGATGAACAAGTCGACAATTAGAACAAGTCGATGAATATCTATACTTAGGAAGCATGTTTCAGCGTGATGGAAGATTGGAAAAAGATATTGAAAGGAGAGTAACGGCAGGTAATAGAGTGAATGGTATATTAAGACACAATGGTATCGTCGCACCGACTCTAATGTATGCTAGTGAGACATGGACATGGCAGAAGACGCGCGTAAGTAGAATTAACGCGGTTGAAATGAGGTCACTAAGACGAATGTGTGGTAAAACGATGTATGATAGAATAAGAAATGAGGATATTAGACGAGAATGTATGATTGAAAGAAATATCGTAAGTAAGATGAAAATAAATGCCCTAAGGTGGTTCGGCTACATAGAAAGAATGAATGATGACCGTCTGACAAAAAAAGTATACAAGGCTGATAAAAGAGGAACGAAAAGTAGAGGTCAGCCAAGAAAAGGTTGGCACGATCACATAAATGGGATTTTGAAGTAAGAATAATAGAGGAGCGTGTATGAGAAGATGTATGGAAGTGAATGAAGCGAGGAATGTATGTCAAGAGAGAGGAGTCTGGCGTTCGGTTCTCTCTGCCTACCCCAAATAGGGAAATGGCGTGATGGTATGTATATATGTATGTATTTTATGTTCAATGGCGAGTTCATTGCCATAAGAAACATTTTTCAGCTAACCAAAGTTATGTGCATTTTAATTAATATAAATTTTTAATAATGAAACAACAATAAATTTATTCTTATTAAAATCAATAGAAAAAACGTACATTTCTGTTTTAACTAACGTGTTTGATTTTTGCAATCAATCGTATGTTACCATTTACATGAACCAACTTTTCTTTTATTTACTGTTTGATAAAATTTTGTAACAATAAAATATAAATATTATCAGTTTTTTTACTAAATATATTTTAGTTTCTTTTTACTCAGTATAGAGAAGTAGTTGAGAAACTAGATGAAACGATGGTGCAAGATAGAATAACGAGAGCTGACATTACAAAATATATGGGAGAAAGAGATCGGAAGATTAGCGTATTTTTATGTATTCTCCAATTTATTTATTTATTTATTGCTTCTCGGGCAACTATCAGGTACTATGTCAAATATTAATTTAATACCCACCCAATAACAAGATGCCACATTCTAGAGACTTACGATATTAATCGTCTCACAGATCCAGACTGAAAACACAATTAAAAACTGTGTCTTCACCGGGAATCGAACCCGGGACCGATGGATAAATAAATAGATACCCAAATTATGCATTATTATTTATAAATTTCTTGATTAATATTTAAGAACAAGATTTCTTCATCAAAATAAAAATTACATAAAACACCTTTTCAACCTGTGTGTTTTATCGGTAATCAACGGAAAACATTTGATTCGTCGTCGATATTTCACAACCATATTAGTACATATATTACTCTTTAGAAGAATGCATTATTCATGCAAAGTTTATAATTTTATCTATGCAATAATGATATATTGATGACACAATGTCCATTAGAACTATCGATAGTAATTTGAATTCACAAGGATGTAGGTTGATGTGGTTACGTGTATATGCAACACATAGAAACATACATAATATGTCTATGTATTAATATAATATAAGGACAGCCAGTAATGGGAAGTAAACAATCATGACATGTACGTAGGTATTCATTATTCGTGATATAATACGGCATAACAACAACTGACCTTAATTCATTCTTCCAAGGGCTTAATGGAGTGGATATGTATGTACATATGTGTATCGAGTTGTGGTACGAGTGTATAATTCATAATACATACATATATTGTATCGTACTAAGTACCTAAATACCTAGAACCACCGATGCATTATGCCATGAGACAACAAAGAACATAGACACGGGAAAACTAATACATACGTACATATATACCATCACGGAATAAACCCACTATGTGGGTAACCAGCGACATGCGTGCGGGTGTGCATTACCACAAATACTGGTACATGTATCTCCACACACCAGTCTCGTCAAACCTAAAAAGGCTCGATTTGGTTGGAAATGATTGCCTTATGGTAAGTAATAAATCCGCCTTTGTTTACTTTAACTCTCTTACAGGATGGTTCTTCATTAATAAGGGAATGAAGCAAGGATGCGTGGCTCTTTAATATATACATTGACTACTGTGTGAGAGCACTAAAGAATGAGAACATTGGGTTGAAACTGGAAGGTGTGACTGTGTATGATCTAATGTATGTATGCAGATGATAGAGTGTTAATGGCAGAAAGTATGGAAGACTTTGTTTAGTTAAAATAGAATTCGATGGATGCATGCAAAATAGACTGAGAATTGAGAATGTATGCAACTAAATCTAAAGTGATGTTATTTGAGAGAAGCGAAAGACGAACAAAATGCGAGATACGAGTGGAGAATACATAATTAGAAATAGTGAATTAATATTTATACTTAGGAAGTATGTTTCAGTGTAAAAGAAGACTGGAAATATATTGAAAGGAGAGCAAAAAAAATAATAATTTGATAAATAACTTCAATATCTAGACGTTTCACGATGTAATACGTACAGCCCTGAAAGTAAATTATATGTATCGCAGTTTGAGTACCATCTTCTGTCGATGACGTAGATTCTATAGTCAATGAAGTTATTGCTAAGATAACACACGTACCTAATGTGTCCATAAACGGAGTCACATATACATAGGTCATGTTTGCAAGATAGATATTGCCTATAGATATTTTAATATATTTAAGTATGTGACTTCCTATATATAAAAACATATTGTAACATACATACCCTCACGCCATGTCACTCACGGGGTAGGCAGAAAGAACCGAACGCCATTTTTCTATCTTGACATGTTAGTCTGTTGTTCACGCTTCTTACATTTCCATCTTTCAGAATATCGTTCACATTGTCGTTCCATCCTTTTCTTAGGCCCCCCCAACTTATTATTCTATTCCTGTCCTCCATGTTTATTTTCTTTGTCAAGTGATTCTCATTCATTCTATTAATCACACATTTCATCATTTTACATTCTTTCCTTGTGTCATCGTTTCGTATCCTGTCATAAATCGTTTTATTACAAATTCGTCTAAGCGATCTCATTTCAACTGAATTTATTCTGCTTTCGTGCGCTTTCTGCGATGTCCAGGTCCGACCTATTATTTCCTCTTATTACGTTCCTGTTAGCTTTGTATATTATCTTCGTCAGGTGTTCTTCATTCATTCTTCCAAAGTGGCCATACCATATTAATGTGTTAGCTTTCATTCTACTAATTATGTACATCTTTCTTCATCTCACATTTTTTCCTTGTGCCTACATTTCATTTCGTACTCTTTCATACATCGTTCTGTTACATACAACACCTACCTATATAATTATTATATGGTGCATAGAACTACATAATCACAAATACAACAACTAACTAATAATCACAAATTAAAGCGAAAGAAATCAACTTGATATGGAAAAACACATTTTTTAATAAAATTTATCATTCAACAATTAAAACATTTTCTTTACAATACATAATGGGCCTTACTTACTATTTGCAATTTGTGTTTAAGCTGATACTTACCCAGTTTTTAGTATGGCCGAAACTGGCTTTAGCATCAGATTAAACTCTTATTTTTAATAGTAAGTAAGCCATCGAATATTTTTATTATTGCATATGCGCAAACATTGGATTTTTTTTTCCCTGTCGGGAGTCAAAGATATTTTTTAACAGATTTTTAATTATCTCAATAGAGATGAAGTTGGAATATTTATTGTATGAGAACCGGGAAATCTACAGGGCTTACGACCTGTCATCGGCTGGTTTACGTGATCACTTTATGCGCTTGCGCAACGTTCACCAATTATGCCTTTTAATGAGATCCCTATCCATTCAATTTTGAAAGTTCTATATATTGTAATACTGAAATTCTTTTCGCTTGAAAATAAGGAATTTTTACTACAGCCTTCTATGGGTGAAATTATGAACAACAATCTTATTATTTTATATTTATTTTGTTGGAACGCCATCTATTGAGAGAATTGGTTTTTTTGTAAATAATGAAAGCTACAATTCTTATATCTGAGGTGACAATGCATTTTTCGCATAGAAGTCACCCCTAAATTGCGCCAGACTTATAAGGTCATTTTTGTCTTATTTACCTACTTGTACCAATGTGCAAGTAATCGAATATTTTTATTATTGCATATGCGCAAACATTGGATTTTTTTTTCCCTATCCAATGTTTGCGCATATGCAATAATAAAAATATTCGATTACTTGCACATTGGTACAAGTAGGTAAATAAGACAAAAATGACCTTATAAGTCTGGCGCAATTCAGGGGTGACTTCTATGCGAAAAATGCATTGTCACCTCAGATATAAGAATTGTAGCTTTCATTATTTACAAAAAACCAATTCTCTCAATAGATGGCGTTCCAACAAAATAAATATAAAATAATAAGATTGTTGTTCATAATTTCACCCATAGATGGCTGTAGTAAAAATTCCTTATTTTCAAGCGAAAAGAATTTCAGTATTACAATATATAGAACTTTCAAAATTGAATTGATAGGGATCTCATTAAAAGGCATAATTGGTGAACGTTGCGCCAGCGCATAAAGTGATCACGTAAACCAGCCGATGACAGGTCGTAAGCCCTGTAGATTTCCCGGTTCTCATACAATAAATATTCCAACTTCATCTCTATTGAGTAAGTAAGCCCCTATATTTTTTAAATTTATTTATTGTAAATAATGTATCATAATAATAAGGTTCTATTCCGAAGATGAATTTGAATGAACATCAAAGTCATTAAAAATAAAAATGTGTTCACCTGGGGGGTAAGTCCTTTCAAACGGTGGAATCGATACCCTCATAATAACCCATATCATGGATATAATTGTCTTAGGGAGTACTATAATATCGTAAGATTTTATAGAACTCCATAAGATAATTATTATATCCATGATATAGGTACATACATACCATCATGCCATGTCCCTCACGGGGTAGGCAGAGAGAACCGAACGCCACATACTTACTATCAATTTATTTATGTATCTATTCTATATAACACAATTTACATATGCTTCATTAAAATAACTATACCTGTTCTAGGGCTAGCAGTATTGACATTTCATTAAAATTTTAGTGAAGAAAGTAATACATTTTCAACATTATTGTATTTCACAATACGACTTAATTCAAATATAGACGTTACGTACAGTTGACATCGTATACATAGAGCTGTATGAGATTTAATGTTTCAGAAATCATCGATGTAGTAGAATTGATAACATGTATGTCAGGACATGAACGTGTGGCGTTTCATTAGTAGCGTCTAGCCCCTGAGTTTCTTTTCTGCATTCTTAGGTTAGGTTTAAGTTTGTGTATAATAATAATAGCGACTCGCGTGAGCGAGTTGCTTTATAAATTGAATTATAAATTATTATAAATTAAATATATAATATTCTTTTAATTTTTCGCATTTAATATAAAATTTCACAGCTCATTTGACTTAATACTACGAGATCTCAACCAATCAGAGAGCCAACCGGAAACAGAATGCAAACGGGTAGATTCAGATTGTAGACTCTAGTCGTTTCATTTTGTCCTGTACATACTCTGTAAGATACAACACGTTAATGTACCTATGTAGGTATATTATAATTTCTGATGAGACATATTGGACTTATTAAAATTATATCGACATCCGGTAAATGTTTTGCAAGATCAATTTTACTAAAAAAATAATCTGTCTATGTGACCTTTTAACTGATTATTAAAATACTTAAAACTGTAATCGAAAAAATTAAATTGAAATTAAAGTTAATTAAGTATAATGAATTATTTTTAGTTTTACTTGGTTGTCTACTGAATACATATTTTTACATCCACCGCGCGTGTTTCAGAATATCTAGCATTACTTGTTTAAGCATACGAAGTCTGCATCAGTAACTGATGCAGACTGTTAAGACATTATATTACAATTCAAAAACGCTACCTTATATTATATATATTTTAAAATAACTACCTCGTATTTTAAAATAACTACCACGTATTTTATATAAAATTTCCTCAATTTGTAAAATGATCTACAACATATAAAAATAAACTGATTATCTATTCAAATATACACGTAGGTTTTCGAAAGTAAAACCAATTATCTAAAAGTAAAATACACTTATTCAATAAAATACATTTTTTTAATAAATATGTCCACGTTTAACTAGTTTATACACATCTTCACACATATCCCTAAATAAGCATAAATGCTTGTGCTATAGGTGAGGCAGATTGGGGTTTAAACTCGTTATAATTAAGAATTAACTTCAAAATCAGGCACCTACGGGGTTTACAACTTGCAATAACATTGTCGCCGTGACCAAATGGAAAGTCGTTTGTCTAGTTGAGGGCATCCTGGATTGATTCCCAGCAGAGGAGAATTTTATGAATAAAATAATAACGCAATTCTCTGGACTGGAAACACTTTTCAGTTGGCTGAAACTATCATTAAAAAATAAACTCTACTTTCACAGGCTCACAAGAAATCACAGCTTTAATCAGAAAGACCTCGTAAGCTAAGGTTTTTACTGATGGTATAATAAATACAGATTTGTTGTGTGGTATTGTATTAATATAAATTGTTTAAAAAACTTGACACTGCATTACATAGAATCTATTCATTTTTAACTAAAATCAAAGCAGCATTTTATCAAGGCTTTGCCAACGAGACCGTAACGCTTGTTCCGCTACTGTGGTGTATTGTAAATACATTTTTTTGTACATTTTGATCACCAAAATATTATAAGATATGAAACCTAAATATATTACAGTACGGGTTATTTTTCTGATTATCATAATTCATAACTGATTGAGAATCCTGCAATCAATTATTGTATGTAAATGTAATTTCTGACGCAAATCCAAAGATTATTTAAAATTAAATCTGAAAAATACTTTGTTTACGTTAAATATACTGAAATAATGAACTGTAAAATTGTTTTGAAATTAAAATCATGTAGTTTATTTGAAATAATTTATATATTTTCCTATCAGTACTTTTTTTAACGATTCATTTATTAGGCTTTTTTAACAGAACTCTTTAGATTACAGTTTTTCAACATTAACACAAGTTTTTTTAATTCCATTACTCGGATGAGTAGGTTTATAATACTTTGCATATTAATAAGGACATAGATATTTTTGGTGACAGTCTGGTGAAATTCAGAAGAAAACTTAAATTAACGTATTAAACTAGCTTTTTTGTTTAATTTTTTTTTCTAGCTATAATTTTTCTCTTTTTATCTGTTTGTGCTTAATTGTATCTTTTATAGTAATGTTTTCTTTTGTTAACATCTTTCACTATTTTTCTTTGTTGTGATTTTAATTTCTATTGTATCTATTCATTTTTATATAAATTCCATTTAAGATATTTTTATTTTCTTATAGATTTGAATGCCAATTTTTAATGCAGGATGTGGCCACTTGTAATTGGCTGACCAGTTTTGTATTAGCTTTTTCTTATTTTATGAAACTATTAATGTATAATAACTTTTTAGCTGTAAGTGGTCCTTAATAATAAATAAATAAATAACATTGTAAATTTAATACAGAGATCAGACCAATTATATAGAAAAGCGCAAATTAATTCCATTACGTTTCATCTTTGTACTAAGTAAATCATACATTCGTGATGTAATTCGGTTGAGAGAGTAAATGTACGTGTGGGTTTTCATTTCTTTCTAGAATTTAATTAAATAGATGTGATGCAAAGTACATTTCAACCCAACATACTCATCCTTTTAGCATTTTTTTATATTGGCCAGGGACGTTCGTGGTTGGAATTGTTTGTCTCAATTCAACACGATCCAGTGCATTTTAAGCGCAATTTTCTAGAGTGATCTATTTCTAGGATACTTTACAACACTCAATAGAATTATTTGCACGAGGATGGAAATTTTATCTGCTGCATACAACCACTCGTATATTGGATATAACATTTCAATATTGACTGAATCTCCATATCGTTAGTTGTGAAACAAAACATAAAACGGATATGGGATTGAATTGAATCTTCTGTTTATTTTTGGAAACATTCAAAGCAATCTCAGAGAGTATAATATTTACTTACCTGAATATCGAATAGGTTAGGGAGTAGAAAATAGAAAACAATGCCATTATATACTTTGAACCGTCATCAATTAATTTAGGTTTTTTTTTTAATCTCATTGACTTTAACTATCCCTTTCGAAATGGTTCTCACCATTAAATCTAAAGCATTAGGTACCTCAATTTTTTCGAATACTTTCTCTAACTTTTTTTCTATTCATATTTATGTAGTTTTCTATTATTCTTTGGCATTGAATAGGTACAAGCTACGAGGTAATATTGTGTTTATCCGAAGGTCGTATTCATCGTTAGCGTCTGTACTAAGATCGTTGGATACAGTGTTAATCTCTGCTTTTTAAATATATAGAGAAGGATTATTTTTGAATATGTATAGAAGAGTTTCTTTTTTTACCTCAAATTTCTTGTACCTACCTACACTGAAAAAAAAATATGATAACAGAACTTTTTTTTGGCTGAGGGCACAAAATATTTAGTAGCACAAAACGAAATGTTTTGTCACATAGTTCGGTTAATTTTAACATGAATTTTTTTTTCAGTGTATGTGTGATTTGTGTCGAGTTGTGTTTTTTCCATTAAATTTTTTATTTAATTACAGCTTTTTGTTGTTTCCAATTTACATTTTTTTTATGACTGTATCTCCATATGCAATTTCTCTTTGTTTCATTGTCGATAGACAAAGTGCATACTAACAGCATAGCATATTATTTGTTTGTTGTAAATTTGCTCGAACTTTTATATCATTTTTATGTAAACTTAATGGATATAATATAATTTAATTTATAAACAAAAAATATGTTCACTGCAAAAATAATATAACGAATATCATTGGCAAAGCGTTGTGGAATATAGGTAATTAAAAAAGCGGTAAATATTTACAATACACAAGTAATTAGAGATGGGTCAATGGCAGAGCGGTAAGCGCGCTGGGTCCAGTGGTCGCGAGTACGAATCCTGCCTCGACCGATTTCGTTCACCTATAGCACAAGCATTTATGCTTATTTTAGGGAACGTAGGAAGATGTATATGTACTTGTTTAACAAGGACATATTCATTTTTATTAAATAAAAATATATAATAAAAGTAGAGTTCAAAAGAAAATTAAATAACTCTTTCTCTCCCAATCTAACGCAAGAATATTAAAGATTTATTTCAGATAACTATATAGGTACCAGATGCAATAATAGCATGACGATGAGTATGTATTTAATGTTAAAAACTCAACCCCAAATAATTATGTTTTAATAAATAAATAATTATTCACGTACGACTAAATACAATCATGATAAAATGCGCATTTTTCTGTCACAGCTTCATTTAATGCTTTTTTTTTCTTTCATTCTACCCTACTCATATTTACCTATTCAATAGCTACAGATCTCATTCCGAGAGGTGGAATATTTATATTGTTTCAATTCAATTCTAAAAGCTAAATCTGATTATTTCTTTTGACAATTTAATTGAAAAAAATTTTTACTATCTTATTTTCCTTTGTGAAATTTACAACTAAAGTACCTTTATTACAGAAATATCTGATATTTTCATACGATATGTAATAATTTTTTTATTTCAGATGTTCATTAAGAGGCTTTAGTAGGCTATATAGTATATTTTGAATATCTTTTCCCCAGTATCCTCAAAAGATACGTCTTTGAAATAAAGAACAGTTTGTGTTTACATTTTTAGTATATTGCATGAGTTTTTTTTTTTAAATCTGATTATATTTACTTTACTTGTAAAATTAGTTTAAGTAAAACTCTTTTTTTATTTTTTACCTATGAAGTAGAATTTATTTCAATCGAAAGAGTATGAAAATCTACCGGCAGAGTTTTTTATTATTATAATATTTTAATTAATATTCTTGCTATTTAAAAAAATACTCTAAATTTTACCTTGTCTTTGAGAAAAAAATATTGTATATCTAAGATTAGGTGATAAACAATATTTTTTCGTGTTTCATACATTAAAAGCTACTTTAGTATGCATTTTCGTGTACATCCGTATACTCAGGATATACAAGGGCCTCAAAGAAAAGATTTCGAATTTGTCAAACTACTATGACAAATGTTAGTTTAACACGCACCCAATAACAAGTTGCCACATTCTGGACGCTTACCATATTTACCGTCTCACAGATCCAGACTGGAAAGACAATTTAAAACTGTGTCTCCATCGGGAATCGAATCCGGGACCTAAGCGGTCACATATCTAACCAACTACGTCACGAAGGCCGACTGGAGTAAAAAGTAAAATACCTTTAAAAGAAAACGTCCCTATATGTTTTTACTTTTGATAGAATATATTGTAAGAATGAATTTTTATGTAGGTAATATAATATTTTCTCTGGAGTCCTGAATAACAATGCTGAGGTCGATTCTCAGTAAGGTTATAGATGAGTGATAAGGCGTCTTTTTGGTTTTGCAAGCATACCTACTTGGTCTTGATTTTGTCTTAATTTGATGCAGACACATGTATTTTATAATTATTGATGTCCAAAAAGCAAAAGTGATTGTAAAACTAATAGGTAATTACTTTATCTATTTTTGTTAGGTACATCTCATCTTCATTGTTTTAACAAGCATTAATAAGTATATACGTACAATTAAATATAATAAAAAAATATATGGATTATATATTTTGTAATAAAGCCCAGGAGTTATATATATTTAAATATTTTATATTTATCTTATAAATTGTTTACCTAACCATTCAGTATATTTTTTTTATATAAACCAATAGTTTAACAGTATGGTTTAGTAAATGAAATAAGATACATATATTATTAGTTAGTTATATCAATTTCAACGTTGACAAACTCAGGTTCAATTATATGTTTGTTAGAGTTAACCTTCGTACACACAAACAAGGTTATGCATTCAATTACATAGTGTACCTATATGTATTATATCTGAGAAAACATCTGTTTTGTAGCTCTTTGGTGAGTACTTCTGTACATATCTACATACATACATTTATTACGTAGGTACAACGAAAATAACTCAATCAAAATTCACAATGCTTGGCTATCTTCATATATAATTCAAATTTGTTATAGTCGATGAATAATTTATACTCACAATGTGTTTTTTGAATATTGTATTTTATTTAGTAAGTTCAACATGGTTTCACATAAATAATTAACTAAATATATATAAAAACACTATTTATTTTTTCTTGAATTGTGGAGGTAACATTTTCCTATTGAAAAATCATAAAATACGTACTCCATGGTTTAACATAAAATTTCTACATACATTGTTATGTTTAGATGTGAAATGAAATGTATTGGTTAACCATCGTTATAGTGTACATATACATATGTATAAAGCTAGTGATGAACAAAATTCTTGCAAGTGTTGCACCTTCTGGTCTTGGTCTTTTGAGACCAAGATTAATACTAAGACCAGAGGGGCTAATTATGACACGTTCTTAGTTTGCCTTAATCTTAAAAATGTATAAATCAGTACTCGATTATAATCCAATCTTTATCTTTCTCTACATTTAATGATTATTTTTTTTAATATCACTTTTAATATAAAATTGTCATTTTTTGTATAAATTATTAGGTACTTACTTTTTTTCTATTAATATAACCTCAGAGATTGCAAAAGTCTGAAGATAATCTTAATTTTACTATTATCAACTAAATGAGTAGTCGTGCAGACTTAACAAAACCATGAGTCTTAAAAACTCAATGCAAGAGACTTGCGGTCTCTTACGGATTTTATTAAAATTTTAAATTTTCATTACAATTTTAGTTTTTTTTTTATTTAAAAATGAATATGTCCTTGTTAAATAAGTATTACATTCCCTAAACTAAGCAGGATTCGAACTCGCGACCACTGGATTACTAACCCAGCGCGCTAACCGCTCTCCCATCGACCTATTTAAAAGAAGCTATTAACTATTTACTAGATACAAATTCGCCATGAGACCAAGACCACCCGGTCTTGGTCATGCATTTACTCATCATTATATAAATTATATATAACATCCGAACATTTTAGTGCGATTATATTAAAAATATTGACCAGAATTAATTGATAATTCAACTTTAGGCCATAATCGCAATATCCGATACATAGAAAAGATACCCGTGAAGAGTGAAATTAAAATACGTAATATGACATATAGGTGCAGTTTATTATTTAAGAGGTAAAACATTCATTGTGTATTATGAAAATTATGTAATACATAGATCAACTACTGTTTCTATACGAGGATAGTATTTTGGCACCACGCCTGACATCATGTTTCCGGACACTTCTTATGTTCTTATGTGTTATGTGCATGCATGTGTATACGCACTTTCTAAATGTATGGCATTATTATACTGTCAAAAACTAATATTCTTATATACCTGACTAAAGTGATCATGACCTTATATTCACAGGTGTGGTATTATAAGTCTTCTTACTACAAGAGTGTTGCAAGTCTTGGAATTTTTACTATAGGTATACAAAAACTCGACACCAATTAAAAAAGTTTCATCAACTGATAAAAATATTCTCAAGAAAATTTTATCATTTGCCAACCGCCGTGGCACAGTTGGTAAGCCGTTTGGCTTCTGTGCGGGCGTCCTGGGTTCGATCCCCCGCAGATGAGAAATTTATTTAAATTCTTTTTTCGAGCTAATATTTCTTCTCTGGGCTGCAAACACTGGTTAGTTGGACGAAATTGCCATACGGCAATAAACTCGCAACTTGCGCAGGGTGCAAGTAAGTTATTATTATTATTTGTCTAGATTTTTTTAGTCTTCCAAGATTTTAGCATGTTTATTACAAATATGTCTTGGTTTTACAATAGCACATTAAAGCCGGTTGTAGACCAAAGTCTAAACTAAGTTAGTTTAACTTAGCTCGCATAGCTGAGGTCCTTTTTCATAAAAGTGTTTCAGACAGCAAACTATGTGAATAGTATGAAAAATTAACTCAGCTATGCGAGCTAAACTAAACTAAGTTAGCTTTGCTTTTGGTCTGCAACCGGCTTAAGTCGCGGTGCAAAAATTGGTTGCACTCATCACTATTTAGATGAAGTATATTAATTTATTTATTTACAGATTACAAACAGTCACAATTACAAAAATAAATTAAAAAAGACAGTCAAAGACCACAAACAAAGACCAGAAAATGCAACACGAATTTTACAAAACTAATAAACATACATGAATGATGGTGAATCTTAATAAAAAGGATCTAGGATAGGATTAAAAGAGACGATTAACAGTATTGCTACATGCCAACACGATGAGAACTCATTACGCTATAATGATTTATCATAATATTTACATATTCACATACATACATATATACAGACGAATACACTCACACATTAGGAAGAAATAAGTTTATTACATTGTTAAGTTGCTATGTAGACATCGCTTCAATATTCCTGGAGATTCAGAAAAAATAATATATCTATTTCCCCAGTATATTTTTATTAACAAACGTATATGCAATTAAAAAAATATTCCACAGCATATATTAAATTTGGAGCAAGCTCTTATGATAAACAATTTTTTTTGTAGTCATTACGTACTGCCGGAGTACCGAAGAGATCATTATTTCTGGTAAATCGCGTAGGAACTCTTAAATGTATTTTTCCCAATAAATATGGAGAGTGAACGCGATTATCTAGAATATTTTGCAGAAACACAAAGTCTCTTATTGATTGTATATAAATATTAAGATTACACGAATAATCCTATTATCTATATCTATATTCAGATTATGTACCAGCTCACAAATTCTCTGATCATTAAGTCGATACACTTTTGTCGATGTCTGTGAAGGATTCTTGAAAATATTATATTTATTACTTACTTATAGATTTCATTTTTATCATATAACTTATAGGTACGATTACTTGACTGTTTTATTTATGTACTATTATTAAAATACTATCATGTATTTTCTCTTCTTTATGTAGGACATAAAAAAAATACTATACTTTCTTCTCTTAATACAATTTCGTTCAATCCATGTATCTCATCCTACAATTTATAATATTTTATGACATTCTCTTTTTTCAAATTACCAGTATATCGAGTTATTATTTCGCTTGTTTATAAAATGTAAATAAAATATTGAAATATAAATCAATCTTCAAATACATAAAAATATCATGGTAGATATAAGTGAATACATTGTACGCAGATCCTACAATGAGTCACGTAAGCGATTTTGTTTTAGTTTTACATATTATAATAATGCTCGTTGGTACCAAACTGTATATTTGTATTTCATTTAATTTTCAGAAAGGAAATAACACTTCAAAAACCAACACAGCGGTCGTTCTATCTTCAAAAGATGTTTTATGAAATAACAAATAACGAAATAATTATTATGAAGATTGACAGCAAGGTCGGAACAGATGAAACTTGCGTTATACATGCATACATGCTTATACTGATCCATAACATTGAAACCAGAGCGGTACCTATAGCTGAGCAAGAACGAATACTTAAGTATTGACAATATTTATGATGCAATAAAACATGTATAGAGTTTAGCATTGCGTAATAGGAATGAAAACTGGAACATAACATTAAAGAGTCCAAAAGAGATATAAAACATTTGAAATGGAGTACCTCCATAATACTAACTATAATAGTTGATTATAGTAGTAGTCTATTGTATAAGAGAATGGTGATGTTCAGTTAAAAATATACGAGATAAATGACATCCTGTGTTCTTGATCCACCACCAACAGTTTTCTGCTTATGATCACTTTCAGCATCATATTATATGAAGCACTGATAGATTATAAGAAAGTACGTTCCGAAAGCAAAATATAGCAAATTGTTAGGAAAAATAGTGAAATTGAAAGAACGATCATGCAACGTTCAGGTTTAATTTATTACAAACAAATATTCTAGTTTTTTTGTTTAGAGTGGAAATCCATTTTAACATTTAATTTATTTTCACAGATTGAGTTTATTACGAATGAGTAGCCGAGACGACTAGTTCCTTTTAGAACTTGATAATGCCGAGTAATCTCGGCGATAACATTCCGTCTCTTTTGTTAACACCTATGAACTCTTACATACGGAATGTACACCAGCATGTACACTTATTACCTTCTAATGTATGAAACACGAACAAACATTGCATATGTATATCACCAAATCAGTGATAGCAGGTATACAATATTTTCTCATAAAGAAAGGTACGTATTTAGGGTTTTTTTTTTTAATATCAAGACTAATTGAAATAGAATAATAGTCACATTTTCGATTGAAGTAAAAATTTATTTAATAGGTATTGTAGTTTTTTATGTATATTCAATAAAAAATATGAAAATACAATGTTTTACTAAAACTAATTTTACAAGAAAAGCATTTAACAAATTCCAATCATAAAAAAACTCACGTAATAGGATGTATGTATATATAAAACTAAACTGTTATTTATTTCAAAGACGTAGGTATCCTTTGAGCGTTCAGGGGAAAAGATTAATAATATAATTAAAAAGTTAAAATAATATAATTACCACAGCACGTATTGCATAATATCAACCCAGAGCATTGGTAGTTAAAAAATCAAAGTGTTGAAAATTGTATGAAACGTAATTTTATATATTTTATTATATTTTTTTGTTATTTTGTATTGCTTCTCGGGCAACTAACTGGTACTATGCAGTAGCGGAATTGCTTATAGAAGCCGAAAATCTTGGCTTGCCTATGAATATTACATAAGTTAAGAAATATAAGACCCAATATTTTCATACCATTCTACAAGATTAAAAATTGAACAGTATCTACATACGACGCTTGACATACTTAAATGATAATATTATTCTGGCATGTGATTTTAAAATATTTTCATGGCCACTCAAATGAACAACGTTGCTAAAAAACCGTAAAATTTTCGACATTTTCCAATTTTCAATCTTTCAGGGTTTGCCTAGTCCAAAGGTTCTAGGCACGCCCCTGGTACTATGTCATATATTAATTTAACACGCACCCAATAACAAGTTGCCACATTCTGGAGACTTACGATATTTACCGTCTCACAGATCCAGACTGAAAACACAATAAAAACTGTGTCGAACTCGGGATCTTTAGCTCAGCAGTCAGATATCCAACCAACTGTGCCACAGTATATCACTATTAGAAATAACGCCTTCCATTGACAGACACGTTGAATGGTGGACACCCCCGACAGCCAACTTTAAAGTTTAATAAACTGATTGTCTATTTAAAAGTGCTTATCGATAAAATCACGCTTTATACTATAATGCTTCATATTATAAATCACGCTTTATACTATAATGCTTCATATTATAAATCACGCTTTATACTATAATGCTTCATATTATAAATGTGTTAAATTAACATTTTTTGTCAATTTGGAGGCATCTTCGAAAGCCACAACTACTCAGAGGTCATATTATCCAATCGTTGTTGTATAATATGAATCAACCTCACGTTTGGGCCCCCAAGTTTGAGGTTGACCTCTAAGGGGGAGGTGGTATGAAATATGCTTGATTGTAATTCCTTGCGTCGTCCGACGAGCAGCCGCTCCGCGGATGCTCCGGAGGGGGAGCTCTAAGCTATATAACATTCCCAATGGAGTAGGGTAGGTGTCTGCAATCAATCAATCTATCTAATCGTTGTCACCTGCTGTGGTATCCTTATACAGAAAAAAATCAGCCTATTTACTAAGACGTAAATATGGCTGTCGCTGTCTCTTGGCCTAAAAATTTTATTGAAATATGAATCTTAAAATTAATTCACAAAATTTTCTTTTTCTTTAGACAATATCCATCCACTCCTGGGTTGTGTTTAGATACAACGCTCGACATCGGGCGTCGGATGTGCCTGAAGTTGCAGATTATGGTGTTTTTCACACCAATCTCACTGAACGCTTTCGTTTCAATATGAACGCAGCATCGGGCGTTTAAATGTCAAATGTCATTTATCATACATGTCTATTTTTAGGTTATATTTTCATCGAAAGACAACAATTGAGCAGTGGAGTAAATGGATGTTCTCTGACATTTTATTGGAAATTTTTGAATATTACTTTTATAAATTAACCTCTATGTTAATGCATATTGTCATCATACATGATGTCAACTGACATAATAGATACCACAGAAACAAATATATGTCATCATTACACAGATAAAACATAAGTCAACAGATACTATCTGAGCAATTTTCACCCGACAACTTTACTGAGCTTTTGGTGCGTACCTACACTCGACGTTCAATCTGAACGCCACAGAGTGTCTTTTGAGCGTCTTGTTGTTGTTTCCGGTCATTATAAACGTCTTAGAGCGTTACTAAGTGCACTCGGCGTTCATTGTGAACGTAGCTCTGGATAAAATGCTTCTCCATTACCTTACAAGTCTCTCTGTCCTGTGATCCAGGTCACGCTAGCATACCGGTTCAGGTTATACCTCAATCTCAACTAAAATCACCCTACATTCAACTCTCTTTGTTATCATTTTCTTTGTCTACTTATTGTCCAAGCATCAGGAACCTTTAACTACTTAAATATAATTCTACTAAACCATTTGACTGCACAATTGTTCGTTTACATAACACTGAATATCTAGAAAGAGATAGAATTTATATTTTTAATATTTTATTTTATGAAATGATATCCTTCGTGTAAGAAACGATCTAAAGTAAATAATATTCATTTATGTACATGTACAATGTACAGCTCTTCAAACGAAAGAATGCAGGTAACGTCACCTACGTAAAAACTTATCGAACTGTCAATTTGGCCAAGAGAATTTATTTCTCTTAAGGCTCTTGTATACCCTAGGTATACGGATGTACACAAAAATGCACACTAAATTACCTTCTAATGTATGAAACACGAAAAAATATTGTATATCACCTAATCTGTGACATACAACACTTTTTCGTGAAAAAACGGCAAAATTTAGAGGTTTTTTCGAAATAGCAATAATAGTAATTTAAATATTTTAATAATAAAAAACTTAGCCGGTAGATTTTCATATTCTCTTTCGATTGAAATAAAAATCTACCTCATAGACGTTGTAGTTTTTTAGTTACGTACATTAAAAACTAAAAAAGCGTTTTATTAAAACTTATTTTACAAGAAAAATATAAAAGAAATTTAAATTTCAAAAAAATCATGCAATAGAATTAAGATGTAAATACAAACTCTCCTTTATTTTAAAGACGTATATTTTGTAGGTATTAGGGAAATTATTTTCAATATATACTATATAGCCTCTTAAGGAATCGACAGTCCCGTGTGAGCGAATTGTATGCAATAGTGGAATTTTTATATGGATTTTCCAACTTTGAAGTCAAAAAACACCCACTTACAGGTTTTGCATATGGATAAACTCAGTATTTGGAGTAGAACATTAAGTGTGCCTGTGTGTGTTTGTTCGTCCCCCCCTTATTTTGATTCGCTTGATGCATATAGCCAAAAATTTCAGAAAATATAGAAAGTTTTAGGCCTACAAAACTTTTATAAATTTGAATTTTATTACATTTGAATTTTATTACATTTTTTTCGTATATCTCATAAACCATAAAAGATACAATGCTGAAAATTTGTATAAATGCAGACAATTATAATATCTCAATTTTTTTCATATGACAAAGTTCGAGGATTTTTCAAACTTTTTTTTTTTAGGAAAATATATTTTTTTCTGACTAATGTACATATGTGTTTAGCTGCCTATATTTTCAAATTTTTCAGACAATCGATAAATACCTAAACACCTCAACTAAATAAGTTAACTAACTATAAAAAACATGTACACTATAGCAGTACATCTCAAACTTTCCTTAATATTTTTTTATAAAAATTGGATCGTTTGATGCAATTTGTGTTGCAGAATACACAATCATATGTACCATCGCATCTTTCACACTATCCTATTCTGTTTTGTATTATTGTTAAAATATTCAATTATTTGTATTTAAGGGTTTAAAGTTTGGTATGTATTCTTTACTATCGCCATCGACAGTTGGATCTCATGTGATACATGCAACTAGTTTTAGTACAGGGATATACCTAATCTGATTTGAAACCAATAAAATCTGTTGAGGTTCGACGTTATGTATTGTATTACGTTGTATAAAACTGTCACCCTAATTTTCTTACTTGTCGAGCTCTATTGAGCTTTTTCATTCTCACAGAAAGGTACGTGTCAAATATATCATAACATAGCAATAGGCGTGATGACAGTATGAAAAAATCATTGAAATTATAATTTTATAAGATAAAATAGGTTATATAGATTGGAAAATATATATTTATTTTCATTTTAAAAGAGCGAATAATATTAATATTATTAAAATAAAAATACAAAATATGTAAGTCCGCCATTTTATGAGAAACACCAATCAGAGTGAATCAATAATTATGACGTCACAGTTTCAATACAATATATGAAATTACTTTGCATCGAACAAAGACTTTTGCTCGTCAGAATTTAGAAACGTAAAAACTTACATATAAGCGTATTATTATTATTCTATGCATATAAGTACTTTATTTATCTATAATTTAAATACAACTTACATCTCGAAAATCGATAAAATATGTTCCTTCTTCTCGCTACATTATGTGTTCATAAACTAAAAGCATACCTACGCGGTACTGTGGTAGACATGACAGTTGTAAATCTGCGTTGCACCGCTCAATTGCGTCGATTCTGTTCACTGCGACGGGTGTGTTAACTCACTCCTTCGAAATGTATTGGCTCACGGCGCAGTGAGTCGTGAGTGCTAGACAGGGAGAATGCGAACAGTGTTAGGGTATTGAGTTATTGAGTTGCCTGCTTTTTAACCGACAAACTATTACTTTTAAAAGTAGAATCGGGATTTTTAACCGACATACTATTACTTTTAAAAGTAGAATCGGGAAAGTTGTGATATTTTTAAACATGTAGGTACATGAAATATAATGAATTCAATAATAATCTTTGCTTATATAAAATACAATACCTGCATATTATACTTTTATTATTATTTTTTAACTAGCTTAATGACCCGGCGCAGTGAATAGGCGTGATGAGAGTAAGAAAAAATCATTGACATTATGATTTTAAAAAATAAAATAGGTTATTGAGGTTTAAAAAAATGTATTTATTTTCATTTTAAAAGAGTGAATAATATTAATATTCTTAAAATAAAAATACAAAATATTATAGACTGCCATTTTATGAGAAACGCCAATCAGAACGAATCAGAGCGCATGACGTCACGATATTCTAGGTTCACGTCCAGTTTTGCCGATTTGCGGCACTTGTGCCGATATCGGGAAATTCAGACTTGCGTCGGCACTTAATCGGGAAACGCTTTAATTCGGCACTTTTTGGGATTAGAATGTATAAAAAAAAAAAAAATATATATATATATATATATATATATATATATATATATATATATATATATATATATATATATATATATATATATATATATATATATATATATATATATATATATATATATATATATATATATATATATATATATATATATATATATATATATATATATATATATATATATATATATATATATATATATATATATATATATATATATATATATATATATATATATATATATATATATATATATATATATATATATATATATATATATATATATATATATATATATATATATATATATATATATATATATATATATATATATATATTTTTTTTTTTTTTTTGTTTATACTAGATGTATTAATTTTGTATTTTTTACGTCTAAATAAAAGTTACTATTATTATTAGTAGTAGTAAACATACAAAGTAAATATAAGTTATTTCATTTAAATAAATATCATTCTATTATTTCACTGGTGCTTACATAGTTTAAGCTATTTTTTTTGTTTGTATCTTTGTTACTAGCCCCGGCACTAGGTATGGCCTGTGCTAAGGTAAGCTAATAGTTTTATGTTATTGTCTATTAAGTTGTTTATTTAGTAAGTATGTATGTAGGTATGTCGGTTAAAAAGCAAGCAACTCAATAACTCAATACCCTAACACAGTTCGCATTCTCCCGGTCTAGCACTCATGACTCACTGCGCCGTGAGCCAATACATTTCTAAGGAGTAAGTTAACACACCCAGCGCAGTGAACTGGGTCCATGCAATTGAGCGTCGTAACGCAGTGGTGTTACACAGGCCTAATGCCTAATTCGCGGGAAACTTAAGATGGCCTATTTTGACGTTTGGACATTCATGAAGTTCTTTATATGCTTATTGCCTAATTAATGGTAAATATTTAGTAAATTAATTATAGTATTGAGAGCTAAATGTGGGGGAACAAATACTGTACTTCATTGTAAACGCATACTTAATAAAATACACTTTCTGTGTCTCGCATTGCCAAATTTAACTACTTGTTTCTCGTTTATATTCGCGTGGGACGAAAACAAATACCTCAGTAGGTGTTTTTTTCGACGTGTTTGTACATTTAGGGACCGCACAACACTTATGCACTTTTGAATTTATTTTAAATACACAAATCGTCTTAGAATACATATAGTACATATAGTAGTGATATGCGGTCTACGAAACCGTGACGTCACCGTCAGCTCCGACGGACGCCATTACACTGCAAGCGTTTTTTGACATAAATGTCAAATTGGATTTTGAAATGGCAATTTTTGCTACTAAACCTTTATTTTATGTTGAAATGTATATATATTTGAAAACAGTGGATGCGTAAAAACATCGTGAGATAGTTTCTCAAAATTAGTCATCATGCCTATTATAATAAAAATAAGCAATAGCAATGTGGCCGACGGTAAAGATCTTAACTCAGTATGCAAAACATTACAAAGCGATTATATTGGTATACTAAATTGGTTACATGATAATAACCTATCGATTAATGCAAAAAAAACTAAACTTATGCATAATAACCTCACCATACATAACTAGAAAACAATTAATTATAAAATCGCATAATTATGAATGTCTACATACACAAAAATATACAATTGCTTCGTGTTCATGTGAAAATATACTTCAAGTAGAATCTGAAACTTATCTAGGTATGAAAGTTGACAAACACTTTAATTGGCAACCACATATTCTATCATTTTGTAATAAACTTATAAATGTATTAGCTAAACTATTATACGTTTTAAGAAATATTTTTCCCTATAAAGTATAATACGTTTTAAGAAATATTTTCCGTATACAATATTAAAGCTAATTTATACATCACTTGCTGAATCCTTAATTATATATGGCAAGTATGGGGTAAATCATTTAAAACGTATGTACACAACGTTAAATCCTTACAAGCGGGATGGATAAACTTAATAAAATAACTTCAATTAAAACTATATATATAAAAAATATTGCAGAAAGTATTTAAATACATTTGACAAATTGATAAGTAATTAAATCAAAAACATGTATCAGATCTTATAATTATAATACTGTAACTTAAGGAATGTAAGTAGGTACATGACCTTTTTGTATGGGAAACTCACTGATAGCCTTTATTTGGACTAGTGAGATAACAATTATTATTATGTAAAAATTTTCTGAAAAAAAATTAAATTGGAAATAGACAAATAAAAACAGACGACTGCGAGCTCTCTTAGTGCGTTTAGGTCGGCTTTCTCCTCCTATCTTTCCTAGTACTTAGTACTTATTTTAGTGTTTTTTTTATATGTACATACTGGTAAATCAATTATATATTATATGTAATTTTGTGTATTAATAATCATATTAATAATCATATTGAACAATGCATGGTGTTTTCACTGGTCCACTCATAAAGCAATGTAAATTGTCTGTTTTATTAATTATGTAGACTGTATAACTCTCTATCGACCATGATCAAGTAACAATAACTTAAATTTTTATTTTATATTAGATATTTAAAAAGAAAATGTAACAAGTTCATAATGTTTTTACTGTGATATATGCAAGTAATTTTCTGCCTCCTCGGAACAAACTCAGCCTATTCAAGCGATTTATATAAAAAAAAAAGTTATATAAAATTATTTTATGCTGTATTTTTTTTCTTATATTAATCGTTTGTTTTATGTAATTTGGTTTCTATAAAAAAATCAGAATAATAGATACCTAGTTCGAATGTTTTCTTTTGAATTGAAATGTTAACAATAACGTATAAGAAAGGTACCTATATAATGTATAATAATATGTAGGTCATCATTATAAATAGTGCTCAACTAGGTATATATATACAGATATCTTCACATTATATTGATACCACGAGAATTGGTCTAGTTAAATATCAACTACATACATTATGTTATGTAGATATATCAACAATTGAGTAATTGACTCAATATACACGTACTTATGCTTATCATTATACACTTGAATGTACCTACCTATCAATTTGTATCCAGCATTTATGAAATAATTAGAAACTAAATATATAAATAATAAAATCCAATGAAATGAATTGGTTCAACATTGTTAAACGTGTAATTTATTACTTTATATTTAAAATAGATTTCCTCTGTGTTACACTGAAAAAAATATTGTTATAGTTACAAAATTTCATGTTAAAATTAACCGAACTATAATGACTACAAAATATTTGGTATTGTGCAACTAAATGTTTTGTGCACACAGCCAAACATGACAGTCATAATATAGATAAACCTTTATTATTGATAACAATGGTTTGGCTAAAACGCAGGTAGCCAGTTCGGTTGTCATAATATGTAGTTTTTTATTGTAACACAAAAAGTTTAGAATTATCAAATATTGTTTTTTTTGTAAAATTACGATATGATTTCCAATTAATAATTTAATATCTATAAAATAATACGTCTTATTTATTTTAAAAATGATAATGACAATTTTTTTACGTAAACAAGCCAATGACAGGTCGTAAGCCCTGTAGGTGCCATGAGTTCCTGGTTCTCTTATAATATTGCAACTTCGTCTCTATTGAGATGTTAATTTTTTTCATAAAATATCATTGACTCCCGACAGGGAAAAATTCAATGTTTACGTATACCTATGCAACAATAAAAATATTCGAATAATGAATTACTCAATCTTTAGCGAAACAAAATGTAAAACTATTGAGAATTCCAAAATAGAATTTAAGTTGTTTTTTTTTTTGGTAATTACCTAGGGGGCAAGTCTGGTCCGACCGGCGAAATAAAAACCCTAGTGATTACCCATGCCATGGATATAATTATTATATGTAGTTCTATAGATATGGGTAATCACTAGGGTTTTGATTTCGCCGGTCGGACCAGACTTGACCCCCTAGTCCTTATTGATAGATTTAATCGATAAATTAAATAAAATACAATCTTAGATTTTAGTGTATATTAAGTAGGTACCTAAAAACGAACTTATCATAGCTGTTATTCTTAATATTAATTAAAAACTATGTAAGTTCAAAACATAAAAATTATGTAAATGGCAAATGAAATGTTTTTTGATTTTACGTCCGTCATGATAGATGTTATAAAACATTATTGAAAATTGTTAGCATTTGTAAGAGTTCACAAGAAATAACCGACACTTAACAGTTGGTACGAATTTATATAATTTCGAAACAAATATTATTGCACAAAGTTTTAAATATTTGTATGGATTCAATCATAACAAAACTTGGGGAGTTACTTACTTACAAAATAAAATATCCCTTTATCATAATATAAAATATCATGGCACAATCCCACAGTATGGGGCAACCAGCGATCGGTGTGCTGATGTGCATTACTTTAAAAAAGGAAGCACGACAACTGTGCGTATCCCACTCAATAGCCTCGTCAAAACTACAGAATGGGTGGTGAACAGTAGCGAAATAGCTTATAAAAGCCGAAAACCTTGGCTTGCCTGTAAATATAATAACATGTTTAGAAATACATAAAAATAATATATAGTCATTGCTTCGAAAACTGTCATTTTATGAAAAAAATTAACTTATTACTAGTTAAAAACCTTATATATTTTTTTATTGTTTTATTACAACCATGCTACGAAATTGGAAACTGAATCGGAGGTACGATCCTTTTCATGGCCACAAATTCTAAATATTATTTTTTTCTTCTTCTTCTTGTAGGTTTTGGAAATCTGATTTTTTTCGGGAAGTGTGCCTTTCCCGCGAGACCTATTGTGTGACGCCGAGCTCCAGCAATCTTTCCATCTGTAAGCAACAATTAGGATTTGCAATTGCTGGATCCCTCATACAGCAATTCTGCTGGATCCAGCGCATTTCAAGACCTACTGGATCCTGCAGCAAATGCTGGATCCAGCGCTACGGATCCGCAAGTAATTTATTTTTAAAATAATGGCGCAAAAGTCTACATTTCCTAGGTTTTGATACACTACCGCTCGAAGGCGAATGCGAGGCGACGTCATTTATATAACTTTTTGTACATAATATAAACAAATATAATGCACACTAGCGGGATTATTGCCATTAGACAATTTCTTCCAACCAACCAGATATAAATCAAGTATATTTGATATATTTTATTTTATTTGAGAATATTAACAGTTTTAAATAAAAAATAAGTTCAACTTATAAGACAGGTAAAATTAGACCAATTAAAAATATTCTTGACAGTTACAATTTGCACTTTGGTGAAGAAATAAAGAGAATGAATAAGGAAGAGTGGAAAGGAGTAAGGAGTTCAAGTCATCTGTTGAGATATGTATGACTTTATGTTTTGATACATTAGGTATTGTTATAAAAATAAGTTACTACTTGACAACTATTACATAGTTATTTACCTAATATTTTACTAATCCTATCAATTCAATAACCTAAGCTAAATATGTAGATGATGTCTGATCATGCTCAAACCATGTAGAGAAAATTGGTTTGACGGATTGGCACTGATTTATCCGTCCTTTCTTATATATTATTATATTATAATAATATATTAACATAGATTAGTTACGTACTAGAATGATATTTTGTAATTTGAATTTAATGATGCGATTTTAATGACAATCTATATATTATTGACTCCCGACAGAAGAAAAAATCAAATGTTTGCGTTTATGCAACTATATTTGAAATGCAATAAACAATCTAAATGTTTTAAGTTAATTAATTTAATCGTAAAACACAACCAAATTTACGTAAAAAACTTTACGTAAATTTAATGAGTTTCAATTACCAGTATGAAATAATAAAGGTTTTCTTATAAAAAAATAATTAATTTCTTTGAAAATTAAAAAGTTGTTAACTCCGCGCTGGATCCAACTGTATTGACGCAAATCCAACAAAAATATTGCTGTATTGAAAAGGCTGTTGGCAATTGCAATCCCTAGCAACAATACAATAATGCGAAATAGAAAATTGAAAAGAAAAAAGTCGCTAAGAAACGATAGGGATGAAATGAAACTTTTGTAGTAGCGAGTGTAGCTAGCTAATAAATATATAAGTTTAACGATATAAACGTTTGTTTGACAAAGGTCATCCATCCATTGGTCGACTAACAGAGCAATATTTTTATTGACCGCTCAATGTTTTAACACGTCGTCTATTAATACAAATAGCTTCAATTGAATCGTTCGGAATACTTTTCATCATGATAGTCTTGACAATGGAATATATATGTGATAGTATAAAGACTAAAAATATTTCACATCGTAAGGCATCGCACGTTTCATACACGGAAGATATCAGAAACAGCATTACCCACGCTTCGGACCTCGGGATCTTGGGGAGCCTCAAAAATAAGTAATCACAGCAATAATTCGATAAATTGGTCACATTATGGTCCACTGAGTCCCGTATTACTTTTTTCTTTTTAAAACCTATCATTCGAAAAGGAAGGTACCGTTAAATAATGATCAAATGCCTGTGGGGCCTCCCTAGGGCATAATCCGCCACTGATTATTGATATGTTTAAGGCCCTTATTAACGTTTATAACCCTGGGCATACGAAATTTATCCTTTAATGTATGAAACATGGACAGATATTGCTTAAAAGCAAATCTGTGATGTACAATATTTCTTAGAGAAATAAAGTTTTTAGATATTTTTATAAATATCAAGATAAATTAAAAAAAAAGAATAAACACTAACTCTCTCACTCTTTCGATTGAAGTAAAAATCTACTTCTTAGGCATTGTATATTTTTAGATATTTACAACAAAAAAAATATAAAAAGGATTTTTTAAAGCAAGAAAAGTAATTAAAACAAAAAGCATAAAACCTGTGCAATAGGTTTTCATATTGTCATTCGTTTTACTATAAATCTGCTTTGTATGCTTTAGATATAGTTTTATTAGCTATTAACAATAAGCAATTAAACAGGGTTTTATAAAAACTAATGATTTTCAGAAGCATAAACAGATCTCAAGAAGAAAGAAGTAAATTATTTGGCTGAAAAAAAATAATTTGTTCATGATATATTACGTTAAATTTATTGAACACATGACATATTTAGACAGCAATTTCATGTAGATATATTATTAATATAAAAAAATAAATAAAACGAGTTGATTGTGGCCAACACTAAACTCTTCACTAAAAAGTAAGTGTACATTTTTTCTTCTTGAAAGGTTGACAATCCCTAAATGCATTTTTATGAACCACATTTCGATTAAATTCCTAATTAAATATTAGTTTCCCTGACGACTTAATTTTTCATAATACACCATATACATAAAAACTCATAGTATGCACTCTCTACATGATACCTGTTGAGAAATTGATGTAAAAAAATCCTTTAACATTAATCGGTCATGTACGAAACGATGCATACATGTTGATGAGAAGATGGATATGTGTCAAGATAGAAGAATACGGTGTCTGGTTCTCTCTACCTACCCTATGAGAAAGATAGCATGTTTATATGTAATAATAATAATTATTATTATTACTTCCTTGCACCATGCGTAAGTGGCGAGTTTATTGCCGTATGGCAATTTCTTCAACTAACCAGTGTTTTTAGCCCGGAGAAGTAATATTTGCGTGAGAAATAAATTTGAATAAATTTCTCATCTGCTGGGAATCGAAACCAGGACGCCCGCACAGAAACCGAAAGGCTTAGGTACCAACTGTGCCACGGCGGTCGGCGGCACAGTTAGCATATGTAGGTACATGAATACTGAATAATTATTTTTTTCTTTTAAAGGATGACAATACCTGAATGCACTTTTGAATAGTGTATTATCAAAAATTTAAATAAAATAAGAAAATTTAATTTTTCCAGACTGTGAGAGCATTTTTAAAGTTTTAACAGATGAAATCATAGAGAAAAAAATCACCGTTGTCTATGGAAAACTAGTCAGCTATGAATTAATGTACTTCACAAATATGGTATCAATATTAAATTCATATTAGTGTACAGCATACGGATTACGGCATACACACAAAAACTTCACGACAAAACTCATAGTATGCACTTTCTACATGACACCCATTGAGAAATTGGTGTAAAAAATACGCTTAAAAATTGTGAAATCATGACTCTTCACTATTCCATAGTAGTGGAGAGTTTAAGGGTCGTATTACAAGAGTTATTTGAGAAAACGGTAAGGTCCCGTTCTGCGAGATTACTGCTTACCGGACCTCATTTTTTTCTTACACTATTTTTAAATAACTCCCGCAATACGACCCTAAAAATACTTGGTTTTCGTTCTATTCAATTTAATTGATTATCGACGTGTTGCGTGCAAGGCACATTGTCAAAATAATACTCTACAAGCAGAAACTAGTAGTTTTGTACAAAATTTACATGTCATTTACTGTTTGTTTATAAACACAAAAGAGATCAATAAACACTTTAAACATTTAAAAGAGAAAAATAAGATTATAACTACAATACGATATTTCATATTTATGTACCTCCCGAGTTGTACTGCTGTTGTTTTTTTTTTACTCATAATGGACATAGGGGACTCCAACCAGTTACCCAACTGTGTACATCCATTTTATTAAAACAGAGATTTTATAGATTAATTTTATAGATTAATTTGCATTGTAATATAACTTATTTGTCAACCGTAAAAATCAACAGTTTTATCCACTTGACATGTAAGTTTTATATAATATAACCACTAGTTTCAGTCTTGTAGAGTATTCTGACGATGTGTATTGCACGAAACGCGTCGAGAATCATTTAAATTTAATAGAACGAAAACCAAGTATTTTACGTTATTTATATTATATCTCCATACAGTGGATCAAGAATTGTCGATCGACAAACAAAACTACCAATTCATCGCTTTTAAACGTACCTATGTATAACTATATCGTGTATTGGTATTGTTGGTAGGTTTTAAATTAATTTCACGTTTTATTTGAAAATAAATACCCATGTACCTACCAACCAATTCAAACAATACTAATAACTTTTGGAAAATCGATAACAGAAATGAGGTAAAATACTAAACGACAAAATTCACAGAAAGAAAGGAAACGGATTACATTATATTTGTCTCTCTTGCACAAATTCGTGGTCGAAAAACGTGCCTAGTTGAGATTCTAATCACGTGGATTCAACTCGGTCAATATAACGAAGAAGTATTATTATATTATAGAAATGATTTACGTGATATAGATTATGAACTGTTATATATTTCTTTCGATTGTTTGTTGCTGGAGTCGAAAACAAAATTTATTTATTTATTTGTTTAATACAAGTTACGGCATAATAACCTTTACATTTACAAATAAAACAGTATTTTAACATGATAATACATACAATAACAATTTATATTAAAATAAAAACAGAATAGTATAAAAAAGAAAAAAATAATAATAATAATATATGAATATAACGAATGACACAAACTAATAACAATAATAAAAATGTAAAAAGTAATGAAAAAAAAAAGATTTCAAATAAAAAAAAAAGAAATACAAATCCCAATAAAAACAAGTGGGTTGTAGCCAACACTAAACTCTTCACACCATAGTTAGCGTTCATTTTTTCATATAATTTTGATGAAGAAATCTTGTTCTTAAATATTAATCGAGAAATTAATCAAATGCATAATTCGGTTATCTATTTATTTATTTATTTAATATAGCTTCTCGGGCAACTAACAGGTACTGTGTCAAATATTAATTTAACACGCACCCAATAACAAGTTGCCACATTCTGGAGACTTGCGATGTTAATCGTCTCACAGATCCAGACTTAAAACACAATTAAAAACTGTGTCTCCACCGGGAATCAAACCCGGGACCTTTGGCTCAGCAGTTAGATATATAACCAACTGAGCCACGAAGGCCGAGAATGTTTCAATCTTTTCGGCCGACAAATTTCTTCTTGAAATGTTGACAATCTCTAAATGCATTTTTATGAAGTACATTTCTATTAGAGAACAAATATAAGATTCCCAGAGGACAAAAGTTTTCACAATACACCATAAACACAAAAACATTGCCACGAAACTCATAGTATATATTTTCTACATGATACCTGAAGAGAAATTTTAAGTAAAATTGTACTACTAGCAAGATGAGCATGTATGAGACAGTGTATCAATGTTGATGAGGCGATGTATGTGTCAAGAAAGAAGAATGCGGTGTTCGGTTCTCACTGCCTACCCCTTGAGGAAGATAGAAGAGGAGAGTAAAAAATACACTTGTCTATAGAGACACATACAATATCTATATGAAGTTCATCACACAATTTTCCCATACAGAAGCTATTTTATTTCTGTTATATACATTTTTCATACAAATATGAAATTTAGTACACATTGATATGGCAGACCATATATATTTTTTTTTAAATTTTGACAATCCTTGAATGCATTTTTGTATCAAAATTTTAAACAGTATAAAAATACCTCGATTTTCCAGAGCGTGAGAGCATTTTGAAAGTTTGGACATATGAAATCATTGAGAAGAAATTAACGGATATCTATGGAAAACTAAACAGCTCTAGGTCTATGCACTTTACACATATTATGATGTAAATATGAAGTCGATCGGACTTATAGTTTGGGTTGTAGAGAGGACACAAAAAGGATCGTACGCCATACAAACAGACACATCACGACGAAACTCACAGTGTGCACTCTCTACATGATACCCGTTAAGAAATTGATGTAAAAAAATATGCTTAAAAATTATGAAATCATGACTCTATACTATTCCATAGTGTGGAGAGTGAAAATAGGTACGTTGGCAGCAGTCGCTTTTTCGGTAACAACTTAGTATTAAGTATCGGGCTGTTTATCATAGTACACTCGCGCAATTAGAATACCCAATTATACACATACATATAAACATAATCTAGTAGCAAAAACAATAATTTATCAAAATATCATATTACGAACACGATCAAATTTCATTATTCGAAGCATTGATCGATTAAATTTAAAATACCTAATTGAAAAACCAACACCAACAAAGAATTATTCACCAATGTTCTCCATACTTCGGCCATATTCCGAGAGGTGAAAATATACCATCCTCCAGCTTATAATGAAGGAGACAGAGGGTCGTAGAGGTGCAATGTCGGAAGAAGGCAGCTTTCCTGGCTTCGAAACACCCGGAAATGGACCGGTATGAAAACTGTGGCGGAGCTGTTTCGCGTTGCCTAGGACAGGGAGGTTCTCTCTATGGTGGTCGTGAACGTTGGGGGGATCTGATACGAAGAAGAAGAAGAATTGAAAACAGCATTGCAAAATTAAAAACAAAAAAGTAACAATAACCTTTGTGACGTTCCTGATAGAAAATTCTAATAATATTAAAGATCTTTTGATGAAAATAGCAAAATTAATATACTCGGAAACGAAATAAAGCGAATACGACTTTATTATTAAGATAAAGATATGTCGACCTTCGTGGCACAGTTGGTTAGATATCTGACTCCTGGTATGGGGCTCGATTCCCGGTGAAGACACAGTTTTTAATTGCGTTTTCAGTCTGGTTCTGTGAGACGGTTAATATCGTTTGTCTACAGAATGTGACAACTTGTTATTGGGTGCGTGTTTACTTAATATTCGACATAGCCCGAAAAGCAATTTAAATAAAGAAACAAATAATATTATGGCGGTAAAGTATGTAATATCATATTATATGGTATTAACAATTCAAGAAAAATACCACTAGCAAAATTCCAGAAAAGATTAAAGAAAAAATATTTATCGACAAGCATTACCGTGCATGCCGACCGCCGTGGCACAGTTGGTAAGCCGTTCGGTTTCTATGCGGGCGTCCTGGGTTCGATTCCCAGCAGAGGAGAAATTTATTTAAATTAATTTCTCATGCAAATATTGCTTCTCTGGGCTGGCAACACTGGTTATTTGGAAGAAATTGCCATACGGCATTAAACTCGCCATTTGCGCATGGTGCAAGGAAGTGTATTATTATTACTTATGACACGTTCTTAACACGTTTTTATTTTGTCATCATTCTCATTGATATCTACCTACATACGTATCGTATGAAATTGTCATGAATTGTTGTATAAATTTGTAGTATTATTTAGTTAACTTGATACCTTAAGTCTGAATCTGATCTTAATTTTACTGTTATCAACTTCATGAGTAGCTCTGCTGTACTCGAACGTAATCTAATCTTAATCTACATTCGATCATTAAAATCAATAATTATCAAAGTATTGTCATTAATGGTTGTATAATATTAATAGAATTGGTTAGTTAATTTTAATCTTAAAGATTTCTAAAGTCTGAATTGCAAATTGCTTTGAACAGTATTTTTATCTAAGTGTTTATGTTTTTCTCTACGATTTCATTTTCGTTCTCAATATTTTTCCTTTGAATATACATACATACATACATACCATCACGGCATATCCCACAAAGTGGGGTAACCAGCGAAAGGTGTGCGTGTGTGCATTGCCTTATAAAAGGGAGCACAACACATCTGTGTATACCCACACACCAATCTCGTCTCACCTAAAAGGCACTACATTCAGAATGGGTGGTGAACCTCATTGCTGAACCATGTGAGATGCTACTGTTGCCTGTTGTATTTTCGATTACCCAGCTCTTACGGGACACTCGAAAACAATAATAGAAAAGAGTGGAAGCACTATTCTAAGCCGGTGCCTCACAGCTATATTAATTGAAGCTTACACAAAATATAACCTAACATAACAAGACAAATATTTTACATAGAACTCATATCAATAAACATTTTAAATTCAGCAATAAAAATAAACAACACATTCAACATAATTAAATTAAACTAGTTGCATGTAACACATGAGATCCAACTGTCGATGGCGATAGTATGCATAATCAAAGAATACGTACCAAACTATAAACAACACAAATTAATAAATATTTGAAGATATTTTATTTTCTATACAAAACATGTAGATATGTTTGGCAGGATAGGACAGTATGGAGGTCAGTCTGTTTTTCCTACACAGAATATGAAAACAGTATGATGGTATGTATGTTTGGAGATTTAAGTATCAAACTATTAAGTCTTCTTACATATTGTGTATAGGCGACTACCATACAAATTGTATGAAGTGATGTCATCACTAAATTCAAATTTTATAAAAATTGTTAAAAAAAAATTGAGATGTGCTAATACGTACAAAAAGCCATTGATTCGTAATAGATACGTTTCAAATCTTTAAATTCGGTAAACTTAAACAAAAAGTAAGGCACATACCACACTTAATTGTTTCCGTACATTTTTCTTACTAGGTACTTTAATTGATTAAAATAGAATTCACATTTTGCTTATGACAGCAGAAAATGCGATGCAGAGGGAATTGGCTTTTTCGCACATCAATAAAAGTTCGTTTCTTTCACACACAGCGGTTTTGGTGTTAAAAAGAGGTAAATATAATGTTATTACACAGGATTAAAAGATAAAATACGTCTGCAGTGTATGTTTGAATATTTATTGTTGTATTATCTCATTCTCACTTATGTATTCCGTCATTCCTTGCTCTTTCTCGGTGATGTAAGAATTCGATCGAACCTTTTGTTCTCATATAACAAATCTATGTGTAAAAAGACATTGACATAAATCTATATATTCATTATACATACATAGAACCCTTGCGCGCGCACGAAGGACTTTGAGATCAAGCATAGTGGAGATAGAGCGCGGAAGCCAAAATATTTCCATAATGTTTTACAAATACCTACATTAAATATAATTTCAAAAAATTCACGTCAATACATTGATTGTTTACTTTCATACTGATTATGTAAAACGAAAATGTTTTAAATTAAAATACATAAAATGTTAAAACAAAATACATAATCTACTGTGAAACCAATATAAATGGTACTAAAAAAATATACATTGCAATATGTGAATAGAAAAAAATATATATGCAGAAAAATATACCTATTATTCAATGCCAATGTTCACTCACATTTACCCTACGAGAAGTTGTCAGGATTTTAACAAGAACCTACAAAAAATAGTTTATATTATAAAGGTCTCTAAATATATAATAGTTTGCCACCAAACATAAAAGAAACCACAAGTCTTGTCATTTTTCGTAGGCTAGGTGCTGAATACATAGTTAAAAAAAATTAATGTTCTCCATAGTTTTTCATGTTTTTATAATTGATTGTCATACTTTGTACCATAATTATTGATAAAAAATAAATTATATACTTTTTGTTTATACTAGATGTATTAATTTTTATATGTTTTTACATCTAAATAAAATTTACTTTACAAATCTTTGATCACAGTTGATGAATTCTACATAATGTTACTTATAATTAGTATAAATAAATAAACAATACAATTGGACCTAAATAAGATGTTGCCTACAGAGTAGGTACCTAAATTGTCAAGTGGACATGTGAAGAATATGCAAACCAGAAATTAAAATTATAAACGGTGCAGAGTATTTACAATGACATTGAAAGAGAAATTAAAATAATGACAACATTAAATGCATTTCGAATCTACCGCAACCAGTTTAATGTATAAATTGCAAGTGTTATAAATAAGCATGACTAAATAATGGTGATAAATTGTCGTAAAGTCGATGAGCAATTGCTACATAATATTATGACTAACTGGATAATATATTGATTACGTAGTATTGTAAACACGGATTTTGTTAGGATGTACTCAAACCACAAAGTTACTTATAGGTATAATATCTACTTCTATAATTATATTATAATTGCTTAATCAATTAATTCAAATATTATAACTCCGAAAAAATGCGTTGAAAAAATATTCAAGAGCTTGATTTAATCCAAATGTCCTACAGGAATCAAATATTTTTATTATTGCATATGCGCAAACATTGGATTTTTTTCCCTGTCGGGAGTCAAAGATATTTTTTAACAGATTTTTAATTATCCCAATAGAGACGAAGTTGGAATATTTACTGTAGGAGAACCGGGAAATCAAGGCACCTACAGGGCTTACGACCTGTCATCGGCTGGTTTACGTGATCACTTTATGCGCTTGCGCAACGTTCACCAATTATGCCTTTTTAATGAGATCCCTATCAATTCAATTTTGAAAGTTCTATATATTGTAATACAAATTCTTTTCGCTTGAAAATAGGGAATTTTTACTACAGCCATCTATGTGTGAAATTATGAACAACATTCTTATTATTTTTATTTATTTTTGTTGTAACGCCATCTATTGAGAGAATTAGTTTTTTGTAAATAATGAGAGCAACAATTCTTATACCTGAGGTGACAAATGCATTTTTTTCGCATAGAAGTCACCCCTGAATTGCGCCAGACTTATAAGGTCATTTTTGTCTTATTTGCCTACTTGTACCAATGTGTAAGTAATCGAATATTTTATTATTGCATATGCGCAAACATTGGATTTTTTTCCCTGTCCTACAGGAATTCTTATTTCTGATTACTTCTCGGAAACTAACAGGTACTATGTCAAATATAAATTTAACACCAACCCAATAATGAGTGCCATATTATAAAGATTTACGGTGTTTTCATCTCACAGACCCAAGCAGAAAACATAATAAATAAGTGGGTCAACGCCATACTCCTCACTACCAAATCACTCCAACGAGTGTTCAAATTTTGTGTGGAAAAATTTCGGCATTTTCATTAAATGAGTTTGTTAAATTAGTTTCTTTCAGAATACAATCTCAACATGAAACTATTTGATAATCTGCAATAAAAAAATACCTCAATATTGGCTATCGTAGATAGAATCCTTTTACAGAAAAAATCAGCCTTTATACTACGACTTAAGCATAAGAACAAATGTTAGTGTGAGCCACTGTACAAAAAGACGTAAGTCTATAATCGCGGAATCTATCACTAATAGCCTCAATTGCAGTTTCATCTTACGCGACAAACGTACCTATATTTACTTTTTAAAGTGCACTTTACACAAACGAGGTTTTCAACGCGGTCCGATTTTCAACGCTTAAAACAGCATCCAAAATACAGGTTACTCAAAACATCGCTTTACATGAGTATTATTTTCTCCTTTCTTTGAGACCGCTATTATTGCAATTACGAATAATTAAATATATCATTTATGTGAAAAATAGCATCATTTTACTTTTCGGTTGTTCCGCGTTTCGTTCAACAATGTTTCATATTTCTCTCGTTTTCCTCGTTCGACTTTGCATTTTGACTACCCGGCATTTGACTTGAATTGGACGCGATTAGATTTTTTTTTGACCCTCACTTGTTTGTGTTTGTTTTAAAACATTGCTCTCTGGTCGAGAGATGCCAAATAAACAAAAGATACCGCGAACGTCAAAGTCAACCATTGAGATGAACCCATTTAATCTCTATAACTCGTTGAAGTCAACACAACATAAACGGCAGCCATGTTGACTCGTCGGCAACGAATTATTTTACGGATTTCTGTTTTGCGAAAAACGATACAAAACGCGTTGAAAAACCCATTGAAAACTTGAACCCCGCTGAAAACCTCGCTCATATAAAGTGCGCTTAAGTTGGGGACGCTACAATTTTTGAAGAATGTTAATGGCAAAATTTGGCGTTAACCACATGATTGTGATATTCTCTTTCAAGTCACTAAGCACCTCCAAACTGACGGTTACATCTGCGATAACCGGTTGGAACTAATAATAACGATAAACCCCTATCGATAAAGGGGCCGCCATTTCGTCTGCTCTGTTACTACATACCTACCTACCTACCTACCTACATACATATAATTATATTTTTATATTATGCTATCTGTCTCAAACTAAACGCAATCATTAGCTAGATAATTTAATATGCTTAAATATATACAGTCAATAATTTCTATACTAGTTGCTTGTAACACATGAGATCCAACTGTCGACGGTGATAATATGTAGGTACCTATAACGAAGAATACCTACATACCAAACTATAAACGATTAAATTCAAATTATACAATATTTTAAGATATTTTGTATTCTATACAAAAAATGTTTTTCAAGATAGGATAGTGTGGAGGTCAGTGATTTGTTCCTACCCCGAATATGTAAACAATTCGATGGTATGTATGTATGCATTGAGATTAAGTATCACAATGATGAGAGTCCCCGTAGGTACATACAAACAACCATGAACCCTCACATGTAAATATGCATAATCTAAAATTATTATGTATACTTTTATGCCAATTTTTTAAATATATCAATAGAGATGAAGTTGTAATATTATAGGAGAACCGGGAAAACAAGGCACCTAAAGGGCTTACGACCTGTTATGTTATTCATCAAAATACTTTCACTTCATAATAAGCTAAAAACACTATCGCCATCTATGAAGAGATGAATAAACTTTTTTTTATTTTTATTTTATTTTATTTTTTTTTATTTTATTTTATTTATTTTGGATATCCAACAGTACAGTAGAGCATAATGATATTAAATACAATGAAAAAAAAAACAAGTAAATGTAGACTACAGTACATAATAATAGGACATCAAATCAAATAATTTTAAAAGCTTAACATACAATTTACGAAAAATGAGAAAAAAACAAAATTATAGGAACACACCTGAAACATACAGGGAATAGTACAGAGAGGATTGTATGTATTCTAGAATCATAACATGGGATTCTAACTCGCTTAAGGATCAACGAAGAAGGTGTTGCAACCATTATGGTGACACATAAATAATACATTCATGCATATACTAGAGAGTGGAATTTTGAGTTATGTTATCAGTGCAAAGTTGGCGCTTTATCGCAATTTTGAACGAGTGTAGAGATTGAGTATGAAAAAAGTCAATGTTATTGAGCAGGTTGTTAAAATTGGAGGTGGCCCGGTTAGTAAAGAAATTTTTCCTAAGATTAGTTTTAGAGTGTGAAATAGAAAAAGTAGGTTTTGATCTGACATTGCGGTTTGGAATGTGAAGTGAGATATTTTCTAATAAATTTGGACAATCAATGATGTTATGAAATAGTTTAAACAAAAATAGTGAGTCTGCAGTTATTCGTCTAGATGATAGTGATGGTAAATTAAATTTTGATTCAGCTAAGTACACGTTATTTATATGATTATGCGGGCCCATTAGTTCCCGACAGCCAGATTTATAGATGAGGTGTTTGAGGAAGCGTTTTTGTACACTATCCAGTCTATTTATGTACTTAAGATACATCGGGTTCCAAATTTGCGATCCGTACTCCAGATGACTTCTTACCATAGATGTATATAGAATTTTGAGGCATTCAATATTTGAAAAAGGTTTACAGTTCCTGATGATGAAGCCCAACATTTTATTGGCTTTTTTACTTATATTATTCATGTGATCGTCAAATGACAGTTTACTATCCATAATAATTCCTAGGTCTTTCACCGATTCTTTTCTAGGTATAGGGGAATTATTAAGTTTATAGGAAAAGAAGATTTTATTCTTTTTTTTTGTAAACGTGATAATTTGACATTTTTGTGGATTTAAGTTAAGAGAATTTATTTTACAGTATGTTTGAAGATGCTCTAGATCCTGTTGAAATTTACGGCAGTCTTGAACACTATTTATTTTTGTATAGAGCTTCATGTCATCTGCATATATTATTACTTTGACAAATTTGAAACAGGAGGTGATGTCGTTTACATATATATTAAAAAGGATAGGGGCCAGCAGTGTGCCCTGTGGAACGCCGCATGGAGTGGTAATCCAATTAGATGTATAGCCACCGGTCACAACTGCCTGAGATCTATTGCGGATATATGAAGTGAGCCATCTTAGAAGATCTCCATGGAAGCCAAATTTTTTTAATTTTTGAATTAAGATATGATGATTCAACAGATCAAACGCCTTGCTGTAATCCGTGTACACAGCATCGACTTGGATATTTTTATCAATTGCGTTTGTCACAAAGTTAGTGAATTCCAGCAAATTGCTGGTGGTGGATCGACCCGGAATAAAACCATGTTGATCAGTGGAGATATTGCGTTTAACAAAGGGAATTATTTGATCATAAACAATTTTTTCAAAGACTTTACTTATTATATTGGTTTTAGATATGGGTCGGTAATTTTTTACATCAGAACGGTTGCCAGATTTAAAAATTGGAGAAATAAAAGCAGTCTTCCATTTATTCGGCATAATTCCACTGTTGAATGATAGCTGGAATAGGTACTTCAAAGGGTATGCAAGTATTTCGGCACACTCTTTTAAAATAATTGCTGGTATTGAATCTGGTCCCGGACCTTTCTGAATATTGAGATTTTTTAAATATATAAAAATTTTGTTTATATCAAATGAGATTGAACACATTCCTTCCGATATATTTTCATGATATGTGTCTTGGAGTGAATTTAATTGCAATGCGGGGGGTGGGTGGTCGAAGATGGAGGAAAAGTATTTGAGGAACACATCACAAATTTTTTCACCATTATTTGCTTTAAGGTCATTGAAGAATACTTCTGTAGGAATGGTGTTAATATTTTCCTTTTTCGAGTTAATATAAGTCCAGAAGCTTTTTGGATTTTTAGTTATATTTGATTGCGTTTTTTCAATGTAGTTTTTAAAGCATTCTTTATTTATTCTTTGGTGTCTTTTCCTTAAAGTAGAAAATGAGTTATAGTCACCCGGTCTTTGGTGTTTTTTATATTTTTTGAAATATTTATGTTTTTCCTTGGTTATTCTAATTAACGCTGGTGAAAACCAGGGTGGGTAGGTGGATGAGCCGGGTTGTTTAGTGGGAATGTGGATATCTACTAATATTTGCATTATTTCATAAAATTTCTCAACTGCTAGCTCGATATCCAGGCCGAGGAATAGTTGATTCCAGTTTATCTGGGTTAAGTCATTTTTAAAGCTGGTATAGTTACATTTGTTAAATAGATATATTTTTTTTTTATTTTCAGATAGAGGGGGAGGGTAGGTGAGGAGAAATTCGATTATAACTGATTTATGAAAAACATCTTCAGGTATCAACGGATAATGGCATGATTTGACAGTGATATTTGAGTAATTTGAGAAAATTAAGTCAAGTGAACGGCCCATAGCATTTTTTATTCCATTAAATTGTTTCAAGTCATTGAAATCAGCTGTGTCAATAAGCAGGGAGCTTGCTGCTGATGAAAAATTTGTAGGTATAAAGTATGCAGCATCAGAAGAGTTTTGCCAGAGTATATCCGGTAGGTTGAAATCTCCCGTAATAAGGAAGAGATCATTGGGGTGATTCGTCATATGTAATGTGCATTTTTCGAGAAAGTTTTCTAAGTTAGAATTGAAGGCAGAATTTTTTGGAAGATATAAACAACATATGTAAAGAAATTTGGATGTATTAGAATTTGGTTTAATGGAAATCTTCACCCAAAGACTTTCAGTTGATGATCCTACGTCGAACAGTTGGGGGTTAAGGTTTTTTCTGATAGAAATAAGCACACCCCCGCCCATTTTTCCGTAGCATCGGTCTCTACGAAATATTTCATATCTGTTGTCCATTAGCTCATTGTTAAATGTATTGTCATTTAACCAACTTTCATTCAATAAAATGATGTCGTATTCTTCAGATAATACATTCTGATAAAGTACATGAGTTTTCGTTCGAAGACCTCGTACATTTTGGAGATAAATGTTCAAAGTCATTTGAAATCTTCGAAAAATTTGATAGAATGACTAGTAGTTAATGAATCAAATAAGACGGTGGTTAGATTAGTGAGAGAAACGAGGTCCGAGATTAGTATAAACAAGGTGAGATATTTTGAAGGCAGACTAAGGGAAAAATAAATAGGAAAATATGTAACCAACGTTGCACTGATAAGACTATAAAGCATAATAGTGAGACACATGAGTATAAGATAGGGCGTTATGTACACCTTTGAGTATAATCCTTATATGTAAGTTAGTAAAATTGATATTGGATAATCCCATGTATGAGTATGTTAGGTATAAAGAAATAAATAAAAAAATATGCAATATAAATGAAATAAACAGCAGGACCAGGTGTTTCAATAGATTTTTTGTAGGTCTATTTCGTTTCGGATTAAAATCGGAGGTGAGGTATCTGATTTGCGTACGAAGATTTTGGCATTTTTCACCCATGTATATAAGAACGCCTTTCCTTTGGCAGCAACCTTTGCTTTGTGTAGCAGATTTTTGTTTGCTTGTGTTAGATGTTCGTTGCAGTATATTTTTTGAGTAGTATTTTGATCTTGCGGGCCAAGGAATGTGGAGTTTATAAGGTTTCTGTTTCTCTTGGTCAAGGCTAAAAAATCCTCCTTTCTTCTACGCGACAAGAACTTAACAACGATTGAGGTATTCGGGGATTTACTTTCCTTGCTGTGTCGCAATCGTGTACAGAAGTCAATTTCATTCTCCGATAAATCAAATTTAATAACTGAACTAATTTTTTTGACAATATCCAAGGTATTTTCTTCTCTCTTTAAGGGAATCCCCTTTATTTCGACATTTTTCTGTCTGGCCCATTGTTCACGCGTATTTTCCCTATCATAAAGGTAGGATATTTCTTTTTTAAGTTCTGAATTTTCTATTGACAGTGTATCTAGTGATTTTAACTTATTTTCCATTAATGAGAATTTATTTTCGAATTCCTCTATTTTATTTGCATAAAATTCCATTCCATTTATATATTCCTTAATATCTGTTCGAAGGCTAGATATTTCATCTTCGAAAGATGCCAGTTTCATTGATATCATGGTCCCCATTTCAGATAAAATTTCCTTCTTCATTGTGGACATTGTTGTGTAGATTAAATCACGTAGATCTGTCTCTGTGGGTGGAGATACTGACACTGGTAACTCTATAGTTGGAGAAGAAGTTGGGCAGGGCGTATTTTTGCAATTAATGCATTTCCACGATTTTTTAAAAGCGCGACTTCTTTTACGGAAGTTTGCTTCTTTTATTCCTACGCAGTTGAAATGGAATACTTTACTGCAGTTCTGACAGATAATTTCTTCACCGTCGCAAACAATATCGGTACACGCAGCGCAATTCATATTTGAATTAGTATTAAAATAATACAAATTATAGTGTAGATGTACCGCCCGTATACAAGTACAAAACACGATCCGCCTAGGATAGCGGAGGTTTCAATGTATGTAGTGGTGTGGGGGGTGTGTCGCCAAATGTGCTGTACACAGTATGCGCTGTGAGAGTATCTGTGCAGTGCCAGTGATCAAGCAGGAACAGTGTATAAGTATAGGATGATGCAGCCTGTAGCAATTATATACAATGGATATCCAATTTTATGTACTAAGTATTATTTATTTTGCGATAGTACGCAGAAACCACAGAAATTACTCGAATTTCTCTCCCATCCAGTGACTGCCGGCAACAGCGAAGTAATAGCGAAGGTCCAAACCAGATGTATGTGAAATTACGTGTCGTAGTACATAGTACATGTCGTAGTACATGTCGTAGTTTATAGCGCCGTCTATTGAGAAATTGGTTTGTAAACAATAAAACCAGCAGTCCTGATTTACAATATGTACACGAGATGACAATGTTACCGCGTGTATACATAAAGTGACAATGCTTCCGAATATATATGTCACCCCTTACCCCAACGGGGCCAGAATTTTTTTTTTATTTTTGGCTTGTTTACCTACTTGTATAGTTGACGCCAAATATCTTGAACCATTTCGCCGAGAAGGGCGATTTGCACGTATACCAACGTAGCAAAAATACACAAATTTGCGCTCTGCGCATCCGGAAGTCTGGTTCAATATATTTGGTAAAAACTATACCGATGTGAATGTTTGTGTATATGCAACTATAAAAATATTCGATGAAATTATCAATATCGTTTTTTTTGTATCCCATGTTTTCGAAATTTACAATAATAAGTTTACATAATTGATAATCCAGCACTTCACTATACCGATTCATCTTGTTATATACACTATGGATTATTTAAAAAGCAAAACACTTTGATTTCATGAAAATTTTATCAATAAACAATTATGCACTAATATGTAAGTATGTATATACACAAATAAATACAGGTACATACGAATTCGACTCATTTTACCTACATTTTAATAATCCGAATATTCCGCCAATCCTGTACTGTGTCTGCAATAGTGCCGGATTAGTGAGATATTAAAATGACGTAAAAGTTAAATAATAATTGTAAATATGTTTTATATCATTTGTAAAATAATATTTTTGTGTATCATATAACGATAAAACATAAATTCAGCAACCCGATTGCGATCTCTCATGACTGATCACTCAACACTCTTGTAATTCGTTCACAATATCACAATGAATGAATTATCGACTTGTTGAATTCTCAGTTATAATATCCTTGTTCGGGAAACGAAATTGATTTTATCCATGAGTCCTAATTCTTTACTACGAATATGAAAGTTTTTTCTTAAAAACGGATATACATTGCTAATTTTTTTATCATTTATATTATGAAAAACTTATTTAATATTTTTACTGAACAATATTTATCTTAGTTCTGTAAATAACTATTTACATAAACCTATTTTCAATAATACCATTATTTATCCTCTCTTCGAGGAAATTTTTCGCACAAATAAAACTTTTTCCAATATCGTCGAATAAAATTCTGAAATCATTTTCGGATAAGTAGATACTTACCTACCTATATATTATACAATATACCTACTGGTATAATATGTACGAGATTTGTTTACTTTTTCACTAACAATTCCACAAAAAAAGCTTTGACATCAAAATAATCTTAACTATATTAAGTAAGTACTTTTTTTACAATACATTATTCGATATTTTTTTATTGAAAGGTTTTATTTTTTTATCACTAAATATTTTTACAATTCAGATCAAAATATTCTAAAAACCACACATTAGTGATAATAATAATAGAATTGATTCATACTTTCCACACATTTGTAAACAGTATCTATAATAGGTACAAGGTTTATGATACTGATTTACTCAATAACACATATCCGCAACATCACAGGAGTGTATCGGCAATGAAGCAGTGATGCGAGGTATAGAATACCTAACTCCTTTCTCCCTCCCCACTACCCCCAATTCCAACATATCCCTGCATCATTTGTATGTTTATAATTTAGAATTACTTATACTTAGTCTTCGTTTTTTTTTTGTTTTTTATAAATTTTATTTTAATTTCTTATACCTTAATTTCAAACTCACCTTACTATGTACATAATATGTTTTAGTAATTTTATTTTTATATTACGTATAATGTGACGTATGTATGCTGATGAGGGAACTATTTTGGCAAATATTCATCATTCATTGTTGTCTTTTGTAATTTTCAAATTGCTGTATGTTTCCCCTTAAATTAAATAAATAAACAAATAAATAATTGTATACCTACACTAGGAATAGGAAAACGTCAGGGGGGCAAGTCTGGTCCAACCGGCGAAATCAAAACCCTCACGATTACCTATATCATGATGGATATAATTATTATCTGGAGTTCTATAATATCTTTAGATGTCATAGAACTCCATATGATAATTATATCCATGATATGGGTAATCACTAGGGTTTTGATTTCGCCGGTGGAACCAGACTTGCCCTCCAGATGTCATGGCTACGCAACATTCGTGAGTGGACCGGCATCAGAGACGTCGGCGAATTGTTCAATACGGCGGCGGATAGAGATGCCTTCTCAGCAGTGATTGCCAACTTCGGAGGGGGACCTGTTATGGCACGAAGAAGAATACCTACACTTGATTTTCTTGTTAAAGAAATGACATTTTATGCTAGAAAATGTTATGAATTTTTTCATTCACATATTGAATAAACCCCCGTGGCACAGTGGCTTCTGTGCGGGCGTCCTGAGTTCGATCCCCAGCAGAGGAGAAATTTATTTAAATTCATTTCTCATGCAAATATTGCTTCTCTAGGCTGGAAACACTGGTTAGTTGGAAGAAATTGCAATAAACTCAACACTTGCGCAGAGTGCGAGGAAGTGTTTATTATTATTATTATAATAATCGAATTATTTATGTATAATATTTTTTATTTATTTTTAAACGTAATAAGATAAACATACAATATATGCCGAAATAAAGTTTTCAATATATAATGTACTAATTACATACATATTATATCTAAAAGAATAAAATGAAAATAATGTAGGTACGTGTGGATATTTACATAGTTGAGTAATAAAACGAATAAAATGGTACATACATACAATCACGCCGTATCCCTCGCGGGGTAGGAGGGAGAGAACCGAACGTCACATTTTACTATCTTGGCACACATTCATCGCCTCGTCAACATTCACACATTTCAGAATATCGTTTATTTGGTCGTGCCATCCTCTTCTTGGGCGACCCCGACCTCTCATTCCATTCCTTTCCGCCTTGTAAATTTTCTTCGTCAGGCGATCCTCATTCACTCTTTCCAAGTGGCCGAACCATCCCATAAAATGCTGTATAGTTATATCAAATTAAGTTGTTGACTATATAGGAATACAAAAATGTTTCTTTCTATGTTAAAATGTTTTTTCTTTATGGTAAACCAATTTTGTCTGTGGGTAATTAAAGAAGAATAACAAAAAGACAATGTATCGAGCGAATTATAGCCTTTTGTGCTTATTGAATGGATCTAGTTAGCGTAGCCGTTGGTTAATTGTTTCATATTCAATTAAAATAGTGCACGGACGGGAGATGAAAATATACATTATTATAGTCCTTCTATAGACTGAAGCGTTAACTGTGCTGTGCTCATGTGAATTTAATTGAATATTGTCGTCACATCACATGTACATTACATGTATCTACTATACTTACATAGACATAATATGTACAGTGTATGTATGTATGTACATAATTATGTATATGTATGCACATAACCTTCTATATGTAGGTATACTAAATTGTATAATGCGATAAGGTTGGCATTAATAATTTAACATAACTACATAGGTACTTACATACCATCTCGTCATGTCCCTAACTATATACATAGCCTCACACATTTTTCTATCCTGACATGTAAGTATCCATCGCCTCATCAACTTTCATGCATGTTCCTCAACCTCGCACATGTTCGACTGCTATTCAAGTTTCTTGCATTTATCTGTTTAAGGATGTCGTTAACAAGAAAGTGCCACTCTTATGGTGATGAACAAAAGTCTTGCAAGTCTTGGTCATGGTATTGAGAGGCTTCAAGACCATCACGCGTCGCTGCAAGACCAAGACCAAGAATTGCAAGATCAAAACCAGGGGGGCTACTCATGACACATTCTTAATATAGGTACGTTATTATCATGCCTCAATCTTAAAAATGTAAATGTAAATGTTCTTCATCTTCTTACTACTCTCCTTTCTCTTTATTTTAGTACTCGATCATAATATAATATTAATTTTTCTCTATATGTTTTCACAAAAAAAATGTTAAGATCAATGTTTAGTAAAAAAATATCATATAAATCGTTGTAAAATGAATTTAACCTTAAAGATTGCTAAAGCTGATCTTGATTTTTTTAATTAGCTTCATGAGTAGCCCTGCAGGCTTTGCAAGACCAAGAGTCTTGCAAGACTTAGGGTCGTATTACAAGAGTTATTTGAGAAAAATATAAAAAAAGGTAAAAACCGGAACTGCGAGAATACTACTAACGGGACCTCAACCATGTCTTACATTATTCTTAAATAACTCATGTAATACAAACCTTAATGCAAAAGTCTTGCGGTTACGAAAAATTTCATACGCTTATTTAATTTTATTTTAAAAGTAAGCAAATAACTAATATTAATTCGACATAATACTATTCATTTGTGGTTTTTATCATATTTCATTCTAATTACTGAATTTTAACAGAAAAAAATGTGAAATTTGCAAGACCAAAACTGGGTATGCAAAACCAAGACCAAGAATCGGTTAAGTATCGGTTAAGCACCAAAGTATCTGGGAGTGACACTAGATCGATCTCTGACTTACAAGCAGCACTGCCTAAACACGAAACAGAAGGTCTCCGCCAGAAATAATGTATTGAGAAAGCTTGTCGGATCAACTTGGGGAGCATGCCCTGAACTCTTGTGCACTTCTGCTCTGGGACTGTGTCTCTCTGCCGCCGAATATGCTTGCCCTATATGGTTTGGATCAGCTCATATCAACCAAGTGGATGTTGCAGTTAATGAAATGGCACGAATTATATCAGGATGTCTTAGACTCACAGCCATAAACAAATTGTATCCCATAATAGGCATAGCACCCCCTAACATCAGAAGAAGAGTGGTAGCAGATGCGGAGAGGCATAAGCAGATACACGACCCAAGACACCCACTCTATGAACACAAAACACCAAACCCTCGCCTCAAGTCAAGGAATAGCTTCCTAAAGTCCACAGCCGACCTGCAGACCTCCCAGAAGCAACGCCGAGAGGAGTTGTGGATGGACGACCCAATCTCTGCATGGATGGACACAAGCGAGAAGGCGAATAGGGCGCACTGCCTACCATTCACAATATGGAAGACACTGAACAGGCTGAGGGTGGGTGTGAGTGGCTGCAAGAGCAACCTGCACAGGTGGGGTTTCTCGACGGAGGATGATACCTTCTGTGATTGTGGGGCAGTGCAGGATGACGACCATCTGCTGTCCTGCCCAGAATTGGACGAGGGTTGCCACATGGACGACCTAATTAAACTAACCGACAGGGCGATTTCCGCCGCCACACATTGGAGTGGCAAAATCTGAGTTCCGGACTCGATAAGTAAGTAAGTAGGTTAAGTATGCAAGACCAATATCAAGTCCGGGGGTGCAATCTTGAATTTGCTCACCACATGTTCATTTCTTTTACGACCTCGAACTCTATTTTTATATTCTTATCGACTTTTGCAGTAGCCAAAAATTATATTCTAAAAACATAAATTATGTTTTAAATAATTATAAGTATTTCGAACCAATTTTCATCCCTGTTAGTATGAGTGAGCTGTTTTATTCTTCGATTCGACCATAAGCTACATATGTGGATTTTATATAACGTGCAAGTACCTATACAATATATTGTGTACTTTTATATCTGTTTAATAACAACATACTGAACCTACACAATTGATATGTATATTTACACATATGACTCACATCCTAACAATTACTCAATTCGAATAGGTATAATTATATTAACTTTAAATACATAGGTATTACAGTCATTGTAGGCAAAAAACACTATAATATTATAGGTACTCTTCTAATTTCTCTTTGTTTCTCAGGCAAATCTTCCTTCTCTGGATTGGAAACACTGATTAATTAAAAGAAAATAATATACACGCCACGGCAAGGTGTAAGGAAGTGTTAAATAAATAAATTGGAGAACCATCTCGTTTTTTTAGGCAAATCGATTTTGATTTTTTTTTCATGGTTTTTACATTTTTCAATATTATACTTTTGTCTGAATCCCTTATTTGTGACCATGTCATAAATTCTTATAAATTCGTTTATTGCGTTTGCATTCCTACGTTTATTTTTCTTTGATGCATCCTATCCAATGTCTATGGCTTACTAGCCTACATAATAGAAAAGAGTAGGTACCTACAGCAAACTTCGTTGGTCTAGAAATAATTGGATCAGTTGCTTACTACAGACCGAGATCCAATCACACTATTGATATTATTGATATAGTTCTCTTTTATATTCCATCTAAGGATTGCATTCACATTCTCAACACAGCAAGATTTCTTTCTCAGCAAGAAAAATTCTGGATTCAGCATTATTTTTATTTTTAATAAAAAACTCAAATTTTCACATTAGTATAAGACAACTTTGTCGAATTTGTATTTATACCTAAGTATATTTTGTTCAATTGAAATTAGTAATGAATAAGTCATATCTCTCCTTAGTTGTCTTTATTTTGTCTTGTAAAATTATTATTTTGATTAATATTTTTGTAGGTCCATTAAGCAATACATTTCTCAATATTGGAAAATCTTCAAATATATTAACTCGTATTATAACTTTTTTTACAAAAAATGAATATTCTATGTAGGAGTTGTTACAACTTTCCAAATTGCGTGTCCTATAGTCCTGAGAAGGACTGTTTTGTTTCTTATTCTGATCTGCTTTCTTGCGTATCTTTTTATTCTTGTCAAATCGCGCCATTGCTGTGTAGCAGCACCAACTGTTTGTCTCTTTGCGTTACCCGTTACAATTTTACATGGAATCTTAATGTTTTATTTAAACAACGTAGAGTTTTACGCCATTGTTTGGAAAATTAATTAATTTCGGATCAGCAGCGCTGGATCCAGCAAGCCCAAAAATTTGCTGGATCCAGATACAGCAATTGCAATCTCTAATTCCGTCACGTGGAAACATACAATTTATAAGTACCTACAAAAACTCATACACTTGCTCTGCTAGCTTGTTTAAATATATTTGTAAGTACTAATGCAAAGTAATAATACTCATATTATGGATACAATACAATAATTTTCTTCCTACGTAATTGATTAGGTAAGTAGCTGTAAATGACAACTGAGTGAAATAATTATTTAGGTACCTAATGCTTTTCTTTTGTTGAAAATTCTATGGATATCAAAAACATTCCACCCACAAATATCCTCTATATTATTTTTCTCCATTCTTCGAGAAGGTGTACCTAGTAGAGCAAGAGCTCGTGATCGCCAGACTTACGTCATAGTATAAGGGCTGATTTATTTCTGTGTAAGGGCACCACAGAAAGTAAGAAAGATTGGATACTACGAACCCTGATTCCATTGACCAGTACTCAGGGTTCATATTATCCAATCGTTGATACCTTCTGTGGTGTCCTAGCACAAAAAATAGCATTTATAATATGACGTAAGTCTGTCAGTCACTATAATATATAAGTACCTAATATAATATTGTAGTTGTTATTATTATACAATATCAAATAGCTGCCTACACTAAACTATTACATAATGATATATTATGTTAGTACAATGATTGACCTCTAAATAATGCAAATAGGCTATGTAGTGAATGCAAATCCTTCAACAGTATTGCAAATAGAGTTAAAACATAAGTTTTAATACTTCATACTTATATATTTACATAATACCCAAAATAGATCGGTTTTATTAATATGTGAAGTAAAAAAATATAACACGAGTAATATTAAATAGACAAAAATCCGGTTGCCGACAAAATGAGGACGGAGAGAGAAAATTTTGAATAATAGAGAGCGAGACAGGAATATTTCGAGGAATATTTTTATATGTTATATGTATTTAAAATAAGTATATATTATATCGACGAAGTTGGAATATTATAGGAGAACCAGTAGCTCAAGTAAAGAAACAAAAAAAGACAACTCAATGTATGGAAGTGACAGTTGCCAGTCATGTGAGAACTGTCACTTCCATACATTGAGTTGTCTTTTCTTGTTTCTTTTCTTGAGCTAAATGACACGTTGTCTAGGGGGCAGGAACTCAAGGCACCTACAGGCCTATGACCTGTCATCGGCTGGTTTACGTGATCACTTAATGCGCTTGCGCAACGTTCCCCAATTATACCTTCTTATTCAGTTCCCTTATCAATGTAATTTTGAAAGTTCTATATATATTTTAACAATGAGAAAAAGATACGATAATACGACCCTTAGGATCGTATTACGGGAGTTATTTAAGAATAATTTAAGAAAAAGTTGAGGTCTCGTAAGCAAATAACTCTTATAATACGACCCTAAGTATATATTTTTTAATTTACCTACCTCCATCAAATTAGTAAGTTATGTACTAGCCAAAATATTGCAATTTTATTACGGTGTGCACACAAACCATCGACACATGTCACTGTTATTGAGGTAGGTAGAAGGAACCGAGCGCCATATATTTCTGATTTTACATAAATTTCCAAACATGCTTGTATGTTATTCATTACGGCGTAGGTATTCCTGTGATATTATATAGTAATCTTGAAATTTTTCAGCTTAGAGAGAGTCGTTTTGCGCACATACCAACCAAGAAATGAACCCAAATTTGTTTTCTGCGCACCCACCTGATGTTTGTTTGGCTACCTACATTATAGTTTTTAAAATAATACTTACCTACCTACCTCTGTAGTTTTTAGAAAGTTTGGTATAAGTTAAATTTAAATATTGTTCAATAGATGATAACAACGTTAAACAAATGCAAGTCCAGTGTGTTCTTTGTGCGTTTTTTGAGATGAGAACTGAATACCAAAAAATCAACAATAATTTAACCTAAGCGAGTACATATATTATTGATTCTTTGATTCGTCTACGTTCAGTAATGGTAATCGTCTTTATTAATTATCTCATATCATCTATCATTCAAACTTCTTGCGTAGATATTCTATAAAAATGTAAACATGCTCTTTCTTGGTCGATCTTTGTTGCCTCTGGTCGTATTACTTTTATTTAGATATTTTAGAAATTAAATAAAATTAGTTGTTAAAAATAATAGGTACTAAATATAAACTATTATAGTGGTATCCAAACTAGTTAAAGTAGTATTTTTACGAGTAACAACAAAACTAGGTAATAAAATTGTAGAAAATAGTGCTTCGCTAATGCGTGGATACGGCGCCGAAAATCGTTATAATTTCTTGCAAATAAATTTCTTTTCTATGTTTCTTACTAGTATATTTATTATATTGTGCAGTACACTGATATCTAACGAAAAATTGTCAAACTAACTTCTGAGATTATAATTATTATCTAATGCAATTTGAAACCGGGAAACAAACCATAGGTATGTAAGAAATTGAACATTTTTTGCACGTAATTGCAGTTATTTTTTTACTCATTTTTATTGAATTTACAATAATACATGTACAGAACATTTATTTGATGCTTTAAAATTCAACAATTTACATTTTTTTTATTTAATTGTTCTGAAGTGACATCTATGAACTACTACTAAAACTAAATTTACATAATGTACTAGAAAAAACAAGAAATGTAATCTAAAGTAAATATTAAAGTGTTTCTATAAAATCCTACAGAGCTCGTACTGAAAATGTCAAACTTGAAATGAATTTTGTGTTTCTCCAAGTGCAAACCCCGTGCTAGGAAGGGATGGAAAATAGAGGGTGTTTTCTTCTTGATTCGTATTCAGGTATGTTCTATGTGATCCGTCGATAATACTCGGGTTGGGTATATATGTATATATTATACATTGTCAAGTGTGGTGGATTTTTCTTTATAGACATTTGCTGTTTTGATGTTTATTTTGTTCCAAATGCATCTGAAATCGCAGGCTTTTAGCCTCTGCGTGTTTTATTACTGACATGACTTTGGAGGATCCGTTTTTCGTAGTCAAAGAGTAAGTTTGACATTTGTTTCGTATTAACAGAAGTGCAAATGGCTCCTCTCGCTAAGTGCGACAATGGACGCCTCCCACTCTGCGTTAATTTTCCCTGATAACGAGCACTTGGTAATACCTTTGTTATCTATCAATGTTTATACGTATTTATCGATAGCTTGTTTTTGAGTGAAGTAGTGAAGTTTTGTTGATTGCTATGCGAGCTGAAGATTTGACGTTTGCTTTCAGCGAGGTATTTAAGGCACTGAACAAGACTAGGGGGTTGTACCTTCGCTGGTTGGAACTAGGAGACGCTTCTGGTGGTCCAGCTGGTGCAGAGGCAGAGTGGACCACGACAGAACTACGGAATGCTCTGCGTAGTATTGAATGGGATCTCGAAGATTTGGAGGACACTATTGATATCCTTTTTATTTATTTTTAACTTTTGCTACTCAATTCTGGTTATATTATTTATTGACATATTTTTTAAAATAATTCAAAACAGACTATAAATTATACATTGTAGTTATAAGAAAATAATAAAAGGAAACACTTCCTTGCAACCTGCGCAAGTGGCGAGTTTATTGCCGTATGCCAATTTCTTCCAACTAACCAGTGTTTCCAGCCCAAAGAAGCAATATTAGCTTGAGAAATTAATTTAAATAAATTTCTTCTCTGCTGGGTATCAATCCCAGGATGCCCGCACAGAAAACACATGACCTACCAACGGTACCATGTCAATTGGTATAATAAATTCAGAATTATTACAAAACATCATTTAATTTTAATATTGACTTTATAATAGTTCATTTAATTTTGCACGTTTTTTTATCAACAAAAGCATTAATAAAATTTTCTTAACCATCTTCATTACGTATTGTCGAGAAAAACCCATCAAAGTTCAAGATTGACAATAAGGAACTGACAACAAGGAAGCACTTTATTGAAACTACTAGGATAGAAGTAAAGGTAAATATGTAATACATTTTTTTTATATTGCAGCGATTGTTTGCATTCATTATTGTATCTGTTACTTTAACAAATAACATGTATACTAAAGACTCATCCCATTTCATTTATTCACCATGTTATATTAACATAAAAATTATGCATTGCCCTTATAGCAAATTAAATGCGAAAATAAGAGAAAATATTTAAGCAATTTCTGAAGGACCTATGTATTAATTAATTGCTTTATACACAAGTATTATTCTCACAACCATATTATATATAATACTTACGTCAAATATCTTATTATAAGCTACATGTTGAATAAAGGGTAAGTATCCTTGATTTTGAAAACAGTTTATTAAAAAAAAAAGAAATGAAACAATTCTTCTTCAACAAAGGCAATCCATTGTTGGCTGTAATGGAAAAAAGTTCATTGTTTCTTTATTTACATTTTTTGAACAAAAAATTACAAAAGTATCATTGGAGGCAAATAAATCAAGTCTCTTAAAGATTATTAAATGTAAGTCAAGGAATATTTTACTTGAAAATAAGATTTATTTAAAAAAAATGTCACCGTGAATAATTAGGTTTATTAAGGTATTTTTAAATGAAACAACATTGATTATGTATCTACGTATATATTTTTTCCTTGTATCAGGACCACCAAATCGGTGGTCCTGATACAAGGAAATTTGATTTTGATTTAAAAATATCAAGAAGAATGGAGTTCTACACTTTAAATACCTTCAGTATTGACAGTTTAAAATCAAGTTTTTGTTATCACTTTTTATTTTTATTCATGTACAACTTGTATATTATTCATCGTGATGTAAAACTATAAAAAAATATTTATGTACCCAAAAATAAATCAAATACAACAAAGAATAGTTTTCCAGCTCACTGACAAAAATATTTTTGAACAAATAAATTTTTATTTGGAATGGAATATGTAATGATCTTGCATTGCGACCACTTATGTCTATTTCAATTATAAAGTCTATTGCAGATCAATTACTTATATAAAACAAAATCTTCCCAATTACAGTCTTTATTTTCCATAATGTTCCTTGTGTCTCACTGAATACAAGGGCCGGAATCCAACATAAGTATAAAGGTGTAGTTGTGCCTGGCTTATCTCCCACAAAGATCCACCATTAAATGTAATATGATTCAATTTGCTCTACTAGCGAATTACAGTAATAATGAACAAAACGTAAACAAAAATGATGCAATGTGAAATTTATATATAATATATGTGCGATATGCAAATTTATATATTATATGCCATTTGTAAGAAGGAATGAAGAAGAAAGAGTTGAAAGTAACTTGAATAAGGATATGGTTAGTAAAATGAAAGTAAACACACATCGGTGGTTTGGTCACATGGAAACAATGAGTGAAGAACGACTGACAAAGAAAATTTATAGACCTGGGGGGCAAGTCTGGTTGACCGTCGAAATGAAAACCCTCCTTGTTTACCCATATCATGGATATAATTATTATATGGAGTTCTACAATATCTTTAGATGTCATAGAACTCCATACGATAATTATATCCATGATATGGGTAATCACTGGGGTTTTGATTTCGCCGGTCGAACCAGACTTGCCCCCCTGAAAGATAAAGGACAAGAGGTAGGGGCGGGCCTAGGAAACATTGACATGTGAACTATATTCTGTAAGAAGGAAATATTGAAAGCGTAAATAACGCACGAGCATATATGGATGTGAGAGAGACATGGTGATGGTATGTATGAATTATTGCGAGTTTTTTCAAAAAATTATTTATAACATAATATATTTAGTCTTTTTATATTTTCTATTTATTTTTACTCTTTTGGTTGATATTATCTGAAAAATATATAAAAAAATATTGTTGAAGTAATATTAGTTTCTTATCTATAATTACTATAGTTATTGAAATATTCAGCATTGAAATAAGTCATTGCCATTTATTTTATGTGTTGAAAGTACTTGTGCAATGAAAATAAGTTAGTTTACTTACATTGAAATATAACCATTTTCTATTCCAAAAATAATATTCTTTCATTGTTATTCTTCATATTTATATTTTATAATTCATCAGAATGGCTCCAGAAGTTTTGCTGTAGTATAAAATGCAAACAATTCAATGATGACTGTGTTGTATACACCCCTTCATTTTCTATATTATGGAGAGTAAAGACCAGTGTCCATACAGGTGCAGCGGATGGAGCGCATCATACATAAGGATTTTAGTATTCTTTGTATAGGAATTCATACAAGTGCGTCCACTGATCGGTCGGCATCGTACGGTTGAATGGAGTACCCGCTTATTGCTATCATTGTTGCTAGGAAACAAAAATCTGATGCATCTGTATGGACGCTAGCCATAAATCTCTAGTTATAAATCTCCATTATAACAACATTTAATTCAACTTTTTCTGGTTTATGCAGTTGTATTTTTTTTATTACTTAGTTAATATTAAAAAGCAATAATATAAAGAAAATATTTGATAAAATATTTATCCGTGCAGACTTCACTCTAATAGGTATATTACAATAAATATTTTATTGTAAATAAAAAAATATTGTTTTCCGAGTTGCTTCTTAAGTAAACAATTCTAGGGAAATTAAGAGTAATTTTCATTTTAGTAATTTTATCCCTGTATTGCCTTGTATGGATTTTTTTAAAGTTTAAGAATATTTGTTAATTTTCTTAATTATTTTCATTTGCGATGTTATTAGTGAATTTGTAAATGCCAAACCATAGTTTTTGCAAGATTTTATACAAATTTTTAAAAATGCGTTGTGATCATAAAAGCTGCTGTTTAGTTTTATATTGTGAAATGTTCTATGTTCAATAGGATATGAAAGATAAAATGAACGTTAACAGAGGAAGAGAACGTAATACTCGTTTGGTGGATGGACCAACAAGTGTACCACCAAGACATTCGACCACAAAATATTCCAAATTGGAAAACCAAACAGACAGCCCAAGCAGGTATTATTTTGTTTCTTTCAAAGACACTTTCAAAAATCCCTTCAATCAATTAAAACAAAAACAACATTTTGATAGAGTTACATTTAATAAAGCTGATGCCTGTTTTAATTCTTGAAAAGGTGCCACATTACTATTTTTGAAAATATCTAAGTATTTGGCAGTCCTAATTGTAATATATCAAGAAATTAATAGTCTTTAGGGCCCACGTTAGTATGGGCCCTTTTTGACTTCTTCCCTTCTTTTCCAATGTCCACCAAATTTTATTTTTATCATAGATTTATATGTTTTCATGTAGGTATGATGATAGATTTCTCTCAGAGAATAATTCTGCTCAACAAAGAATGCTTGACTCTCAAGATGAACAACTCAACGTTATCAGTCACTCAATTGGGTCACTCAAAACAGTCTCTCGACAAATTGGGATTGAACTGGACGAACAAGCTGTGTAAGTTAAGAATTCATTATATTTATAATTGTAATTTGGTTTGTGTACAATTTATTATTTGAGTGGAAAATCTGAGTATGAACTAAAATATTTAACAAAATATATTACGGGGTTTATTCAAACAAATAATTTTTGATCGAAAATTATTCTTCTTGTAAAGCTCTTCATAATATGAATTTTCTTAGTTTTAAATGTGAATTTATTAATCGAATTTTCAATCAATTGTGTCTAATATTTTTGGTTATATTTGCAGCATGTTGGATGACTTCAATAGTGAATTAGAGAATACAGATTCTAAATTAGATTCTACAATGAAGAAAGTTGCCAAAGTGCTTCATATGTCTAATGGTATGTAAATTTTCAAAAATAAATAAAATATTTTGTTAGAAACTTACAAATGAAACAAGAGTTATAGTGGGTCTTTCAAGTAAGAACACTCATCATTATATTTCGAATAATGGAATTTAATTGAGTGATATATAATCAAAGACCTTATAATAATGTATAGACAGATTGTTAGGTGACTTTAGTGAAACTTTTCGTATGTACCTGAGGGGGATTTGTGCGAGGGTTGCGGGATGGGTATTCAGGTATAATCGGCCGCGTCCGGTATACATAGTAGAAACAGGTCACTCCTTTCAATTCTAACAGGTGAATCGGTAATGTATCGAGTCAATTTTTGAATACATCCCAAAATCAATTTTTATATAATATACTTAATACTGTTCTTAACTCGTTCAGTGTCGTGTACATAGATCACCTTTATTATTTCTTTGATGGATATTCGTTCATCGAAAATGGGGATAAATAATAACATAACATGTGTTTGAAAACATTGTTATTGGGAAATAATACATAGTACAATACCTATTTTCCATCATCAAGAACACATAATATTCTTAATTATTGAAATGAAATTAAAGATTTCTACAGAATATTAGCAAATTTTACAAATATAGGCTTAGAAATTAATTTCAGAAGATTTAAAATTAGTGAGAATGAGAATGTTGTTTTAATAATAATAAATGTATATCAAGAAAGGATAATATGGAGGTCGGTCCTTCATTCCTACCCCAAATCTGCAAACAGCATGATGGTGTGTATGTATGTAAGGAGATTAATTATCAAACTATTAAGAGCTCCCGTAGATATTATGTATTCTAACATACAAATTTGTACGAAACAGTATCGTCACTAAATTCAATTTTTACAAAAAATTGTTAAAATAAGTTAGAACTGCACTGATATAATATGAAATGAAGGTATAAGTATTCCAACCACGTTTTATTGGTTGTTATTAGTGTCATATGAAAGAGCATTACTTAAAACCCTTAATCGCGTAAAAAAGTAGAAATTTGTAATTTTGCGACTTTATTTTTTATGAATTAGTTTAATGAATAATTATGAACTTCCCTATGATAACGATAAAACTTTGAATTTATTAGAAAATATTATGTATACATCCATGAAACAGCCGTGATAATAGATGGTATAGATGTAATATTTTGGACAGGAATATTTTTTTAAAACACGAGTTGAATAGAAGAAATATACTAAATAAAACCAAAAAATCACTACTTTATTATTATTTTACCATCATGGTAATTATATATGAAAATGGATGTAACCAGTGAATACTACATGATCCATGACGTTTCCACTGCACTCAAAGTAGATGAATAACCAACTCAAACTATTATCCTATCCATATAATTATTATATGTAAATGTACGATCACACCATAATACAAAGTAGTTTAATTTTTAAAATGCTTACCAATGACAAGTCATCACTGAGTACGTACAGCAGTTCTGCTGAGTGTCCTCTTCCCGGTTTTCGTCACAAAAAAATCACATGTTTTAAAATGTCTTGAGCAGATCCTATGTTATGAATCAAAATTAGAATTTAAAACTTCGCAGTAGGAACCCAAATATTATTAAATAATTTGAATAAAGAAGTAAATTTAATAAATCACAAAAAAACAAAAGTTTTTCAATGAAGAAAATTCTGACAGATCATGGTTCTTTTTTTTTTTGGTTTGGCTCTCGAGCTGTCAGATTCGAATTGTAAAATATGTATTTTTCCGGTTGTATGGAAATTGTTATATAAAAGTAGGCGTATAAAAATAGCGCAACTTTATAAGTGTCTGGATGATTAAAGCCTTTTCGAAGATGTAGGTCTTTTCTTATTTCTTCATTCCTGGTTTTGCCTTATTGGCCAATGGCACTCGTATGTGTTTTGGGATTCGTCGAGTGACCGAAGGTGTTGCTGGTAATTCTAGCTAGCCTGACGAAACTTGGTGAGTCGAAACATCAAAGACACATATTTCCTGTAGTATGGAAAATTGTTTTAAGATATTTTGTGTGATAATATTGTGTGATTTTGAATATTTTTTTAAAGACAGAATTAAATTGAAATTATGAACTGCATTAATTTTGATTGTTCAATTTACCTTCAATGATACCTTCTGATATTTGAATAAAGAATAATTAATATGGGAACGGCATGACGGAGGGATCCTAGGCAGTGGCGACTGGTCGATTGTATTTTTGATCATTTTTGGTAGTGCAATTTTTTCCTGAGTTAATAATAAATTTATAGGTATTTAAACCATAAATACAATATAGGATATTTAAACAAATGTATTGAAGTCACAGTATTTGTTTTCAAATCATTTTTTTAATTCAAAATAAAAACCGCGCCAGCGTTCTCTTTTATAAGTGATATTATTATTTTACAATATTGTTTTACTGATTTATCAACAGATGTCGTGAAGACAAATGTATGGGAGTATTATTCATACAATTTTCCTCTCAATCAAGTATTAATATACTAAGTAATTAGGTCTAAAGTTGTGTGTCAATATGTGACACTCGTATTTTAGTCGCGGAATCAGCTGTATGTCATGTATACGTGATACTTATCTCTTTCAATACGAATGGCTTATGAATTAGAGAGTGAGATAGATGTATACATACTAATTACATCTAAAATATGATAAGCTTAGTGCAGCGCACGAGCCTGCACGAGTCTGCCTTATGAATTCAGTACAAGTATCGCTATTTCATCTGCCAGGGGACTATCTCTTTCTCTTCATACATATGCTGTATTAAAAATAAATCAATTTTGGTGTGATATGGATATCGCACGCCATACATTACATAATGATAATATTTGTATTGCGGTAGATTTCATTATAATATGATGTCGATTGCGAGGGTAGGTATATAATAATCAATTGGTTTAGAAAAATAACAGTAATAAATTAAAGCGTAAAAATATATTAAAAACATATTTTAATATTAATTTTTAGAATATACCATTTAAAAATTGGTAGTGCAATTGATCCAACGCACTTCATATAGAGTCGCCGCTGATCCTAGGACAACACGGCCAATTAATAAATTATTTAAATTCCCTGAAGGGCTTGGGTTCAGACAAGAGAACCCACCCGATATCTGTGCCAAAGACTTTTTATATTTTTTATGTGAGTCGGCGTGTAACACCTACTATGGACGTTAGCGCTCCAATTCGGCCGATTGATTGCAGTTTCCCATAAACTTATCCTCGATGATTCTTTTGGAAATCTATAGTAAAAAAACGTAAATTTGAGACACATTCAAAGTAATAAAAAAAGATAAATATCCAATTTGTTTGCCCACCATAAAGAACTACAGTGATAATTGAAAGAAACGAAAAGTATATACATTAATACTAGTTATTAAATGCTCGTATACCCTGTTAAAAATTCTTACAATACAATTGTGGGAACCCAATAAAAGTTCAACATTATATGGGATTTGAAAACGATGATTAAAATATATAAAAAAAATATTATTTTTGGACTCGACGTATTTCTTCACACAGCGCTATTTCTCTCTGTGTCAAAATGACTATAACATAGAAGTTTATTCGAAATATTTAAAATTACTTACCGATGAATTCCTGCACCGGAATTTGATTCTTATAGGAGCAATTTGCAACTGCACACTGCACCATTTTCAGTTAATATTAATTTTTATTTCTATAACCGTTCACCACAACACGCCGCAAGCGACTATCTTTGGCAATAAAATGGTGAGTCGTGTCCCCGCCCCCTCATCACCAAATGTTGTACGTATCACCATTCGTAACTATCAGTCTATACTTTAGTGTATAAGGTCTTTGTATATAATATATTATGCCAAACCATTTAAAGGAGCCAAAATTACTCTACATTTTTCAAATATAGTGTTTACTTTTGATTATACAAGTGACACCTAGATATTACTAAAGACGCATGAAAAACAACAAATATTTCAGAAGCTAGATAATTAAAATAAATATGTAATGATAGATAATAAAGGGTATTGTTATTTATATTGTTCTGTGACGTTCCGGCTTAAATAGTGCTTCCACTTTTCTATTATCATCATTTTCGGATGTCCAGTTAAAGCCGGGTAATCGAAAATACAATTGGCAAAATAACATCTCACCCAACACCTATCGCTGGTTAATCCACATTGTGGGATTTGCCATTATGGTGTAAATGTGAATGAATGTTGTTATCAGAATGAGAATTTGAGATGGATTTATGAAAGTATAAAGTAATGATAAATGACTTATTTAGTATGTATTCAATGCTGTTTTATTTAGTGCTTTGTCATATAGGAGCAAATACCTACTTATGTTTACTGTCGAGGTTACCTAATGCTTACTGTTTATTGAATTATCTGAACTAATCTATTTTTGATTTGCTCTTCGTTCTGTTCTAAGCAATTTTGTTTTTTTTTTTTTCAGATCGCCGACAGTGGATTGCTATAGGAGTATTGTCTTTGATACTTGTAGCAATTGTTATATTATTCATAGTGTGGTAATATTTATGTTGATTTATTAAATTTTATATGAAAAATGTATTAAATTTTATATAAAATGTTGTAAATATTATGATAATATTAATCCTTGTACTAGTTTGTATGTGTAGTTCTCACTATTAGCTTTAAATATGCATCAATGAACTTTTTTATATTTCCTAAAATATTTTTTCAATACCTGGAATGTGTGACCCAAAGATAAAATTTGGCTTCTCAATTCTAAATGTATAAATCCAATTGCAATGAATCAATTATTAACTGATCAATCTTAAAATTAAAAATGAATATTACAAATTCTTTCATGACTTTTTAGATAATATTTTTGAACCAATATGGTTGAAAATATATAATTTTATAAAATTCCAAACTGTATATTATGCCAGACCACTTGCCGACTCTAACTCGCTAGTATTTTTATACTTTTAGAAATTGATTTTCATGTATACCAAAGAATGGCACCAAACATTTGATAATAGAATAAAATAATAACAATATTGTCTTTGATTTCATAATATGGTGCCTTTTTTGGTATTTAATGAGTTTTAGAGAAAGTTAACCAAACAATATTTATTGCTAAGAATAAATTGTAAAATATTCATGCTAATTTACTAAACAAACATTACATTATATTTTAGAAATAAATTACAAACCTATTTTTAGTAAAATCTCATCATTATAGTGAACTTTGATGATTTTCAATATTCAATAAGCACTGTATAATTATTAGTTTGATTAGAATCTTTTTTACTAAAGCCAACAAACATTTTATGAGAATATTGCTTTGTATTTAATTTTACATAACATATGAATTTGCATGAATATACACATGAATATACAGGATGTCCCATAAGTCAACGTATTCCTTTTAAGGGCTGTTATACCAACATATCAATTTGTAGTAGTGGTATTAATTTTTATAATTATAAAATAATAAAAAAGATTTCACTTATTTACTAAAGAAGAAGCAAAATTTCAGTGTGAACACTTGCCTTTAGATTATTTAAATGTTTTATTTGGTTAAAATAAATCCTTGTCACTTTAATAAATAAAAGCAAGTGTTTACGCTGGAAATCCTAATAAATTAAATAATTTCACAATCAGCTCATTTTGCAGTAAAATAGCGATATCTATTTTTTTACTGTAAAACATAGTAATTATTAAGTATAATATTTTGGAAATAACAATAATTGCGTCAACTTTTGCAACAATTTGCCAGGTTGGCGTCGTACATTTTTTTTTTCAGTGTGAACAATCAATGTTGGGTAATATTTTTTTTTAAATTCATAGCCCGGGCCATAATTATATTTTTTTCTGTCTAAAAAAAAGTTTAATTATTATTTTGGATTGTGATCAACAGCTGAGTTTTTCAAGATTGTAAAACATAAATTATAATTCCAAAATATTGAAATTCGTAGCTCGAAAAACCAATTCAAGGCGGATATTTTCGGGCACTTTGTAAAAGTGGAAATATCTCGAACACTAAGGCACTTTTACTAAGGTCATATTTGCATATTCTGGCGATCATGAGTTGGTATAACTGCCCTTAAAAGGAATACGTTGACTTATGGGACACCCTGTATATTATATTTAATATCACTGTTGTACATATCTTCAATGTATTAACATGAATTAGGTTGAATATTCACATTTGATGGCCTTTTTTGGCCTATTATGTCTCACAGACAAGAGTTGTATAAATATTCAAATTATTTGTTTTAAAATAATGGAAATAATTTTTACTACCCTCATTTCAAACCCTGATAAATTGTCTTACAAAAAAATGATTGGTGTGTCTATGTTTCAGATAATTTACGTACAATAATAAACATAGGAGTTTTGTAAACCTCAGACTTTTTACTATAATAAATTATTAGGGGTGACAAATCCGGTCAAATGGAGAATTCGAAACCCTCATGATTACCCATATCATGGATATTATCGTCATACGGAGTTCTATAATATTTTAAGAGGTTATAGAACTCCATATGATAATAATATCCATAATATGGGTAATCATGAGGCTTTTGATTTCACCCTTTGACCAGACTTGTCCCCCAGATTTTTAATTTTACTCAAAAATATTTTTAAAAAACCCTAATGTATTTTTGTTATGAGCGTAAAAGTTCATGTTCTTGAATTTTTTTATTAGTATTACAAAATATACAATTTAAACTTTTTCTAATAAATTATATTTTAGATTTCTTTCACGTGACAAAATAAATCTAGAACTTCACCCATAATGACTGACTGCATAATGTAAAATTGGCTATATTTTGCTTTAAATATTTACAAACTGCAAAATATGAACACATTGATGTAGATTGTTATCTTATTAACATAATAAATAACAAACACTTTCTTGTCCCCTGGGCAAGTGGCGAGTTTATTGCCATTTTCCAGCCCAGAGAAACAATATCTGCCTGCCTCCTCAGCCTGTAGTCATTTATAATTTATCAGTGGGTTGAAGTTCATACGTTTTGAATAAGTTTAAACATCCAAAGTTTTCAAAATGCGGCAACTAGTCGTTGGGTTCTTGGATAAGTGAACGTAGTTTCAATAAAAATATATTTATTATATCATTATTTTGGTTTGTTTAGAGTATCTATTATGTGATTCCTTAGAGAAAAAAGTATTCAGTATTTTGGTAATATTTTTACTACATAGTTTTACGATTGAGTATGGAAAATTTTATGTAAAATCCTTTCTGAAATAAACCTATAATTACTAGTTCACATTACTATGTTATTTAAGATTTATTATTTCAATGTTTTGACAAAATAATTAAGCATAAAAACATGATTTATAAAACTCTCCATTAATATATTTATAGATCTTACTTACCTCATTATATAAATACCTTTAGGAACTAAGCAAGTATTAAAATATCATTCCATAACATAAAATTTCAAATATTATAAAATAATAATATCATAGTACCTCTTCTAGATTATCCCACCCACGAAGTTTATTTTTTTGGAAAAGTATTCTATTACTTTATAATAAATCTTTTTGGGTTTTGAAGTCTATGTTAAGTTTATAATGTGAAATTTCTTTGTCAATTTATGTAATGTTTTTAAGACTGACTGGCACTTGAAATTATTATTTTTATGTATCTATGTATGTATATTATATTTATATTCATAAATTTATGTTAGGTTACATAGTAAATATTTGTCATAATATTTTTCTTTAAACATAACATTGGGTCAATATTTCAGGTCAATTGTATTTAATATACATACAATATATGTAACTATGTATGTATTAATAGCTATATATGTAATATGATCAGTTCTATGCAATAAGAATGCAGCTGTATTATATTTGATCATCACAATTAATTTATTAGATTTGTGAATCAAACTACCAAAATTATTTATGTTTATCATCAGGATTTTGTATTCAATTTTAATTTTATGCTTCATATGATTTAATTTTAATATAAAAAATATGATGAGACGCTGACTCAAGTAGTAACTGCACTGGATAAAAATGTATTTTCCAAAAATTATATTTCTATTACTGGTAGTTTGATTGAAATTTACTGATTATAAATTTGTTTAATTTGGTGTTAAATATTACAAAAGTAACCTACATTGTGTTAAAAGTTGTCCTTGGTTGGTATTTTAATTTAAGTTAATTCCATTGTAATGTAACTGTGATAATAACCATGAACTGTTTGTTTGTAGTTGAATATTGTTAGCATATGGTTATCTCAGTACGGGTCTCTTCCCAGTGAGACAGCCATTTATAAATGAGTAAAATATTTATAAATGAGTGGTTAGTTTATCTGAATAATATCTTATACAAAGATATAAATTTGTCTAGAATTTTTTTTTGGAATAGCGATTTCCCATTGATAATCATAAATGAAAATCTCCCCCATTAAAATGCCTGAAAAAATACATTTGAAAAGTTTAATCTGAGAGTACATTATGTGTCTCTATTTGCCGTAGCCATAGATATTGGAACATTACACTTTTTTATCTTGAGATACAACTTTTGCCTCGTTTACATCTTCACATAATATATGTTTAACACTTTATAAAATATGGTGTTTTTGTGTGTTGTGATATAAAAATAAAAATCAAATACTACATCCAAAAATAACTTTTGTGAGGAAACAAAAATAATTTATTTAGTACGAGGTCTACTTTATTTATATGCAGATATACATATGTATTGCATGTATTCATATTGCATTAAATTTTCAGTATATTATGGCATTCAAAAGGTTAATAACATATTATTTGCAGATATCACAAAACTTAATTTGATTGATTTAACAATTTACCATTGAACAAATTTTATGTGTATAATATTTTTTTTTACGGCGCTATACTAATGATATTAGTAACAATTAAGCACTACAAATAATAACACTCAATTATTATTATTACCATTATACATTTCCTCAAAAGAATTAACAGATCAATGTGTAAATTGTAAATTATTTAAAAGAGCAAAATAAAATGCAACAAACGCATCATCAAGCTTTCAATTGGGAATAGTTCACCCATCCAGATACTTAACATATCAAAGGATTAGGCTCTGAGGAGGTCTTTATACTACCTAACAACCCTACTCATTCCCGAATATTTACGTTTAAAAAATCTTTAACGATTCTACATGTATTCATTATTACCGTTTATTGCCTTTTTATTATTAAGTTTTTCGATAAATTTATAATTTCTAAATTACGGATTAACAATTTTGGAATAATGCCAGTGGCTGAAATAATGAACGGTAATATTATTATTTTACGAGAATGTCAATGTCTTTTAATCTCGTTACCTAAAGCAGTGTATTTTCTAATTTTTTCATCAAAAGTTTTTATAATATTACTAGAATTTGGAATATCCACGTCGCAAATATATGTTATTTTTTTAATTTTATCATGTATAATTATATCGGGTCTGTTATGTTGAATTGACCGGTCAGTTAATACTGTTTTGTTGTAATAAAGCGAAATATTATTATTTTCTAAAAATGAAATCGGATCATATTCATTTATATCGGGTTTTATGTTTATCGCGTCAATAAATTTATATTTAACAGCTAAATTTTGATGTATTATTTTTGCTACTTGGTTATGTCTAAATTTTTTTAATTTTTTTTTTAATAACTGTATTCCGATTTTTTTTTTTAGTAAAAATATAAATATATTGTAAAAAAATCGGATCAATGTACACATAAATTTTGAAAACGTTCACAAACATGGGTCAAAAGTTACAACAAAAATTTCGTTTTTCGATTATTCGTCTGTTATTTATCCTCACCGATTTCGGTTGCTCCTTTCCTCGAGAGTGACGCCTGGACCTACGCCTTCTAGCTCGACTTCTCCTTCTTGCGCCAATAACCTTGGGAGCCTTCGAGTCTTTATTTTTTCGGCCCTCACAGCGTCCAGATCCCTAATTCTTTTAAAAACCACTTTTGATTTCATTTTTTAAAACAAACGTACGATCAGTACACTGCTTGAATATTTCACAATAACGGTAATTTGAAAGAATTTGTAATCGACTTAAAAAAATACACGAAATAGATGCAGACATATAAATCGACGAATGAAAAAATAATATATACTGTTTATATCATCATGATTTAAACAGTTATTTTTATTTTGATTATGTTGTTATTTTTATCATCATTATTTAAACACTTATTTTTATTTTGTCATATTGGAAGTTATGTTTGTATATTTGAATGTTATTAGGAACTATTGATATTATGTATTATTTTTATGAAAATATACACTAAACAATTATTTATTTATATTTATGTTAATATCCTGTTAACTTTTATAGCAAAATTCTTCTAAATAAATAAAAAAGACAGGCTATTAAATTAATTTTGTGTTTTAATGTATGTATTTCTCAACCTGAGAATCAAAGGCAGACCCAAGATAAAATGGTATGATAATAACTATCGATATTGTGGTATTGTTCATGCAGTTCTGTCTATTCTTGGTATAATAAAATGGAAGAGGACAACATGGTATTTATTCCTTTATAGTACAAGTAGGTCTATCTTTCTACCTATAAAATTAATATAATATTGGCAAATGAATTGATTGAGCTAAATAAAAAGAATGAATGTTTGTTAAATGTAGAGTTATGTAGACGTCTGTCTACTTTGCAAAGAACGTGGCCCGAATGGTGATTTAACATAATAACTAATATATATAATATGAATAAACAGGATTCAAATATTTTTTATAAAGCTAGTATATACCACAGATCAATAATCTATAGACATGACATAAGCAAAATTTCTTGGTACATACTGCGTGACATTCATCAAAAGTTGGTTGCAATCAATATAACATATTTAAATATTTTCAGAATGGTTTCAAATGAAAATTGAAACAGTATTCAACACTAATATTGAAAAGTACATGTTGTTAAGTAAGAGATTCAAATTTTGAAAAGCAAATACTTACCATTTCCCTGACCTTTAGTTGTAGCTTATGTCAGCTCTGTATCCTTACTCTATGATTTAATATTTAACCCTTTATTGCATGAATTAATATTTTTTAAAAATAAAAATATTTTTAGGTTAATTTTATGTAGTAAATATTTGAAAAAATATTAAAAAAAAAATATTTTAAAAATTAATATGAAAATGGCGGGAAAATGAAGTTGTAGCAAATATGCTACATCATGCAACCGTCGTACCCAGTCTTACCTATGGGAAGGTACAGTTGGTCAAAATTGAATAAAAACATTTTTAACATTTATTTATGAAATGCTACAAAACAATTTATTTATGAAATTCTACAACCTTTTTAACATTTATTTATGAAATTCTACAAAACAATTGTTATTTTTATTTAAACATAGATGAACACCACATTTACTGCATTTAATAAAGGAAAACCCTTTACATCCTGGGCGTTTACATCTTTGCCGAGTTTCTTGATAAAGTGGCCAATGACTCAAATGATCAGTTCGTACGTCCATTGGAGGAACATGAACAGTAGGACCCTTATGCCGTTTTATTTCTATTTCTTTATCTAGATTGCTTGGTCTTCCTCTTTTATCAGGACGAACAATTCCCATGCGACATAGACACTTGGCAATTTCCAGTCTGAATTCCCATAAAGTCATTTTAGATTCTATTCCTATTTCAGCATATTTTCGACGATATAGCAACCATGCGTTTATTGTAGTAACGTCTAGCAAGTGAGTAAATATTCTAAAATACCATTTTTTTGATTTAAGTTGGGTTCGATACCTTCCGATGTGGCTGTCCAATAAATCCACTCCGCCCATATGTTCATTATATTCTTTTATAATATTGGGACGGCTAATCTCAATATTTTGTTTGATTTTTCTATCAAATCTTTTAATTTTATCTTTGGGAAGCTCCCCAGTTTTTGTAGATAATAAACTGACAACTTTGTTGTCAAACCATCCGACATTGCTAACATCAACTCCGTCAATGCAAGCAACATATTCTTCTGAACTACCACGGGGAAGTTTTCTGAATTTTGATTCATCCATTAATTTACAATTGGCGATTCTATTTCTTCTGACCGTTCCCAACATAAATATGCCATTCTTGGCCATATGAACCACAAGAGGCAGCGACATATAATAATTGTCACAATATAATGTGTGATTTTGAAATTTTGGAATTTTCCTGGCTAATCGGACAACAATATTTCCACTCGCACCAAGATCAGGCTCGCCATGTTTTCTTTCAGTATAATAATTATCAGCTCCTGTATATATTTCGAAGTTATATGCAAAGCCTACAGTGTCACACAATACAAACAATTTGAAGCCCCATTTATTGGGCTTCATAGGTAGATACTGCTTTAGGTGATGTCTCACTTTTGTGGCACATATTTGCTCATCTAGTGATAATTTCCCTTCAAACGGTATGCTAGAAAATTTCGAATTTAATTCGTCTATTAGAGGCCTAATTTTGAAGAGTTTATCATGTTTTATATCACTTTGATTAAGCATTTTACTGTTATCGTTAAAATGTAACATATTTTTTAAACACTCAAATGTATTTATTGTCATTGCATTTCTAACATCTTCAATTCCAATATCTGGACTCCAATAACACCGTGATCTTGGTAGAGTTACTACCGACATATATTGGCAAATTCCTAAAAACCTGTTTATATCGGTAACATTAACATTTATATATTTATTCACGTTCTTCTGTGTTCCATATAAATTAGTCTCCTCACAAACGTTTAACAAAAATTCATCATCTATAAAATATTTGAAAAAGCTGTATGGGGTTTCTAGCTCTAAAATTGCTGACGGAAGTTTAGATGAACTGTGAAAATTAGAAGCCTCATTGTCTATTAAAAGATTTTTCTTTGACCATACAATATTTCTATGTATTACTTTCGTTGATTTTTTGTGTATTTCTTCTATAATTATGGATTGACTCTCTGTTGCTTGGGGAGGTGCATTTTCAGAACTTTCTGGATTGTTTTCCTCCAAGTCGTCTTCTGATACATGTGATTGAATTTCAATATCATTCTCCAAATCAGAAGAATTTTCAAATTCATCTTCGCTATCTTCGAAGGTGCCCACTATTTCCATTAATTCTTTTTCTGTGAGTGGTTTGTGAATATCCTTTTTTATATGAGACATTCTAAAATGCAAAATTACACAAATGTTCACAATCTGGAAAGATTTTATACAAAATTGGTATAAAATTGAATACAATCTATATAAAATATATATTGAACAAAAAGGAACCACCACTGCACGGTGGTTCTGCACAAATTTTAACAATCGAGAACGATTTGATACATAATTGGTATCAAATTGAATACAATCTATATAAAATATATACTGAACAAAAAGGACCCACCACTGCATGGTGTAGCAAATATGATACAATGATAAAAAACTGATATTTATATGAAAGAAAACTAATATTATCTACGTATTATCTTTCAATCAATAAAATACTCACATAGTAATCCCAGAATATTTTTTTCACAAGAAAAATCGGATAAAATATGATTAAAATTCAAATTACAACATGTAACAATGCGCTCAACTGACAGTACGCTCGAAAATAAATTTTAGGTTAGTATTTCAGCGATAATTGTCCCTCTACTGGCCTTTTTGTGAACCATTATTATAAAGCAGCTTTGTAACTAACTAGCAACACCATGCAAACGTAATACCTTCATTTTTTATAGGAAATTACCGCCAAAATTCACTATGTAGCAGATATGCTACAATATGCAATTAAGGGTTAAATACTTTATAGAAAACCTTTCATATTTTGTTGCAAACTAACATGACATATATTATTCAATTAATATTGATTTATATAATACTAGCAAATACCCAGCAAACTTTGTATTGCTTGTATAATTAAAAATGGTACTTCATTACCACCCGTCGTTTCAGACCCTTCAGTACCTCCTGTCCCTTCAGTACCACACGTCCCTACAGGCCATTCAGTACCTCCCGTCCCTTCAGACCTTTCAGTACCACCCGTACCTTCAAGCCCTCAGTACGTCCCTTCCTTTCGGGCCCTTCAGTACCTCCCGTCCCTTCAGTACCACCCGTCCCTTCAAGCCCTCAGTACGTCCCTTTCCTTCAGTACCTCCCGTCCCTTCAGACCCTTCAGTACCTCTCGTCCCTTCAGTACCTCCCGTCCCTTCAGTACTTCCCGTCCCTTCGGGTCCTTTAGTACCTCCCTTCTCTTCATTACATCGCGTCCCTTCGGGCCCTTTAGTACCTCCCTTCCCTTCATTACATCCCGTCCCTTCAGTAGGTTAAGAAAAAGTTTAAATCCACAAACCATCCTAGAAAACCTGCGAAGAGATGAAAGGACAGTTGGACCTTCTTTTCCCAGGATACTCCACCTTCATAGGTAAAATGACCAAATACACGAAGAAGAAAAATATTTTAATCCAGAAACCATCCCGGGCATATCCAGGACATACGCTCGATAATTCACCAAAGTTTCATTGCAATCGGATGAACGGTGTAGGAGCGCATAGCATACATATACACATAGATACATACAAACATTGAAATTAATAATATAGATTGGTCGTTAGTTTCGTCAGAATTACTGTTCTGCCGCCATAATACGCTGTGATTTGGCTTTTTATAGAAGGAGGTTGCGTCTCAGTATTATTTATGAAGGTAAGTACCTACATAAACACATTACAACAAAAATATAAACTACGTACATATATTATGACGTATGGAATTTGTATTTCCCTATAAGGCAACACTGACATTGTGACAGATTATAAAGTTGAGTGTGATGACATTGCTTTTGGATTGTTTTGTTAACAATACTTTATAGTTTTTAGACATCGTGGCTCGCAAATAATTTCGACTTCATTAGGTTTGAAAATGGTACGGACTTCAATAATTTTTTTTACATAATGTTTTTTAAGTACCACAAATAGTTGATAAAAATCCGCCATTGGTGACACGCATTTTGTTATTTTTATTTAAATCTTTTAATGAATGTAGTTTTTATATTTCCTGTTTATTTGGAAATTAACCAAATACTTTACATTTACCTTGTTTATATTTAATATAGATTGAGATCTTAAATTAAACGCGTGATTGGATTAGATTGTTTTCTGTCATAGCCCAAAGTGTAACCTTACAAGTTTTATTATATATTATTGTTTGTTTCAAGGTATGGTGCTTTTATTAAAATCAAGTATTCCTCCTGTGATTTAGTGTGGATATACAGAACACGTAAAAAATATAAATTGTATTTTAATATTCACACCAAATATGTGTAATATAACCTTTCACTTCACACGTACATAGAATAATAATAGTATAGAATACTCTTTAGCCTGCAGTAAACGCGACTGCTTTATGTTGACTAATTTGGTCAACATTTTGCTACAAGCATTTAGTAAACATTTGGCCGTCTGCGTGATACGTTCTCCAAATAGGGAATTTTTTAACTGCTTGCAAAATTCATTACGCAGTCATAACGAGTAGTACTATACGAACAATGTCTACCAGCAGAGTCATACATATATTGACACGAGCCGGCCAATAAAACGGTTTCACTTTTTCAGCAAGGTATTGTATGAGAATGAGTATTCTACAGTTTAATTATTCTAACCTTTCGTTCGTTGTAAAATAACCTTTCACTTCACACAATACTTATAGACGTGAGATGAAGTACTAGTTACTGATTTTATTGAAAATAAATATGATGGTTATCATAGAATAATAATAAAACTATAGAATACTCATTCCCATATAGATCATTCCCATACTTTCCCCTATAGATCAAAGATTTTGCTCAATAAAGATCCACTATCACCTTGTGATGTTCAATAAAGATCCACTATCACCTTGTGATGTTCAATAAAGATTCACTATCACCTTGTGATGATCAATAAAGATCCACTATTACCTTGTGATGCTCAATAAATATCCACTATTACCTTGTTATGTTCAATAAAGATCCACTATCACCTTGTGATGTTCAATAAAGATCCACTATCACCTTGTGATGTTCAATAAAGATCCACTATTACCTTGTGATGTTCAATAAAGATCCACTATTACCTTGTGATCTTCAATATAGATCCACTATTACCTTGTGATGTTCAATAAAGATCCACTATCACCTTGTGATGTTCATTAAAGATTAGCCTCCACAGAGACACAGCGGACGGATCGGATTTTTTTCTCTTAGCAAGTTATTACCAACGATCCGATGCGCGTGCATGAAATCTGATATGAATTCTAAAATCCGTCTTATGCACTGCGTCCGCTGTGTTTATGTGGACGCTAACCTTTAGTGATTATTATATTTAATTTCACTGGTATTATCATCAACCTTGTATGTATCTAATCGAATGTTATAAATTTATTTTGTTGAATATTTATATTTTAGGTTGTGTGCATCATGATGTCATGGAAACCTATCCATTGAAGGGAAATACATCTCCTTCCATGAACATCACATCATCATATCAGTCTGTAATTAAAAAGGTATTTTCGCTATAAATTTAATGTAGAATCTATATTTCATAGATTTCAACAAGTATCAGTGGAATAAAAATAATTCATTAGAGATAGCGTTACGCAAGTACTGTTTGCAGTTAACAAAATAATTTTATTGTTTATCAAGAGTTCGTCTCTGCTCTTATATGTGGTCACAAAACTTATATCTAACATTGTGACATTATAACCATTAAAAACTAGGTAAGTACTGATTAATTTTATTTTTCCCAACCACCCTCTGCAATATATTTTCTTTTTCTTCTCGACTTATGAATCTGTCAATATATGTTCGTCTATCGTGTATACACACACATGCACACCCACCCTCACACACTCTTTCTAGTTAACTCTTTTACACACATATTATTTTTACTATTCTCTCATGCGCGCACCCACACTAATTCACACTTATTGGCTTATTTTAATATTAGTGGCTAGTTTCACCAATTTCCAAGTATACCCTAAATAACTTAACTAGTCTCTTATCAGAAAATTTAGTTTCACCATCACTTTAAGAAATCCCTAAACACAAAAGTGTTAACTGTCTTTAGGGGGCCGTTTTTGATCTCCCAAACCATTACCTACATAGGAATTGACAAAAAAGTGACTTCTCTTCTGCAACGCGGTAATACAACAAGCGTTTTTTGTTTCAATAAAAAAATGTGATACTTTTCGTGCTTTGGAAGTAATTGAAAATTTAGAAAGACACGACAATTTGTATCGTCATTGCATCGTGTGCGTAAAACCAGATTACTTCTCTAAATATGAAGATGTAGATTTCTTTGTGCGTTTTCGGATGAAAATTTTAGAAAAGTAATTTAATAAAAAATACTTCTTAAATAATTAATTATCTGGCTATGTGGCTCAGTTGGTTAGGTTTGTTGATCCAAAGATCCCAGGCTCGATTCCCAGTGATGACACAGTGTTTAATTGTGCTTTCAATCTGGATCTGAACTTGTTATTGGGTGCGTGTTATATTACTAATTTGCCCGAGAAGTTATATAAAAATAAAATAAAATTATTAATCTAAAATACTGTCGGATCCGTCGTTTTTTTAATATTGTAGACTTTTAATCCAATTAAATTCACCAGTTTCATTTTATCCTCCGGGCTGAAATTGTATCGCCTTTGTTTTTTCCCATCCATTTGACGTTCTTTAGCTATTTAAGATAACGAAATATCAAACATTCGCAATGTATTTTGTGGGGATAAATAGATAAATCTCAATGTGTCGAAGAATAAAATTAATGTGTACCTAAATACAATCTTGTTGCAATGTTGCCATTATTAATAAAATAAATTCCAACCAATTTTTTTTTTTTTTTATTTATTTATTTTTTATTTTTTTTAAATGAATATGTCCTTGTTAAACAAGTACATATACATCTTCCTATGTTCCCTAAAATAAGCAAATAAATGCTTGTGCTATAGGTGAACGAAATCGGTCGAGGCAGGATTCGAACTCGCGACCACTGGATTACTAGCCCAGCGCGCTAACCGCTCTGCCATCAACCCATTACTTAAAGCATTTTTACCTGGGAGACATCCTAACTGTTATTGTGAAACACAACAGTAGGAAATACCCAGTTAGGAACCCCCTACGAGTTAGGTAATTCTTCCGCAGTTAGTAATTTTTTATTTATTTATTTGATAAAGAAAAGATGATACATAATACAATAGATACAATATATAATACAGTTACAATATTTACTAACATTACCCCCCAATAAGAGTTTACACTGGAGTTTTGGAGGGGATTCTACAAATCAAGTACCATATCGTCACATAAAAATTCAATTCTATAAATATTTATATATAACTTATAACATAGTAAAAGTACTCAAACCCTAAGAAATCATACAGCAATCTTATATAGTTTGAGAAAAAAAAAACAAAAAAATAGACGCACCCAATGTAAAGGATAACTAAAAATAAAACATGATACTTATGATAACAAAATAAAATATGTCACTTATGATAAATAAAATTAGAAATACAATACAAAAACATATTGTGTGCATAAACAACAACAGTACCTATTAAACAATTCTAACGTCAGGTCTAGGTTGTAAATAAGTAAATCGATCAATCATACTATGTTACTATTATCGATGTCGCAATACCAATATTAAGTAATGAGAGATTTGATTGTGTGTCTAAAATTTGAAAAACCAGATCAAGTATTTTATTTTATTTAAAGCTAACAAACATACAGTCATACAAACAAATATTACAACAAATTCAATTTTAACAATATATCATAAACCAATTTTGTTTACGGATATTACATTATCTTTTTAAGCTGCACAGTGTAAAACAAATTGCTATTAAGAATTTACTAGGTACTCAAAATTTAGAATAAAAAGGACAAAAAGAGAGAAAGGAAGGTTGTGGCACTCGCAGTCAAAAATGACAAAGCAGGAATCAGCTACCGTAAACCTCTAAGGGTCTCAGAGATGGCATTCTTATATTTTATTTTAGTATGTCTAAAAATATCAACATTCTTAAAAAAAACATTATAAATGTTACATGCCCTTTGGATGAATGAATTTTAGACATAGTTCTGCAGAGAGGCAATCTAAAAGTAAGATTTGTTCTAGTACTACGAAAGAGACAATTAATTGGAAGACTCCCAACAAGAGACTCAGAGTCAACGGCACCATCAATAATTTTATGTAGGTATGTCATGTCTGCAATGGTACGTCTATTTTCTAATGATGTTATCTTATGATGACGAGCGGAAAGGATTCTATCATCAAAGGCAAGATGGCATTTATCATCAAGGTGTTTCAAAAATTTATTTTGGACTTTTTCTAATCTTCCTATATAGGTAACATACTGGGGGTTCCAAACAACTGAAGCATATTCAAGATAGGGTCGAACATAAGTAAAATATAACGATTTTAAAGTGTCACTAGATTGAAAAGGTTTTGATATTCTCAGTTTATTATAACCCAGCTGCTTGAATGCTTTTTCCACAATATTATCAATGTGGGTTATTAACAGCATTTTTTCATCAAGAGTTACGCCCAGGTCTCTAACTACCTCGCTTCTCTTCAAAGGAACATTATTTATCGTATAGTTATAAGGTATTTGATTTTTTGAACGCGTAAATGATATACAAACACATTTAGAAACATTCAAATAAAGTTGGTTATCTTTGCAATATGAATATAAACGATTCAAATCCACTTGCATATTTTCATTATCTCTTAAGCTAGTTATTTTACTAAAAAAATTAATATCATCAGCATACACTAGAAAATTGCTGTGATTGAAACACTTTTGAATGTCGTTGATATATAGTATAAACAATATTGGACCGAGGTGGGATCCCTGGGGTACACCAGAGGAACAGTGTCGGAAATTAGAAGAACAGTTATTAATTGCGATAGCTTGAGATCTATTCTCTATGTATGAAGTTACCCATCTGAGCAGATTGCCGTATATACCATACTTCCCAAGTTTTTCTACGAGTATTGTATGACTTATTTTGTCAAAAGCTTTGGAGAAGTCGGTATACACAGCATCAACTCTTGAACCCTCTCCCATTGACCTCAAAATGTAATCGGTAAACTCAACCATGTTCAATTCAACTGATCTACCTGGAAAAAAGCCGTGTTGATTGGGTATTATAAATGATTTGATTTCTGGTGTAATCTGTTATACAATAATTTTTTCCATTATTTTACTAAATAAACAAAGCTTCGAAATCGGTCTGTAGTTTTCAACATTACGTTTATATAAGTATCGAACTTATATTTCCCATTCAGCTCATTTTACCATTTTACACCTTGGTAAGTGTAGTGTAGTTGGGCGGTAGTTGTCCTTAATAAAGGTAGTTTTATATCACCCATCCTTCTTGGATGACGGCTAATGTTGGAGTTAGGATACAATTTGGACACTAAATAATCCTTGATAATCTGACAAATTGAGGCTCTTCTATAAAGAGAAAATAAATAAGGGACAGAGAATTCTTGGTATAGTTGATTAGTCGGATAGTCGAACGGTTTTTTAAGAATGATTTCAATAATTGAGTTTTGAATTGTCTGGAGAGGCTTCAAATTAGTTTTAAATGCTGCTCCCCATTCTATTATTCCATATTGTAGTAAAGACTGGGCTTACGCATAATAAACTTGTTTTAATGTTTTAATTGGTACGATTTGTCGCAATTTTATGTATACGTAAAACAATTTCCTTATTCTATTGACCAATAGGTTTATATGTTCTTTCCATTTCACATTATTATGATACCCCGGTGAAACTGGCCATAGGTGTAGTACGTAAGAGGTACATGTTATATTTGTATTTCTATTTATTTACTTTTAATAATTATGTATGCATGTAGGTACTGTGTGCTGTCCTTAGTAAGAATAAAATAATAAAAATAATAAAATGCTTCCAAGTAGTCTCATGAACATTTTTATTTTCATTGTTAAGTAGAGTAAAACAGTTCAATTCTTTAAAAATATCATTGAAATATCATTAACCTTTGGATAACTAGAATTTTATTCATAATTTCATGATTATGCTTTTGTTATGAGACTTGTTTGGAAATCTCAGAGTGTAACTAAATAAATTTTTGTCCGTAAATTCTATATTCTTTTCATCTTGGTTCAATTTAATAAATAGGTATCATCAAATATATCACATTAATGAGATGCTTATCACTAGGTGGCGCGAATAACGGGCGGAGGGGAGACTCCTGAGGGAGATCAACCAATCCTCTCATCTAATCACGGAACATTCTCACATTGTAAGTTTCAAACAATAATTGTGATTGAATTATACCTACACATACAACTATGTTGGATTTTTGAAATCTTATATAGGTGTGTCATTTATTTCATGAGCCATCTTATAGCAGAGCCTTGTTCAAGGAGTTGTATAAATGGCAAAATTATTTCTCCACTATGAAAACTATGAAAGCATCTTATTGTGAAACTATTTTAATACCCCGAAATCATGGTGGAACTAAGGAAATATGTACTTCTTCATGATAAACTAAGCCTGGAAAATTCACAAGAACTTTTGTGCCCTTTTCAATTATATTCCAACCTTAACTATATTCCTACCAGTAAATCACCATTTCTAAAAATTGTAAAAATATCTAGCAAATTTTTTTTTTGTATTGTATATCCTGAGTTTTTTTTTACTGTATTTTTTTTTAATTTTCAGGTACATCTGTAAAATACACCGGAGCCATGTCTGGTAAGAACAGTTTTACTAAGAAAATATTTCAATAGCAAAAACTATGAACAGATATTTTTTTTACAATTATTTTTGTAAAAATATTTACTTAAAATACCACAGTGAAATTTCGAGTGTTTAATGGATCATAGTATGAATACATATATCAAGGAAATCTTAACTCAACATCTATGTAAACTTAACCCTGCGCAAAATTAACTTACCTTAAGAAAAGCAAATTTTATATTTATACTCTATTTGTGATATATGCGGCCAAACGCTAAATAAATAAACATCTAAAATCACCAGGTAATCTTACAACTCATATGTCAACTCATTGGAATATGAACTAAAAATGACATTGTGCCTGATGCGATATTATCATTTAAACGACTTAGGGCCGGTCTTATAAACGTCCGTTAGTTAGATTTCAGACCAAACGAACCGAAATTTGATACAACTGCTCTATATTTCGTCTTATAACAATCCCTTAGTTAAATTTTAGTAAAATTTTACCGATAGCCTTTACCGACGGTCGGACCACCGATTAAGCGTTCGTTAACGATAAGTTATGGAAGGATTGAGTTTTACCACACTTGTTTTTTATATGTTGCGGTATATTTTTAATATTACGAATATTTTGATATTCACTGTTTTATATTTTTTGGATTTTTATATTGAATTATTATTTTTTTATTTGAAAAAATGAATGAATGAATTGTAACTATGGTACCTACATATACATTATGTTTTTTTTTATTTCATTTTAATGCCATAAATTAGACATAAATGCTTGTGATACAAGTGAAAAAAAATCAGTTGAGGCGAGATTTGTACCCGCGTCCACTGAATTACTAAGCGTGCTAGCTAAATAATTAAGGATTATCACCATTTTTGTAATTTTTGATATTGTTTGAAGTACGCAAAAAAATTAAACACTCTCTGTTTATATATTGCAATGACAGCACCGCTTTATCCATTACAATCCACTATAGTCCATTACAAATCTATTGAAAATCCATTGTAGTCTAATTAGACTGTAACTGTCAAATAAACGGACAGTTAAAATAGTTTTATAATACCGCCGATAGTAATATCTACTTAGGAACATCCATCCGTTAGTAAATCGTAAACATACTTACGAATATTTGGTCTTTCGTTTATAAGACCGGCCCTAAGTAGATATTACTATCGGCGGTATTATAAAACTATTTCAAGATTTTAACAAGATTTTAACTGTCCGTTTATTTGACAGTTACAGTCTAATTAGACTACAATGGATTTTCAATAGATTTGTAATAGACTATAATGGATTGTAATGGATAAAGCGGTGCTGTCATTGCAATATATAAACAGAGAGTGTTTAATTTTTTTGCGTACTTCAAACAATATCAAAAATTACAAAAATGGTGATAATCTTTTATTATTAAGATAGCGCGCTGGATTAGCAATTCAGTGCACGCGGGTTCAAATCTCGCCTCAACTGATTTTGTTCACTTATATCACAAGCATTTATGCCTAATTTATGGCATTAAAATGACATTTAAAAAACTTAATGCATATGTAGGTACTAGTTACAATGAATTATTCATTCATTTTTTATAATTTTTTATAATTTTTAATTATTTTTATTTTTTTTTATTTGAAGTTTAAAAAAATAATTAAAATAAAATAAAACGAAATTCACTGTCATCAATGTCATGTTGAAATAATAAAATATTTGGTCAAACACAATCTTGTAATCAAATTCGTTTTGGTTATTCAAAATCACTGTCGGCCGACATTTTTTATCGAAAAAAGCAATTCAATATAAAAAATCCAAAAAATATAAAACAGTATTTTTCAAAATATTCGTAATATTAAAAATGTACCGCAACATAAAAAAAACAAGTGTGAAAAAACTCAATCCTTTCATAACTTATCGTTAACGAACGCTTAATCGGTGGTCCGACCGTCAGTAAAGGCTATCGGTAAAATTTTACTAAAATTTAACTAACGGATTGTTATAAGACGAAATATAGAGCATTTGTATAAAATTTCGGTTTGTTTGGTCTGAAATCTAACTAACGGACGTTTATAAGACCGGCCCTTAGGAACATCCATCCGTTAGTAAATCATTAACATACTTACGAATATTTGGTCTTTCGTTTATAAGACCGGCCCTAAAACTGGCTGAAATTTTGAAACAAGAATTAAAGAGCACATGAGGTGCTTAAAGAGCGACAACTTTTCAGAATTCGCCAATCATCTCATAAACATTAATCATTCTTTTGAAAATCAAATGGGAGTTGAAATATTACAGATATATAAGGATGCCCTAAGATTAGATAATCTGGAGGCATTAGAAATACAAAAGGCTATAAATAAAAAAGAGAAAATAATAAATAACCAAACAAATTTAAATAGAACGCCTCTGTTCAATTACCTGCCCGTACGGTAAAACCCACCACCCCTTCTAGTATAAACTTCACCCACCAACAATAGTAGCACTACACACGGTCTAAACATAATTTTAAATTTGTTCGGATGAGGGAGCGGGTCAGCTATGAAACCGGTTAACATAAGATACCCAAAAGTGGTGTTAACAAAAAAGTTTTAATTTTAATTTATTAGTTAAATGAGCCACAAATTCATAGCAGCAAAGTATCAAGACATGAATGTACTTCTAAACATATTTACAACCATACATTCAGAGGCCAAATATTTAGTGATGTGAGAAGCAATATCTCAAAAACAGTAATTAGAACATTTAAAATCATAGCAATTATGTCAAAGAACTTCAATGGGCCAATCTTTTTTATAGCTAGGAATGTACGTCTGGATCAATCATATACATATATATAGAACTATTGGATAGGGTGGTAAAAGTAGCATTATCCACATCCTATTGGATTTGGTTGCGCAGGGGAGTGGAGTATCAGTCGGAGATTGGTGGGTGAGTGGTGAGCGTGACTTGAGTCATAAAGGGGCCCCTAAATCCCGCATACATGGTTGCAAGCCCATGTGGCTCGCCTGTTCTGGCTGGTACTCTGGTTGCCTGTGCTTGTGGGCATGTATTCATGAATCCAGTGAAACCATAATTGCCTTTCTCTTTTGTATCTTAAGAATACGAAAAATACTTAACAAATATTATGAGATAAACAATGATTTCTTCTTTTGAATGACAATGCAATAGATAGTTAAGCATAGACAAAATAAACAAACATTAGAAACCAAAAGGGATACACATAGATTTTCATAATATACTAGATGGAGTACTCCGTGCAATAAGTGAGTCATAGTATATCACGCGTTTGACATTTTGGTTGGCAACATATTGCAGTTTTCCTTACGTTTCAATACTTCAAATGATGTGGTCTGCCAATCAAGTTGTCAAAAATCCCGCGGAAAAAAGCCTCACTTCGATTCATACAGAATTTGCTAACTACGACATCTAATTACAATGAAAATCTATGGAAATACACAATTTCAAATCATATGACTTTTGCAAACAATACTTTTCTACTCATATTCCATATGAGTTGGAATATTACCTGGTGTCAGGCGGCCTTTAGATGTCTTTCGGTATCTGGTTTCTTAGTAGGTTAAAACATAAGGTTAATTCAGTAAATACCCAAATTGTTATAGTTAATGTTTTAATTAATTTATCTGTGTCATTTTCTGTACACTAGTCGCATGTAACACATGAGATCCAACTGTTAATGCTAGTAGTATGTGTAGTTGAAGAATATAAACTATAAAAACTTTAATCCAAATAATTAAATATTTTAAGATACTTTGCTTTCTTATACAAAACATGTGTGACAGTATAGGATAGTGTGGAAGTCAGTCCTTTTTTCCTTCCCCAAATATGTAAACAACTTGATGGTAGGGCTCGATAAATAAGATAATGCAGGTGACAAACGTCAGGAAAAAATGAAGTATATATATGAAGATAAAGGGCCATATTTATAAACTATTTTCAGTGCTTAAGACAATACTTAGCACACTGAAATGAATGGAATTTGTCATGCTAAGCATTGAGAAAATTCTTAGAACGTTTTATTAATTCGGGCCTAAGTATAAAACTATTGAGAGTACCCATAGATATTGTTTCATGCAATACAAATTGTATGAATCTATGTTGTCATTAAATTAAATTTTTTCAAAAACTGTTAAGAGATGTTTATTGATGTACTGTTATAACTTTTATATTTTTTTATGGAAATTAAATTATCTAGTTGAGGTGTTTCAACATTTTTGGATATTTTTTAAATAATTTAGAAATATAGGCAGTTAAAGACATTAATTTGTCATAAAAAAATGTTTTTATTTATTAAAAAAGATTGAGATTTTACATTTGTCTATATTTATACAAATTTTCAGCGTTCTAGCTTTTATGGTTTTTTGAAATATGTGGAAATATATAATAAAAGTTCAAATATTAATAACATCTGACTGGAACAAAAATTCAAAATTCTATAAAAGTTTTGTTGGCCTAAAATTTCTATTTTTTCTGAAATTTTGGGCTTTATGGAACAAGCGGAACAAAATGTATACAGGGACACACACACACACACATACATACATACTAAATATTCTACTCCAAATTCTGAGTACTTCCATATATAGATATAATATTTATGTTGCGAAGCCTCTACATTGGTGTTTTTAACTTAGAAAATGAAAAGAAATACGAAAAATATAGACCTGGCCATGACAATTTCGCAGATATTGACATGTAAATATGTTAACAGCCAGTTTCATAAAAAGCAGCAAAAGGACCCTTTAGTTAAAGGTTCTTTAAAAATTTAAAGTCGCCTTTAAGTCGTTGCGTTTCATAAATAATAATGCCGCGTACTTTAGTAAAAGGCAGAAATGTCACCAAAATACCTGAAAGTTGGCAATATTGCTATCATAATCTATGGAAACATAGCTCATAGCATACGTAAATCTTTCTGTTTACTACCATATAATATATTATTTCTGTCATTGAATTGATCATTGATGTATAGGACATGTTTATGGAACAAAATATATAAAAAAATTCTTCTTAATTCTACTTTTCCATGTGGTCGATTTTTTTCTTATATACTTTTCACTGCTGTATCACAGTACGCATCTTCTAATTAGCTCATTTTGAAAACATCATTTTTTTAATATTATTTATAAAAAAAATGTTTAAATAATAACAAAACTATTGAATATTAGTAAGTAATATGCACATGATCGTCAACATTCAATTGACAATATTGACATCAACAAGAACTGACTTGAACATTATGTCATATTGCAGCACACTCTGGTGGCAAAAAATGAACTGCTCTTAAAGAAGACTTTAGTGACTAAAGTACGAAGAAACTGGACTTTAAATTAAAGTGGACTTTAAGTGACATTTTGTTGTTAAGAAACGCAATTTATTTTAAAGTCGACATTAAGTCTCCTTTAATTTTTATGAAACTGGCCATAAGAGAAATAAATTCTCAACAGTTGCAACAAACAAGTCAATAGTTGGACAAGTAATAGTTAAAAGTTCTAAAAACGACGAAACACCCCAACTAGATAATTTCATTTTCTATAAAAAATGCATTACAGTAGTACACCTCAAACTTTTTTTAACAATTTTGCAAAAATTTAATTTATTGAGGACATTGTTTCATACAATTTGTACCTATGGCAGAATACAATCTTTGGGGACTCTCATACTTTGATACTCAAGCTTCATAAAATCATACATGCATAACATTATGCTATTTACTTATTCAGGGTAGGAAAAAGGACTAAACTCCACACTATCCTATCCTGACATACATGTTTTGTATAGGAAAAGAAATATTTAAATGGATTCAATAATTTAGTTTAAGTTTGAAATGTTTATTTATTATTATAATACACATGGATTTTTACGTATTCTTATATATACATACATCGCAATCGACATTTGGATCTCATGTGTTACATGCAACTAAGTTATTATCAAAATTATATAAACTTGTTTTTTTTTTTCGATAGTATCACCTCCAATTTCTTTATTTAGTTTTTAGCTGACAATAAGGATTTATTTTTGCAATGGCAGTATTTTTTGTTTGCTGGCAACATTTTAGTTCCACCTCTTTTACATTGTCATCTGTCAAATTTGATAAGGATTGTTTCACCTTCATGTATTGTTTCGTTTTTATTGTTATGGGTGCGATTGGATAATAAGAATGATGTCTTCGGGTAATTAACTTGTAATAATGTGATTCTATTATATTTATGTTTGATTTGTCATTAAAATCGTCCAAAAGATTAATGGTATGTGTAAGCCATTTGGTAATAGTTCCATGTGACATCTAATAAAATATTTTCGGTTTTTACAGGTGAAAGTGTTACCTTCTCTGGTGTACAAGGCAATATAGGTATGTATCATATTTAAACATTTTATATTTCAAATAACATCCTTAAAAATCTTAGTATTATTCATCAATCAATACTGCAATCTGTACTCATTATTTATGCATTGTAATGCAATTACTTTGTTTACGAAATTAAGAATGCTTTATTTTAATTTTGGTAATCGGTTTTTCTTATTAATATCAAGCTCCAGTTCTCGATTATTTATTATTTAGTAAAAACAAGTGAACCGCTAGTGACACCTTTTTTTTGTTATTTCACTCGTCATTTCCAGTTTTGATGTCTAACTTTTGACTGTTATGATATCAGCTTGATAATATCAAATAATTGAATTGTCGATAATTGCAAATTGTGTCAATTTGTTCATAAAACTCTGTGTGTAAAAGAAGTTATATGCAAAACTGTATAATTTTGGAATCAATATAGTATAGGTGTAGTATCAAGATGCAAATACTCCAAAACTTTGCTATATACTGAATAAAATCAGTATGTATGAACTGCAAAGTAAGAACGCACCTATTTAAAAAAGTAACTGTTTTTTAATTTCATATTTCTGCATTTAATTATGTAGGGTATGTAATATATTGTAGAATAAACATGACAAACCGAATTGGCTTGCGTTTGAGTTTTGAACCTGTAGTTTCACACACATACTATGTTTATACTTAGGGCATCAACAAAAGAGCTGTAAAAATAAATCTGTATGCAGACCCATATAATTTAAAAATACAAATGTAGACATCTCCCTTCAGTGTATTATCTGATATAATTTATCAATTATATTTTTTAGATAAATCAGAAACTGAGTTACTTTACTGGTGTTTTTTTTCTTTTCAGGAGATGGTGATGATATACCTGGTATCGGACAATATGACGATTTTCACACAATCGATTGGCAGCGAGACATTGCCAGAGATCGTATGAGACACAGATATATTGTCAAAAAGAAACAAGATTCACTATGGGATTTGATAAAGGTATTTTTTATTAGAAAAGTCATAAATGGCTGATTTTTATAATATGTCATTGTTGTGAAAGATTTTGAAACTTATAATTACATAGCCTTTAATAATGAAGCATTAACTACATCTGACACATGGATAGTTAAATCATGTCAAATCTGAGATATCAACTACTATATATTCAGAGTGCAAATAGAATTTCTCTAATAAAACAACTATTTGAAAAGTAAGAGTGCCTTTATGTGGTATGCTATATATTTTTTTTAATACATAGGAGACATCAGCTATTATGATTTGGGTCTTGCACACTATGTATAGTTGGAGTGGGTTTGCTATCTGCTCTAGAAAATATGAATTTGGATATTAAAAAGACCTGAGTAATAAGAAGGGGAAAACACAGAATTCGGAAGATTGTTCCACAGCCGGGTTGCTGTTTTAATAATTTTCAGTTTGAATAACTTCTATTGACCTTCAACTATTTTGAATTAAATAGGTAGACTATGACCCGAATGCACAGTCCTAAGTACCTAAATACTAACTCCTAACCTCACTGGTGTATTTAGTATTCTTAAGTTAGCAATTGCGTTGCAGAGACATCACTAACTAAATACTACGCCAAACTTAAGGTCGATGGTGTAGAATCTCACATTATTGTGTATGATGAAAAGAGATAGATTGCTTTCTATGGGCTTAGACTGACGTTTAAAATGTTTTTTTGTCATAACAACACCGACATATGTAACCAAGCTCACACTGACAGCTCGATGTCACAATATTTCTGAAATTCCAGCGAATTTTCGCAATCTCATTTGGATCGCTGAATACTCTGCTATTTGATTTGACAAAATTACCAAACACATATTCAACGAAGCCGATAAAATCATCATTGGTATTTTGGTGTTGATTTTGACAATTGTTTTTTTTTTGTTGCAGGGTGCCCACGATGCATGGTCTGGTTGGGTGTGCGTTCTACTGGTTGGATTATTCACTGGTGCCCTGGCTGGTGTCATAGACATAGGTGCCAGTTGGATGACAGACCTGAAATTTGGAATTTGTCCTGAGGCCTTCTGGCTCAACAGAGAGCAATGCTGCTGGTCCTCCAATGAGATTACGTTCGACCATGGAAACTGTTCACAGGTTAGAATTATTAATTTTCAATGTGGTAATAGACTCAATCAAAACTTGAATAACCTTAGGGTGGGTTTTTTCATCCTTATTTATATAGATAGATTTGGAGTTTAAAGTTATTGTTACCACAAAAAAGGGTTATTTTCAAAATTTTACTTCGCATTTAGCAAAATAGCATAAAAAATTACCAGCAATTAATTTATAGTTATTGTTTGTTATGATAATTGACACTCTGATTTTAGTTAATGACTGACCATGAGACGTTTGTAAAAAAACTATCATGTGTTGTGCGGTCTGGTTTCGTTAAATTATGTTGTATTTATCAAAACACAGTATAATATAATTATCATTGAATTTAGTGATAGTGAAGATGAGATAATAATGGAATATGTATTGACGAGAAAAAAAAAATTGTGGTTTGGGAAGGTTGTAAATTTTTAGCGTGATCAAATAAAGAATGAGATATCTTGTTGATTAAATGCCAATGACATTTGCAAATATTCAAATGCGTTTACAATCACAGTAATTAAAAGATGGCATACACAAATGTTTTCGTGAATTTTGGGCGTCATTATATTTACAACCCCCCCCTTCTATGACATTACTACGATTGAAAAAAATAACTATATCTTGTAGTGATTATTCAACCATAACTACAAATTAAATGAGGTATAAATGTATACATATAATTGATGCTGGGGTTTGTGTTGCGGGGGTTGTTTGGGGGAGTGTGGGAGGAGGTTAATGTTTTTTAGGCAGTATTCTCGCAGTGCAGGACCTTACCTTTTTCTTACGTTTTCTTGGGTGACTCCTGTAATACAACCCTAAGCGTCACTGTTTTATAAATTGTATATCACTTGTATATGTCCAGTCATTGACTGTCTGCTTTGAATAGAATGAAATAAAATAAAATTTAATAAATACATATTATGTAGATATCAAAATTTTGGCCTTCATGATAGCTACATACGGCCTCCCCTTACACAAGCTTTGTCAGCTTAAAGAGGGAGGCGATGTTGTATAAGATTATGTTATGTATATATTATATTGTTTTATTGTATGTATTTTTTTTGTATTGTAATAAATAAATAAATAAATATTCTATGAAGAAACCCACCCTTAATGTAGGTATTAAAAGTAGTTTACAAGTGGCAGAATTGTAAATCAAAATTATTACGTTCTTAGTGTGAATCCTAAATTTTCTTTTGTACTTTTTATTTAATTTCATTGAAGATGTACTATGCAATTTTACAGTCATTGGAAATTTATTAATAATTTTTATTTATTTTGTAATAAAATGGCACTAAACATTATATTTATGCATCTCAATTAACATTGTGTCGTAGCTTATATTAATAGCCATGTTACCTAGTATTGCATGACCATGACAATAAACTTATTTTATTTCTATAATTTATGTACAGGTGTACAAAGGCGGGTTTGTTGCCATAAGGAAATTTCTTCCAACCAACCAGATATAATATTGTCACAAAATTAAAATGATATTTTTTCAGTGGTTAACATGGCCTGAAGTATTTGGTGAGTCTCGAGAAGGTGCGGGTTCATATATAATATCATACCTGTTCTACATTGTGTGGGCACTTATATTTGCTGCTCTGTCGGCATCCCTGGTGAGAATGTTTGCTCCATACGCCTGTGGTTCCGGTATCCCAGAGATCAAGACCATTCTGAGTGGGTTTATTATAAGAGGCTATCTCGGCAAATGGACTCTGATCATCAAATCTGTGGGACTTATTCTTTCTGTCTCATCTGGGCTGTCGTTGGGAAAGGAGGGACCCATGGTTCATATTGCCAGCTGTCTAGGTAGCTATTTTTGTTCATTGTTGTTTAATTGCAATCTTGCAAATAGACTCGTAAATTTTTGTAATATATTTAACACACTCATCCGAAACAAAATATTTATCTAGTACATTAGTTGTGTGTGGTAAAATCTGTGCTGATGTTTAATTGATAAGATTAAGAATAAGATTTTCAGATCTTATGGACTTATTATTTCAGGCTGGAGATGTTGAAAAACAAAACAACTTATTGAGTGCATGTTAAATAAATATTGTACACAGTATCTGTTGATTACCCAGAGTCATACATAAAATGCATTGAAAGTGTTTCTTTGTTAACATTTAACTATCAACATGTTTTTAGGAAACATATTCTCCTATTTGTTCCCTAAATATGGAAGGAACGAAGCAAAAAAGCGTGAAATTCTCTCGGCAGCAGCTGCAGCTGGTGTGTCAGTAGCCTTCGGTGCACCAATTGGCGGAGTACTTTTCAGTTTAGAGGAGGTGAGTTGAATTCTTGGTTTATTGTAGTCAAGCTTCATACTGTACAAGTCAACGTGGTTGTTATTTAACACATACATAGACATATATTTATTTAGTGTGCAATACTCGCTCTTAGTGACAGACATTTCATAGCAGACATTTAAGGTCTGTCTATTAGACAATACTTCCTATTATAATATAATTATTTTACTATCATTACTGTTATACCAGTCTTTTTACTTAATATTTCCATTTGACTTGATATTATAACCATAATTTCTTGAATATTTTTTTTGTCCATATCAGTTATAACTGTCTACATGTTGAAATACACAAGTTTGAAATCTCCTGTGAAACAAGTACCTACATATATTGTTTATTTCACATGAGACATCAGTTCATTCAGCTGTTAAATAATTACTTCTCAAACTGACATTGTCATGTTATTAAACATATTTTATTTTTTTTATTTCAGGTGTCTTATTACTTTCCACTGAAAACATTGTGGAGGTCATTCTTTTGTGCCCTGATCGCTGCATTCATCTTGCGTTCTATCAATCCTTTTGGCAACGAACATTCAGTCCTTTTCTTTGTGGAATACAATAAACCTTGGATATTTTTTGAGCTGGTACCGTTTGTGGGACTTGGTATTATTGGAGTAAGTTGTTATATTTTCATACTTAAGATAATAAAAGTAAACTATTCATATAAATGAAATGAAAACTATATATGTGTTTTTTTTTGTCATAGGGATGTATTGCTGCAGTGTTCATCAAAGCCAACATCTATTGGTGTCGCTATCGCAAGTTCTCAAAGTTGGGTCAGTATCCCGTGACTGAGGTCTTGGTGGTAACAGTAATTTCTGCCATTATTGCGTATCCCAACCCATACACAAGAATGAACACATCACAGCTTATCTACCTGCTCTTTAACCAATGTGGCATCTCCAACTCTGATCCTTTATGGTTAGCATTTTTTTTTATATTCAATATAGAGATGTAAATTTTTACCATTGTTTTAAAATTCCTCATGGCATAGTTATTTTTAAATGGAATATAATACAGAAATCATAATACTGTTTGTTATGTTATTGAAAGGATAATTGTGTATTGCCTTTGTATACAAAGTACAGTAAGTAAGTACTATTACTTTGTATATCAGAATTCGCATTGTGGATTATGAGACATTCAAAATATAGATCATGTCAAAAATGCATAAGGTATTCTATACAACATATTTTTTAAACCCAGATATACTAAGGGGACCCAAAAGAACGGGGATTTTTTTTTGTATATAACCTTAATCAATTCACTTTTTTTCAAATTCCTTTAGCCACCTTCAAAATACTCTCCATTAGATGCAATGCACTTGTCAAGTCTTTTTTCCACTGTTGTAAGCATCTCAGAATGCTTTCCTTTTAGATGTTTATTTATTTTTGGACTCACATCATCCGTAATGACTCTGGTCAAAATTTTTGGATCACATAAGTCCCGGCTCAAATTCAATTGAATCTTTTATGGTCTGGCGAGGAACATATTTAGCGAAAACACATCTCATTTGCAAATCTTCAGTCTAAATTTGCTGAAAAATGAGCTCCACCTGTCTCTTCTGAAAATTGGTTGATCATTAAACGACAATCTTCATTGATTTTTTGGTGGATTTTTTAAATGTTTTCATCTCTTCAAGATCTTGAAGTATGCCTAGAATGAGCATCGTCTTTTAGACTCACTTTGCCACGTTTAAAGCACCCAAACTACTGGAAAACTTGTGTGCAGCTCATGGCATCCTTCTTATAAGCATTTTGTAAGCTACGGTTGCCAATTTTTTAAGTAGGACAAACAATAACCTACAAATTGACACTGCCTACACAGTTGAAGGAGACATTGGAGAACTTTCTACTACATCAACGAATGCCATCATGCTCTCAGTTCATTTTTTGGGTCCCACCTTGTATATTTATTTATTTATTTATTTATTTATTTATTTATTTTCTTTGGGAAGCTACAGCTCATTTACAGTTTATTGATACAATATTATTTTTACAATGTTAGAGCCAAAAAAAGCATTCCATCAACATAATATAAAAACAAATAACAGTTTACAAGCCAAAAATAATTCATACACACACCTTCATACACACACCCTCACACACACACTCATACACATCATCACACACACATACACGCACACACATACATACATACATACACACATATACCTACAACAACTAGGGAAGGGAAGAGAAAGGAGAGAAGAGAGACTAGGAGGACAGGATAGAGGGATATTGGTTGCGCATCACCTTCAGAACATCATGTCTAAATCTGTAATATTTCGCGCTGAATATGTCTATCTCAGCTGAGAATGTATTGTTATATTGGCTGCATATGCGTGTAATTGTTGAATTTTTCCTGATATTCGTTCTACTTGTTGGAACATGAAATAATTGAGATCTGCGAACCATTCTACCTGGAACATGGATACCTACTAGGTTGACGAGTTCAGGCGAGTCTATGGCATTGTTCAAAATTTTATGCAGCAGCGATTGGTCGTGTAAGACTCTCCTACATTCAAGCGTATCAAAACTATGATATTCAAGTGACTGTTGATAATTATTGAAGTTAAGGTGAAATTTATGATTTATATAGTTTATGAATTTTTGCTGTACTTTCTCAATTCTTGTGATGTGTACTGCGTAGAAAGGAGACCAAATTTGAGTACAGAATTCTAGCTGAGGGCGTATGTATGTGGTGTATAAAATGTATAAGGTTTTAATGTTACTGAATGGCCGGCATGTGCGAATAATAAATCCTAACATCTTATTTGCTTTACTTATGATATTATCAATATTGTTTATGTAATTTAATTTAGAGTCAAGTATCACACCTAGGTCTCTTATATAATTGACTTCCTTTATGTCAGAGTTGTTAAAGGTATATGTGAATTTTATTTTGTTTATATTGAGAGTAAATGTTATTTTGTTACATTTCGATATATTAAGTATTAATTTATTCAATACACAGTAAGTGTATAGCCTGTCAAGGTCCTCTTGTAGTTTAATTATATGTTAATATCATGGGTACTATCATTATTATGAATTGGGGTGGTACTATGCTCCCCGGTTTTTAAGGTCTCCCACTACCTACTTTCCGGGTTTCTAGTTACCTCAAGTCTCAAGCCTATTATTATGGCTAACTTTTTATGAAAAACCTAAAATGTACATACTTTTACTATAATATTTTTAATTTATACTATATCAATATTGTTATTTTGTTTTCAGTGATTATAACCGTAACTTTACTGATGTCAATTCGGCTATTGAAATAGCGGCGGCCGGTCCAGGTGTATATCGTGCCATTGGTCATCTACTTCTCGCTTTAGCACTTAAGTTGGTTATGACAGTCTTCACTTTCGGTATGAAAGTACCATGCGGTCTCTTCATTCCTAGTCTCTGCCTTGGAGCCATTGCTGGGAGAATTGTTGGCATCGGTTAGTAAAACTGATTTTCTATTTTTTTGTACAATTTTCTTTTAACCTGTATAGATGTCTAAGAAAAATTTCGGTTGGTGTGTCTCTCATACCTTGTGATTTATCCACCTTCTGTGGAGTGATTGAGTCAACCCAGCGCATTATTACTAAATATTCTGAAACCATCATTAGAACAAAACATTGATGAAATCAAATAAGGTTTATATAATGTGTATTTAAACAGATATTGTAACAATAAAAACTTTTAACGAACAAACCAGTGAAACACAAGTCACATTTTTTTTACACAGTTTCTGTATGTTCATATGTGAGGGTTGATTATTAAACGTACTTAGGATTTTATTTTACTTAATTTTTATATTACTTCTCGGGCAGCTAACAGATAATATGTCAAATATAAATTAAACACGCACCCAATAACAAGTTGCTGCATTTTGGAGACTTACAATGTTAATCGACTCACAGATCTAGACAAAAAACACAAATAAAAACTGTCTCCACCGGGAATAGAACCCGGGACCTTTGGATCAGCAGTCAGATACCTAACCAACTGAGCCACGAAGGCTGAGAAATATACTTATTTAATTATTTATATCTTATTTTTAGGAATGGAACAGCTAGCTTACAACTATCCGAAGATATGGCTGTTTAGTGGAGAATGTTCCACTGGTGACAACTGTATAACACCTGGACTATATGCAATGGTTGGAGCGGCTGCAGTTTTAGGTGGTGTCACTAGAATGACTGGTGAGATTTTTGTCATCCTTATTGTATGATAACAAAAATTTGGTTTAAAACAAGTTTTTGTAATTGTTTTTTAATGAAGAGGTGATATTTGTTCAGTTAAAATTTGCTTACATAAGAGGTTTTTATATAAAGTATGGTCGTTTGAATAAAACCAAAAAATAATTAAGAATGAGAAAATTTAACACAGTAATAAATTGTTAAAGAGCATTCACAAAGCTGCCTTTGAAGATCGAGTTATGTGTGAAAATGTCATCTCATTTATTACGAGTATAATGATACAGTTTTAATCCACATATAAATTACGATGAACCTGTTACACCATCATCCTTAAAGGCTACAATTAAAATTCTGTGGATGATGGTGTAACCATTGAAAGCGCTCAGGCTCATTGTAACTCATATGTGGATTAAAACTGTGTCATTATACTCATAATATGAACTTCCATTCTGTGAAAGGAAACAACACCAAACTTAATCCTCATCTATTATACAGTGCACTCCATTAAAAATCGTTCCTTACATTGAAAACAGAATACTGTCTGTATATTATATCTATATTATAAATTTGAATGTTTGTATGTATCTATGTATGTATCTATGTATGTGTTGAATGCGCTCCTAAACCGCTCATCCGATTGCAATGAAACTTTGGTGAACTGTCGAGAGTATACCAGGGATGGTTTCTGGATCAAAAAATTTTAACTTCTTCTTCTTCTTCATCGAGTTTTAGGTCATTTTACCTATGAAGGTGGACTATCCTGGGAACCGTTCATCCGATTGCAATTAAACTTTGGTGAATTGTCGATCGTATGCCCGGGATGATTTCTGAATTTAAAATATTTTCTACTTCTTCTTCTTCATCGGGTATCAGGTCATTTTACCTATGAAGGTGGACTATCCTGAGAACCGTTCATCCGATTGCAATGAAACTTTGATGAATTGTCGAGTGTAAGACCGGGATGGTATCTGGATTAAAAAAATTTTCTTCTTCTTCTTCATCGGGTATCAGGTCATTTTACCTATGAAGGTGGACTATCCTGAGAACCGTTCATCCGATTGCAATGAAACTTTGGTGAATTGTCGAGCGTATGACCGGGACCTACTGAAGGGAAGGGAGGTAATGAAGGGAAGGGAGGTACTGTAACTTAGAGAAGGGAAGGGAGGTAATTCTGAAGGGACGGGAGTAACTGAAGGGACGGGAGTAACTGAAGGGACGGGAGTAACTGAAGGGACGGGAGTAACTGAAGGGACGGGAGTAACTGAAGGGACGGGAGTAACTGAAGGGACGGGAGTAACTGAAGGGACGGGAGTAACTGAAGGGACGGGAGTAACTGAAGGGACGGGAGTAACTGAAGGGATGGGAGGTATTGAAGAGTCTGAAGCGACGGGTGGTTATGGAGGACGATTTTTAAATATACAGGCAATACGAAGTTTGCCGGGGGTTCACTAGTAATCTTATAATAACAATTGATGGATGGGTCTGTTCAATTGTTGACTGTATCTTTTTCTAGTGTCTCTGGTGGTGATAATGTTTGAGTTGACTGGTGGAGTTCGCTACATAGTGCCATTGATGGCTGCTGCTATGGCCTCCAAGTGGGTGGGAGATGCGCTCGGCCGCCAGGGAATATACGACGCTCACATCGCACTCAATGGTTATCCTTTCCTGGATAGCAAGGACGAGTTTCAACATACTTCGTTAGCAGCTGACGTCATGCAGCCAAAGTATTCCATATAAAATTAATCTTTCTTATTTTTAACTGCCATGCATTTTAATATTATGTCAAGTACTTCCGTGGACAATTCATACAATTATTAAATCTTATTTTAATCACACTATCAGAGCCATGTGCATACCCGCCATCTGCCATTCTAATTTTGACGTTTGTTGTGATTAATATTTTTCACATTTTAAAATAGGAATATGGAAAATATAACGGATAATTTAATCATATGAATACCCATGCGAACACCATTGTATATATTATAAAGGAGCTAATTTGTAGACAACTTTTTATTCCTAAAATGTACAACTATCGAGAATAAAATAAGATTTTTCATCATATTATTAAGATATAACAATATAAACATGCAGATCAAATTATAATTTGATTTGTGATCGATTACAGTTGCTTTGAATACTGCTTAACTACCTTGGTCAGGCGTGCATGCGTTGTTTAAAATTTGTATGAGATATACACAGTCGTTAACCAACTGATCTGATACACAGCTTTTATAAGTAACATTTTTGCCTACACGGGTGTTAAACGGTTGTAAAAACTTTTACAACAAGTTTATTAGTAAGACTGTTAATATATATCATAGTCTTACCATTGTGTTGTCTTGGCATAATATTTAAATGTTTCTATTAATGAATCTGTTTAATGAATATGTATTTATCTTATGTAACATCAGTATTTTATAGTAAAATTGGACATATTTGTGAATGTAGGTAATTCACTACATTTGCTCTGTTCAAAAATTTTACTCTCATTAACAATGACTGATTTATTCTCATACATTTATCATAACCTACCTACTATGTAGTAATATAATCTTCTTTCTATTTTTCAAATTAGGAAGTTCCCCGTTCACAACAAGGTACAACGTTTATAATTTGGAGTTAGGTCAATTAATTGACTTTTATCTCCAACTATCCCTTTGTACTTTCTTTTTATTTTCTGCATAAATATATTCTTATTTTCTGACTTCTCATGGAACAATATTTTTTCCTATGGAACAATTTGCCTACTAAGTAGTGACGGTAAAATTATTATCTCTTTTCTTTCTCCAGATTAGTGCCTTAGTATTTCCTAAACACTATGTAACAATTAATAAAAAATACTCTTCATGGTACATATAATTTTCAATGACATATTGAACACTGACGGAATGATCAATGTTTTCGATTCTGAAAAACTGCTTTGTTAATACTAAAATGGCGAGTTTATTGCCATATGGCAATTTCTTACAACTGACCAGTGTTTTCAGCCCAGGGAAGCAATATTTGCTTAAGAAATTAATTTATCCTCAGTTGGGGGTTGAACCCAGGAAGCCCGCACTATAACCAAATGGCTTTCCGACTATGCCACAATCATTTTAAATATTATAAACTGATATATTTCGTTTTGACTATTGATTTCTATAAATTATTTTACCAACCATCTTTGAGAAATAATTACAACATTGTAAGTACTAGAAATTAGAACAATTAGGAGTTTTCTTTCTGAACACAGTTGTGTTCTTCAATATATTAATAGCGACAGCGACACCAGCATAGAGCTGTTTATGACAACATTTTTGGGAATAAAAAAAGTGTATATCTCATAGATATTATTTATATAAGCAATGCATTGCATCATTTTAGTAAACATCATATTTATTAATGATTTAAAGTGTTGATTCTGTCTACATACCACTCTGGTATATTCAAATTTAAATGAGTCTATCAGTTTTATTACCAGTTCACTCATTTAAATTTTAGTCCAGTGGTATGAATACTAGTTGATATGAATCACACTACAATTATATTTTTAGATATTGTGATTAATAATCATATTTTTACTTTCTTCAAATTATTCTTGGCTAAGTTTTATCTTATTACTAAGATAATTCTGTAGTAATAACCTGTTTCCAAATTTATCTAATAAAGAGATTTTGCTTGCGAATTTTAAAATACAAGCTATGTATTAGCGAATATAAAATTGCATTTTACTAAGCTATGAAGTTCTTTATTTCAGGTTATTGTGGAACGTTCATTTAAAATTTGTTTCATAAAATTTTTCTTTGTCAACAGGCGAAACGAGACTCTGAGTGTCATTACACAGGATTCTATGACTGTGGATGATGTGGAAGTTCTTTTGAAGGAAACAGAACACAACGGTTATCCTGTGGTGGTATCAAGGGAGTCACAATATTTGGTTGGATTTGTCCTCAGACGTGATCTCAATCTTGCAATCGGTAATCAGTTTTTTCTTGGTAGAGTTAAATTACTCAATCCCTTCAGAAGCAGTGTTAATATCTTGACATTATTTGTTATCTTGTGTGTAAATTTTTTATTATTATATTTTAATAGCATATCTATATACATACTTACTACTTATATAATATCAATAGCTTCTTTACAATTGACATTAAAAATGTATGTACATAACGCTCCATTCATTTTATTGCCTGCCATAAAAATTCTTTAAATAAAAGTATTTTTCAGATCTTCTTCTTAGCTGTATGTAATCTAGCTGCTCGTGTTAATTTTGTATAAAAATATATTTCTATATTATGGAAGACCTCAATATTTTGGAAAAAATAATACACCTCTACATCTTTAACAATACAAAATGATTGGTGTAAACAAAATTTTGTTGTTTTCTTAATTTACATGTTGTATATTTTTGGGATAAATTCCAGGAAAATATTTCTGATGTAGAATTTTTAGCTTTACTTAAAACAATTATTTTATTATATTTGTTTTTATTGGTTGATTTTCAGCTAATGCACGTCGCATGATAGAGGGCATAGTAGGTCAATCGCTGGTTGTATTTTATTGCACAACACCACACGGTAGTTCAGCAACTGGGGGATTCCCAGCACCCAAGATCTACTTGCAGAAGATACTTGACATGGCCCCCATCACAGTCACCGACCAAACACCTATGGAGACTGTTGTGGACATGTTTAGAAAATTGGGTCTCAGACAGATACTTGTCACACACAATGGGTGAGTTATGTTTTATTTCAGTATCAAACAATTCAGTGTAAGTTAATAATTCACAAATCAGGTGCATCAACACTACAGCCCCGAAATTTCTAATATTCTCTTAAAGTTTTCTCTTAGAACTTTACGATGGCACGATATTTCATTTTATCCATTTCCATGAAAATATATGAAACACTTCTTTAAATTGTCTTCTTAAGAAAACTATTTGTCCATGGGTATGGTCGACGTTCAACTGAACTACACCCTGCGAATTATCTCGGGAGCTCTAAGATCTACACCGTTGCACTGGTTGCCTGTACTGAGTTATATCCCTCCCCACGATCTCCAAAGATAAGGTGCCCTAGCCACAGAATACAAAAGACTGGTTAAAAACCTGGCACTGCCATTCAACCCAGACCTCGACTACCTTCTAACAAGTGTCAAACTGAAGTCCCGAAGACCTCCGCTGCACCTCTGTGGACGTTAAGCGTTAATAGTTAAGGCAACATATATGTACCTACTTGTATCATCAAGTACATATATATTTTTAAAAAATATATATTTTAAATGGAGAATAATGTACCTATCATGAGTAGGTTTATGTGAAGCCAATATGTGCCATAGTCTTCTTCTTCTTCGTTTTAATTTAGTAAACCTAGTTGGTCTGTTCTTCAGAAACTATGCCTCCTGGGATGACGAAGTCCAGCTATCGTTCCATCTCTTGGGTGGTTGGGTGTGCCATAGTGCTTAAGTTAAAGAAATAAAAATCTTCTGATGTATTTTAAAATAATATTCCGATCATTATCTATACATTTTTATTTTATTGTTTCAGACGTTTATTGGGTGTCATTACGAAAAAAGATGTATTGAGGCATGTAAAACAAATGGACAATGAGGATCCTAGTTCGGTTCTTTTCAATTAAGATCTTGTTGTAAGGATACACTAAACATATTTTAATATAGTATTATCCCATTTGATGAAATGTTTTTTTATATACTTACATAATTATTTGCATAAATGTAATGTATATACTTATCATAATTTTAAGTGTTTAAGCTTATTGACAAATAAAATTACAAAAAAATCCTGAATCAATTTGAGTCGGTAGATGTCGAAGCCAAGCAATTTTATTTTTCACTTTGTAGTTTTTCATTATATTATTTTTTTAATCGTCTTTTTTAATTTATACTAGGCAACTATTTTCTTACAAACTTATGAATGTACACCTATTTAATTTTTAATGTGAATGTTCCATTGCTCAATATTATTGGCAATATATTTTGAAATAAATGATTTAAATCATATTTTTAACTGTAGATGTATGTATGTAGGTCATTTTAAGGTATAATACATTATACAAAATGGACAGTACATAAATAGGCTCATTTTGTCATAAAATCAAAAGAGAATCAAGTAAAATGTTTGTTGAGATTTGATATTTATGGTTCCTATGTCATCAATATAAATTTCCTATGTCCACTATTATGGAATCGAAGCTTAAGACAAATTAATAATTTACACTTAATCTCACAATAATTTACAAATTTCTCCTCTGCTGGGTATTGAATTATAATTAAATAGTTCAATGTAACAATGAGTTACTTGATAGGTTTACTAATAATTCAGGAATTCTATTGCTTTGTCAGAATTTCAAAAGAAAATCTTGAATTGTTGTTGGAAAAACACAATACATGCAATGATTATTTTTTATTGATTGGATTTAAGCCATATTTGAGCAAATTATACAGTTGAAGAAGAAATGGTATACAAATCTTGATAGTTTAAAAAAAATAATGTCCAGTTTTTGACCTTTAACTTTCCTGTTACATATCTTTGTCAATTTGATGATTGCATTTTCAAAAACTTATAAAATATTTATGAACTAAAATGTATTATAATAATCAATTTTTTGTAGTCCCAATGACAAACATGATTTCGTAGTAATTTACAATTATCAAATTGTGTTATTAGGTGAAATACATACAATGTAGATAATATAAAATATAAAACGAGTGGATTGTGGCCAATGCTAAACTCCCCACTAACAAGTCACTCCATAAAGTGTACAAATTTTGTATGGAAAATTTTCAGTATTTTCATGAAATTATTTGGTTCAGTTATTTTTTTATTTAAATATTTAATTATGAAAAATTGATAATCCTTCAAACATACATATTTGTAAATAAAAATTTCAAATTTTAAGTTTCCTGAGTTTGGGGTCACATTAAAATATTTGACGTTTAAAAAAATTGAGAAGCAATATTCACATATCCTTCAAAATGTAATGGGGTCAAAGCGAGTATTAGATATACATATTTGCAAAATTTGAAAAGAATCGAATGAGTACCTTAGTCTATAATTGATAAAGTAAAATAAACACGCCGTACATAGCACACACACACACAGATACATTGTGATGAAACTTTCAGAATACCAACTCATCATGATACTAGTTGATAATCTGCAACAAAAAAATAGTCTTAAAAATTGCGAAATCATAACTCCCCAGTATATCCCCTTAGAATAGTGAGGTGTAAAAAACTATAATTCTACACTTCTTATACATAGAGCAATAATAATCTTTGTACAAATATTTATTGTAGGCCAATTTTATCTTATGGTACATACAAAAAAGTTTTTTTTTTGTCAATAAGCTTAAACATTTTTCTAAAAAAAATGTGTAACAAAAAATTAAATAGGTATATTTGATGAAATTATTACAAAATTGTCATTAACCTTACCTTTTACTTGTCGTTTTATTAAATTTATATTTATGCAATGTTAAATCGGTGTACATATTTTTCTGACTCAACCATTGAATCTGGTGTTTTACAATTTATAATTTTTTAATAAATCATATTTCATTTACATGAATATAGATGAATGAAAAAAAATCAACTGAACTAAAAGACTTACAATTTTTGAATACAGTAATAATTTCTATATAAAATTCAGGTAACTCTACTTATATTATCATTCAATTGTGAATGATAATATAGTTAGGTGCATAATTTGAAATTAAGTAGAAAATAAAATTATGTTCTATGTTTAGAAAATGTTAACCGATTTGATATCATCCACATAAATGTTAAAACAGTAATATTTAAGTAAATGGGATATGTAAGGGATTAAGTGTAATGTTAATACTATTATATACTTATATCCTATAAAACAATTTTGTATTTACATATATTATATATATATCTTAATAAAGACTTTTATAATCAAATAATGTGTTAAACAATAGATTGATATTACATATATTATTAGTTAATGCCATCCGCTGCGTTGTTCGGCGTTTTTGTTTTACTATGACTTATACAAAATTTTATAACATTTCTTTATCTGTTTCCTCAATTTGACAACTTTTTTAAAATTATTTATTCTAAAATCACAAAATTGAAATTATGTATACTCAAGTCATAGTTATTGTGATTGTTTTTATTTTTGTAAATATATTTTGCATTGTTCACTTATATTTATTTTAGGATTACAGTAATTTTATAAGATTTAAGAAACATTTTTTTAGTAAAATCATGTATATTTTTCATATCTCTAGTTATATTATTTAATTATTTGTTGCGTATAGTAAATCAATTTGGTTCCTTTTAATGTTAAAATGCATGTTTCTATATGTTTCAAGAGTAATATTATATTCCGAATACATATATTTTGACTGCAATAATTTTCTGTTCTCCCATCATAATAAAATGATTTTAATAGACACATTATTTCAGTTCAATTCTTTTTAGAAACATTTTTAACCTTAACTCACAATGGAACATTTTAAAACCAATTGTTCCATACTTCGTGTCAATAACTTAGCATTGCTTTGTCTTGAAAAGTGCAATTACGTTTTTAAGGCAATTATGTTTTTTTACATATTATTTTACATATTATTTCTCTTTTTTGGTTAGGTTATTTAGATAATCCATAATTTAATTTGCTGATAAAATTCACTATTTGCCAATGTGTTTGTTAAACTGGTAAACAGATACATGGCACAATAATGAGACTACGCTAGAGACAGAAGCATACATGCAGTAGTATAACATATATTAGAGTTGGAGATATGGAATATGTGGTTTTAGATTTTGTTTCTGATATGATTAGGGAGAAAAATCTTTTTTAAACATGTGTTTGATTCAAAAAATTCTATGCACATTTAAAAATGTTAACACTATACAATAAAAACACTATTTTGTTCACAATATATATGTATTTTAGAAAAATAATGTGAGCCAAATGCAAATGAAAATATTTCCAGTAATTCCCAAAAATAATTTATAGATTCTCGGTACTGGTTGATACGTGTCGCTTTATTCTGTTATCAAAAGAAATCCAATCTTTTGGCTAACACTCAAATTGTGACTTACTTACTTTCCACTAGTGTTTGCTACCACTATGTCTTTATGTGTGTATGCCATTCTCATTATGACATCAATGTTCTATGGGATATTTAGATCTACTCAACTATAGGACATTTCTTTTCATGTGTTGGAAAAAAAAGTCAGTGAACGAGATGCGCACCTATTAAATTTCCCAAAGTTGCCAGTCATACATAAAGAACTAGCAGTATGAATTCATTCAAAATAATTACAAAAATTAGACAAAGGCATGAAAAATGAAAAAATTTTAATTTTATATATTTTTATTTTTGTATATTTTCAGTAATTGTTTGATAACTTATTCTGAAATATATTCTAAATTCATTTTATATTGATAAGTATTATGTTTTCTTTTTTATAATTTATTGTATTACATATAAAACTTAAACCAAGAAAAAAAAACCTATTCGAATGTTGTTTACACACTTGAATTAAACAATTATATATTTTGTGGATAATTATAAAAAAGTAAATTATATACATTTATCCCAGTACCTTTAATGATTTTTTACCTATCTTTATATTATTATTTTGTAGTAAGTATAAAAAATGCTATATTTCTGGATTTATTAAATATGAGATTACCTATCGGTCTGATGATGTGTTTAACTTAACTATGATATTTTATCTCAACCATTTTTACAGTTACTGATATTTCTTCTGTAGATGTTACTCTCCATTAGTCTTTGTCTCATCTGAAAAAAAGTCACACACTTAAGCTTTTTTATTTTTGATCTTACATCACCATAGTTGAACTGATAACACCAACTGTATTATGCTTAATTTGGTTTATTTTGTTACCAAGTTAGTGTAATTATTTTCCTGAACGTATGTCAAACTAGTATTTCCATAGAATTATTTTTCAAAAATGCTTATCAATGTATATTATATGTATACTGTAAGAGTAATTTTGATTTATTTGTATAAGTATTTATGTATTAACTAATGAAAAACTTTTTCTGAAGAACATATCATTTTGCTGAAAAAATCAGAGATATACATGACATGTATCCAATGTAACAAGTACATTATCAAATAAATTAGTTTTTTATTTGTTGAAAATGATATCCAACATGATAATGGTTCAAATTACATCATTGAAATAATTTTACATAAACTCATTAATACTGATTTTTATGTATATTTGTTTAATTATACACCTATTTACTAACAATGTTTATATAAAAAATTGCTTTTTTGTGAATAAGTAAAGGCAAACTCCATTAATACCATGAAGGTATTAATATGAACTAATACTGATTTGCATGTATATTTGTTTTATAATACACATATACTTATATAGGTATATAATTCCTTTTTATTAATTTTTTCTTCAGTTTTTTGAATTTACCATATTTTGTCAATAAAATGTTCCTATAAATATTTTATTTTTTTTAACAATAAAATGCTAAAATATATTATTCCGTCCCTTATTGTGTGGTGAAAATATGCATGCTATCCATCAAAGTATTAATATGCTATGGTTTTTTTTATTGTTTAATTATTATGATTTTATTACATTCATTTAGAAACTTATTCTATGCAACTAATATGTATATATGTGACCTTGATTATTTCACATTGTTATCATGATTAATTATAACTCAAAATTACTTGGATGTACATATTATGTGTAACAATGTTTTAAATTTCTGTTATACATGTAATAGTAAAGTTCAATAACATGCCAAAAAGATGTAATTACTTATATTATTGATTACTTATTTATTCTATGATGATGGGACCTGATACTACTTAAAAAAAAACTTTGTTGGGTCCATTTCGAAAATGATTAAGGAGACAAGTTTTCTTACTCCATTTATTAATAATCTAGAGCAACTTGTGTCTATTATTAAATTAATGTATTGTATGAAAAAACTCTGAAACAAAAGTATTACATTGATGTGTATTCATAATAGTGTTTTGTAAATACATATGGTAGTATTTTATTAAGAATATTTGTACAACCAGTACCATTGAGTTAATCCAATTATTGCCAATTAATCTTCATTGTTGCTCTCAATGATTTGAGTACAAAAATCTAATGCATTACACAACAGTCAAAATTTTAATAATGTTTGTTTTTGGTAAGCAATTCAAGAACTGGTGCCATATGTCATATTTTCAGTCACATTTAAATTTATTTATTTATATTATTACTTTTGTGATTATATTATTCTGAAATATCCTGTTTTATTTTGAAAATAATATACACAAACATCATCAGCAAGAAAGTGCATATGATGTATTCATATAATGTATTTTTTAATAAGATCTAGAACTATTGTTTTTATACATACTGTGCTGATATTCAGTTGGAAATAATATAGTATGAATATAATAAAATGTTTATCTACTTATTTTATTGTTTCATTTTTATCATTACGTAAACTCAAAAATGCTATTTTTTAATTAATCATTCAAATTATAATCCTGACCAATTTATTTACCACCGAAAATTGTCAGAGTAAATGTATACATATATACTTAATTTAATATACATCCTACAGTTGAATTATCTTAATATGTCACGATGTTCGTACACGCTAATCTTCAAAACCGCCCAACCAATTTCAGTAAATTTTTCTAAATTTGTATGGTTGGTTACGAATTTGAAAGATAGGATCGTTTTTTACCCGATAGGTTATTGAGATCTTAAAACAAATACTTTTATTATTTCAACAAATTTTAATTTAGATTCCTCATCCAAAAGTATATATAAACACAAATTTTGATTTCCCTGCACCCCTCCAATAAAAAAAAGGTCATGGTTGAGTTGTGTAATCTTTCGATAGATAGGGGTGTGAACAAATCTATTGACATTGTATTACGCATCTAGAGAATAAAAAAAATGTAAAATATGCTCTATATAAAATGCGAACTACATTGAAGGCAGTCTATGGCAGAACAATCATAAAATGCGATCTGTGGCTGAACAGCATCTGTCCGCGCACACTAGTTTGCCAACTGCAAAATTTGATTGGTATTACTCTTGTTTTTATTATGCTAATAAACATTTATTTGATTACATACTTATATTTTCCTTTGAGTCCTCTTGGATAGTTTCAGACTTAATTCCTTCAGCATTAGTGGGTTTATTTAGCTGCCTAGAAGTGTTCATGCGGGATATTGCACACAATGAAGCCATTCTTCCAACTGCTCGGATAGCATTTCCTGTCATCTATTACAAAAAAATATCAAAACACATGCAGCATGCACTCATTATGGGTAATTCTAAAATATTAGCATATTAAATTGATTGGGTATTGATTTTTATATTAACACACTCTTTGTGATAAAAAGGAGGAGCTGACAAATAAAAATACATGTTTATTTTTGTTTCTACTGTAGGCAAAGTTTTTTAGGAGGCGTTAAAGGCATTTAAAAAATTGTTAATTAACAGACATCCTATAGATTCCTTAGCCATGATGATTTAACATAGATCAGTCGGGTGGATTATTGAAGATAAATAAAATCTTAATTTCTTAAACATACTATTTTTTTGTTTTCTAAAAACCCTTTACTATTCTTTTTTATCATTTTTTTCTTGGCTAGTATTTAAAAAATGATAACAGAATGAATAAAAACACATGCAACAAAATATGTATAAATAAATCATTACTACTTAGTATTCCAGTTTGTCTTGATCTTGGTCTAGGAGTACTTTAATTTTTAACTTTAATTGGTTAATAATTAAAATATGCAATTCATGTATAAGAAAAATGATCCAACACTACTAATATTAACAATAAAACAGATAGTTTGACAAATTCTTATAAAAGTTTTTTTACACATTTAAATTATTTGAAGTAATTTGTGTTATTCAAATGAAGCTTCATAAGCAAACGCATCATAAAAGATAGATTGATTTTAGTTGAAATTATAGTGTTGTATGTATAGTTTTGAAATAATAATTAGAATGGTTTTTTTTATTTTTATAATAAGGCACAGCCACCAATAGAGGCGGATTTGTGAATTAGAATGGTTGTGTCAAACAATTAAAAAATATATTTGCAATGCCTTACCTGCCATTTGGATTGTATTACAAACTTTCTTAGTTTTTCTGTACTAAGTGCTGTGCTATTCCTTTTCTCCTTGTGTTGTTTCATCCATTTGGTTTTGAGACACTGGGCAGCCGATGGTCTTTTGTCCATTGGCTTGACCAGTAAATCTCTGATGAATTCCTTAGCGTCTTCTGATATTTTGTCAAATGCTTCATCATCAAAATCGTACCTCACTCGTAAAATATTGGAATATGTTTCTTGGACTGTGTCACCAGCAAAAGGTGAAAGACCAGAAAGTCTGGAAAATAATATATTTGTCTTTATCCTCAGTTGATGTAAAAAAAATCTGATTTTTATTAATAATTTAATCAAAAATTAAATTGTAAGAAAAAAAATACCCTGTTTACTTACATATTATGTGGAAAGGAGAATATTAAGAAATTAAAATAGTATATGGAGTTATTACAGATAATGGGGCATTTCGGAAATTCAAATATAACTACCTTAGTCCATTGATAATTAATTTAATAATTATTGTTATAAGGCAATGTACAAAAATATAAATTAAATAAGAATAACATAAATAATTGTTTTACTCATTAAACATTACACAATAGTCTTGGCATTACAATAATAGTCTTACATTACACAATAGTCTTGGCATTACAATAATAGTCTTACATTACACAATAGTCTTGAAGACAGTATCATTTATAAGAATGCTGTGGTGGTCTAAATTTAATAATTACTTTAACAAAGTTTATTTTTTCTTAATTGCCTTTCGAATTATTTTATAAAATTTTATTACTTACAATATGTAGCATATAACACCGACACTCCACATATCAGAAGCTGTAGATATTGGATCAAAATTGACGACTTCCGGAGCAATGAATTCCGCTGTACCGCATAACGTTCTGATTTCCTCATTGGGTCGTAGTCTTTTGGCCAAGCCAAAGTCAATAATTTTAATTTCGTGCGATGGCCTTGTGTGGCACATAATATTTTCTGGCTTTAAATCTAAATGAACAATGTCTTTAGAGTGCATGAAGGCCACTCCTTCTAATATTTGAATCATAAAGAGAATGCAATCTCTTTCTGTGAGCATAAAATCATCCTCTGATACCCTTTCGAATAATTGCCCTCCTGATATACTAAAAAGTAATAACAAACACTTACATTAATTTGTAATTTATGAATGTTATATATACCTATCTGTTAATATTTACAATGCAATTGATTTATCATACAAATATCATTGATACTTTGAAGATAAGTGACCAGACAATTTATGGGACTCCGGTTCAAATAGTACATAATATACTAGTTCTCAATGGATTTATCACAATTTTATATTTGATCATTGATATTTGGCTGATTTCTAATTTTAAGATTTATCATCATCAGCCTGTGTTTTCCCACTGCAGGACATAGGCCTCCCCTCTCCTTCTCCACTCATCCCGTTCCTGTTCGACTCCCATCCACTGTGGTCCAACAAATCTTTTAATATCGTCCATCCATCTGTTAGGTGGTCGCCCTTGAGGTCTCTTGTCGCCTCTCGGTCTCCACTCCACCAGTCTTTTTGTCCATCAATTGTCGGACGAAAAGACTGGTGGAGTGGAGTGGAGTGTTTATTTATTGTTATAGATTTTAAGATATTTACTTTACAAAATATGTATTTCTCACCGACCTGCAGCCTTACTCTCTACTGAAAAACCTATCCCAATTTGGAATTTTTTGCTAAGAATCTACTATTGTAACGAAGTAGTATGCGGTAGGTAGATAGGTATGTTTTAATCGTAATAGTCGATAATTTGACTTAACGCAGGTGACAGGTAGGCAAGTTCTAAATTAAAATTCCAAGTCGGGATCGAATTCGAGTGTACAGAGTAAAGCCGGTTGCAGACAAAAAGCTAAGCTGAGTTAGTTTAGCTTACCTCGCATAGCTGAGGTCATTTTTCATACTTGCTCACATAGTTTTCCATCTGCACACTAGTATGAAAAATGACCTTAGCTAAGCGAGCTAAGCTTAACTAACTTAGCTTAGCTTTTGGTCTGCAACCGGCTTTAGCCCGGCTTAACCGGGCTAAAGCCCAGCCCAGTATTTCATTTACCAATTCAAATGGTAGGATTTTCTTTTTACAATTTAATATTCCATCATTACTACAAATCTAGTCACATTGAACAAAATAACTTATTAGTTTGGATTATAACCAAGAAAAATATTCCTTAACTTTTGATTATGTTCTATATATATATATATATATATATATATATATATATATATATATATATATATATATATATATATATATATATATATATATATATATATATATATATATATATATATATATATATATATATATATATATATATATATATATATATATATATATATATATAGAAACCTAAATAAACAATTATTTTCCATTCCGCACCATTGAAAAATAAATGTTGTTTAGTTTTCTTTACTAAACCTGAAGCATTAATGCAAATGTCATAAGTTTTAAAAAAATCCTTTTCTTTTGTGTTCCTAAATAAAAATATATGTATATTGCTGTACGGTTTATGGATAGTTAGAAATATAAGATAAATATCAGAAATCACGGTATGTTAATTATTTTTCTACAAGAATATATACAGAACATTATTTAAAAAGGAATATTTTTCTTCAATAATATTCAAACCATCTAAGGCATTTTTTTTCAAAATGATTCGATTGGTATTAATGATGTTATATCAAATTGAAAAATAGGTACGCTGGCTGCAATAGTATAATTCTCCCTCCTCATATAATTTTTTTGGCTAAAAGAGTTCTCCTTCAATAATATTTAATTTTACGATATATATCATGAAGGTATTAAAATGATGCATATGAAGTTTATGTGATACTTACTATTCAGTTACAATGATCATTTGGTTAAGTTTAACAAATGCATCAATTAGTTGAATAAGCTTTGGGTGTTTGAGGCAGTGCAATATTTCTAATTCCGACATGATAACTTCTTTATCCTTTGGTTTGGCAATTTTAACAAACTTAGCAGCTAACTGTTCTCCAGATTTCTTATCCACTACAAGTTTCACAGATCCAAAATGTCCCCTCCCTATTACATTATGAATTGTGTATTTGGAGTCAAACAATGATCCACTGTCCACGTGGTATAGTGGAGTTTCTTCATTATTTATTACTGAAAGTAAAATATTAAAACATTCAATTTATTATTTTTTCTTAAATTATTGATGCTTCCATTGTTGATTTTTTCATAATGAAGATATTTATGAATTTTATTTTATTAAGTAGGTACAACTGTATCCTAAAAATACAAACTTTAAATGCATGATATGAAGAAAATAAAAGAACTCTTTGATAGTTATTTCATATTTTATGATGACTTTTCTTTTCATACAATAGCATTCAATTTTTTTCGTCTTCTCTTTCGACTTACAATTTATAAAATCATATAAAGTTTTATGCATAAGTACGATTGCAAATTTCAAAGCAATAGTTTAACTATTTACAATATCATGGTCTTACCTGAATTGTCTATAATAAGAGCACCCATTGTAGATGTTTTTCCCATGGTATTTTCTATGGTTGCTGTGTAAGTTGCTGAATCGTTCATATCTATGTTGTCAATTTGCAACGTCGAAGAACCTGGGGTGCATTTTACACGTATCCTCTCTGAAGGCTTTATTTCACGATCCTTTAATAAATTATTACATTTACATATTATGAGACCATCTTAAAACAGAATAAATTTTAATTTATCAAATTGTTAATTGGTTTGCAGATACTTCTATTTGCATTAAAACTATATTTTTCAATACAAAAATATAACAATTACACCAAATCTATGTATTAGAAACAATTCGCCTTAATCATTGTGATACGCCATGTTGCTAATAAGGCAATTGCAATTTTTTTTTCTAAATCATAAAATGTTTACACTTATGCCATATATAATATGTAGGATGCAAATACAACAACATTGTTACTAGCTGTAAAAGGACATGTAAATAAAATTGTTATACATAATTACAAAATAGGTAAATTTTAACGCAAAGCAATATTTCTTTATAATTAAATAATCATTAGTTATTTATAATTTATAGTACAGACTTGTGTAGCAATTACACTTTTTGTATGTTTTATATTAACAACGCAATCAATTTATTAGAATTCAAATTTCAAAAGAATCAAAAGTAACAAGTGTAAAATATTTGATTATATGCAAGAAATTTTACAGATTATTTTGTTTTTTATTTTTATAGTCTATGTACAATAAATTATGGGTAATTAAAAAAAACATTTTTTAATATACAATATACCTCATTTCTTATAATATATTTACAGTGTTTTAATGCATGAATAATATTATGAAGTGACACTGAAAATTTAAGGAAAAAAGGGTTTTAAGGATTTCAATTCAAAATTATGCAAATATGATGCAAATAAATAGTGTTAATAATTTTTGATACCTATTTATTAAGATGTAATTTATTTTCTAATAGTTTAAGAATTACATTGTGATGCAGATAGTTGAAATTATATAAACTCACCAACTTAAACCAGCGTGCAGTCGGTTCGGGATATCCTTGATATGTTACCTTGAAGATTGCATTTGTACCTTTTGACTGTGTAAAATTCTCAAGTTTACTAACAAAAGATGGAAATGTATTTTTTGATTTTTCTGTTTCAATAATCTCTTTATTACACAATCTTGGTAACACTGTTAGTTGTGTGGTATACCACAAACTTTCATAATTTTGAACTTCACCATTCTTGTGAGAACTTGCCAGTCGCAGAGCACATCTCACAAAGCCCGAGTCACTACCTTGAACCTTGAGTAACTTTATGGTGTGTTTTGGACCCTCACTGGTTAGCTAAAATGAAAACACAAAATATTTTTAGTGTTAAGTTGTTTTACAGCATTTGAAAATATCCATATCTTATTAAAAAAGATACTTATGTTCTTTCATGAAGAAATAAGTTTATTTTGATAAGCAATTTTATTATTATTACAATTCTTATTACACTTTACTCACTTTATATCTAGTTGTGTCCTTTGTTATTTCTTTGCCATTTATTTGCCAAACTACTTTGGCATTTAACAATTCTTGCTTGGAGCTTAAGAGTACTTCAAAACTAGCATCGTTTCCTTCTTCAACCACTACAGCTTCAGGATATTCAGAGAATCCATTAAAAGCAATGCCCACTGAACTTTCTGTAATTCATTGAAAACCTAATTAGAAATTAATACAACCACAGTAAAATACTTATGTCTAAAGTTGCAAGTATGTAGTAGGTACACATAAAACAAATATTGCAACTAATTAATTATTTTTGAAATCTCAGTCTTAATAGATAGATACTGCAATTGCTGTTGTGTGTTGTTCATAAATTTTATAATAATGGTGCAATATTGATTTTTTAACATACATTAACACAATATTTCATATGATTTGCAGAAAGCATTTGATAAATCCTACCTGTAACATGCACTCGACAAGATGTTTTGGTGGAACCAAATGCATTTCTCACTATACAAGTATAAACAGCAGAGTCCTGAACATATATATCTTCTAGTCTTAATCCTATGACACCACTCCCGTAGTCAATATATTTGAATATGTCAGAATCAGGAAGGGCTGTATTGTCTTTTATCCATGTGAATGTGTAAATACAACAGTTTTCAACTTTTAATCTCATTTCAACAGCCTTCCCTTCCCTAACGTTGAGATCTTTCAAATCTTCAATTATACGAGGGAGATGTTTTCCAATACATTCCACTTTTCCATCTAATATTTTATTTTCAACACAAACATTGGTCCAACTGGATGCATGACCAAGTTCGTTTGATCCAACTAATGTATATACACCAGAATCTGAGGAATCTGCTTTGTTAAAAACTAGACTGAACGAATCGCCTTCTTGTATTTCAAAAATTCTGTCAGAGAAAACAAGTTGTTTTCCATTTCTGTACCATTTTGAGCTGGGTGCTGGGGACCCTCTTATTTCACCACTTAGTCTCATTCTGTCACCAATTCTCGATTGTGAGGAATTTAAGTGTCTTCGCACATATGGGGATGTTCTGGAATTTTCAGAAGCTCTTAAGCCATGCGCCGATCCTTTTAGATTTATAACGTCTAAACACGCAGTCGCCTCCACCATGCCTGCTTCGTTTTCTAAAGTCACTCTGTAAAGGCCGGAATCCTCGAATTTTACATGACTTATTTGCAGAATGCGGTCGTCATCTTTCTCTCTTATGGATATTCTCGGAGAAACGGGAAGATCTCCACCATCCTTATCCCATGTAACTCTAGGAACTGGGTGTCCAGCAATACTGCACCTGAAGGAAACTGTCTCTCCTTCTTCTGCGACTCGGTTGAATGGAACAGCGTAGAATTTTGGTGGGGCCAGTTTCCATTTGAAAGTGCGCGATGGTGTTTGTGAGATTGATTCCCGTTGACCTGCAATAATGTTTAATTAAATTTTATTTTACAATGCATGATGACTTAAACTATGATGCAATTAAATTATCAATGAAATATGGAATAGAAAGCAGAGTAAATTATGGTTAGTTATATTTTGGTACTGACGTGTAGCTCTGTGATGTGGCTGAGGTGAAAGACTTCTACATGGCGTAGATCTTGGTGTAGAACGGGGAGTTGATCCAGCAGACAGTAACATAGCAGGTCTTGTCAATTGTTGACTCAACAGGTTCTCTTTTTCTTCAGCGACTATAATCATAATCAAACATTAAATATGAGATTATATATAGCCACTATAGGATTTAAACATTAGAACATTGCAAATGATTTGTTTTTTATTGGAAAACAAATTAATTATACTGTTCAAGGTAAGTTATCAAAAATTAAAAATATCTAATGAATTCTACACATACCGTCAACAATAAGGCAGGATGAAGTGTATGCTTTACCAAGCTCGTTATATGCAGTACATGTATAGACTCCTTCGTCTTCTGGATATACACAACCTATGGACAATCTTGCTATTTCTCCTTCTGTTTCCATTACGAAGTCATCGCCATTGTGTATTGCCTAGAATTGAATAAAATATATTCGCTTGAAGCCTGGTAATATATTTTATTTTGAAAATATCTGACCAATTCAATCGGTCTTGACTCAAAAATTAAATTGCTTTCCACTTTCACAGTAGTATAATCTTTTTTGTTAGTTAAATCAAATGATTCTTCACACTTTATTAATAGCTGACATAAATGAGCTGCATGGCTACACAAGGAGTTGATTAAAATAAGATTAAGATCAGCGGCAGACTTAAGAAATCTTTGAGGCAAAAATTAAATGAATGATTATATTAATTTATACAAAAATTAATGAAAAATTCATACTACACTTTGATCGTAACATTTTTTTATGTTTCAGTGTAGAGTAAGATTAATATTAGATTATGATCGTGTGCTGATTTATACATTTTTAATAATAAGGCATGATAAGAACATATTAAGACTGTATCATGAGTAAGCCCCCCTGTTTTTAAACCCCCTGTTTTTGTTTTTAAACAAACACTGAAATTGAAAAATCTAGGTTAATTACTTTATTGGGACAGTACTTATCTGGGAAATACTGTAATAATTTTGGTTTTTGTTTTAAAAAAAAATCCAACGGTCGCGAGTACGAATCCTGCCACGACCAATTTAGTTCACTTAAGTTTAGTTTAGTTATCTTATGCTTACATTAGGGAATGTATAATGGGGATGCATATGTACTTGTTACGAGGAAATATTGAATTCTTTGGAAAAAAATGTTAATCAATTATTTCTGTAAAATTCAATGATGAGCATTGGCGATTGGCATTGAAAGTCTGGTTCTGATAATAACAAATATTATTATGTTTAAGTATAACTTACAGCACCGTCTTTTTCCCAGTGAATAGTGGGTGATGGTTCACCCTGAAGAAGACACTCAAATGTGACAGCGTCTCCGTCACAGCACCTAAGGTCCTTAAGCTCTCGTACTACACGAGGCAGCACGTGGACTCGCCTAAAACAATAAATTCCTTTATAATTCCCCGTATTCAGTAACTATTGGAACTAAATTAGGAACGTTCTGAAATTGTTGATTTTAGATTTACGGTCTTATTTCAGCGTTATCAAATATAAACTTGGACTAAATGGAATAGGAACGTACCTATTTTGGCCGGAACGTTCTTAAAAAGTTACTAAATCAGACGTATTATGAATAATTATGTAAATTTTGAAATTTATATGATTTTCATAATTATTCAAAATACGTCTAATTCAGTAACTTTTTAAGAACGTTTCGGCCAGTATAGGTATGTTCCTATTCCATTTAGTCCAAGTTGATATTTTATAACGATGAAATAAGACCGTAAATCTAAAATCTACAATTTTAGTATGTTCCTATTTTAGTTACAATAGTTTCTGAATACGGGGTATTATACATTGTTATTACGAATATTTTGGCTATTTTAGATAATTTACTTGATATTATAAGAATGAGACAAAAACAATAATGAATGCATTAGTCGTATATCATCGGCTTGATTACTGCAATGGCCTATTATTATTATTATTGAATTGCCTATGTATCAGCTTAATAGGCTACAGATGATATTTAATGCAGCAGCAAGGCTCATTTATGGTGCAGAAAAACGTTGTCACATAACTCCACTACTAAACGAACTACAATAGTTGAAGTATCCAGAGCGAGTTGATTACAAAATTTATTTGATGGTGTTTAATGCTTTGAATAACCTGGCACTACAATACATCCAAGAGTGGTGTCAAGGAAAAGAGCTATCTAGGAGGATTCCCGGACAATTGACCGTGGGGAAACTATAAAAAATTATGCAATCGGTCCGTCGTGATAAACGAACAATTTTTTTACTCACGCTATTTATTAAACTCAAAAGAAAAAAAAAATTCTGGTACTAAAAATAGTACCAGAATAGAACTTATATATAAATAAGTATATAAGTAAGTTATGTTAGTCATAGCGGTAAACTTCTTGAGCCCGTCGCGTTTGCTCGCAGAGCGCAAATAAGTTTTTTTCTTGGTGATATTTGCAAACCGCTCCACTCTACGTATAAAAGTCTCAAGAAGTTTGCCGACATGTATACGAATGTATTGTAATTTCCATTCAATTTATATAACAACTCGCTCACGCGAGTCGCTATTATCATTAGACTAACTAAACCTAACCAAAAATTAAAATTATATGTACAATGTATGTACATTCTTATAATGGACAGAATATTTGAAAAATATGAAAATAGAAACTTCTATGAAAAAATATGAAAATAGATTTAATAGTATACAGGTATATTGTTTGTCTATATTTAAAAACCTGGGAGTTTGCATACATCATTTCTAAATTTATATACAAGTTTTCCGATTAGGTTTTCGGGTGTAGGTTAGGGTTCCCGCATCTGGGAATACCCGGGAAAATTATCAATCCAGATCCCGGGAAATTTTTGTCGGGAATTCCCGTGATCTTCGGAAAAAAAACAAAAATTTGATGCTACGACGTTTGTTGAAATTAAACAATGATTTTAAATTAGTTGAGACCTCTATAAAACGCACTTCTAATAATTTGGAGTTGCTCTACAAAGCTTTATTATCTGCGAAACCAACTTCCACAGAGAGTGAAAGAGCTTTCTCAGTGACAGACAATTTTGCTATTAAAATTAAAAGTCGGCCTTGTAAAGGTTCCTAATAATGCATTTTTGATATATTCCCGATTCCCGGGAAACCCGGGATTTTTTCGTTCTTATTCCCGGGTCCCGGGAGCATAAAAAACCGGGAACTGAGAAACCCTGCAGGTACGCCAAATATCTTTGTTATTTTTTTCGGTTTCTTTAGTACCTTTCGTTGATGTTATTTTTCACGTTCATTCGCTTTTTCGGTTCTCCGACGGTTTTTGCTAAAACATCGAAGCGCTCAAATTTCTACGTCATTCAAAGTTCCAACACTTAATCTACATTTATTTTACAAATTTTATGTAACCAGCAATACGCTGTATTATTTTGTTCCGGTTCCATTGTTATTCTAAACATCAATTCGTTTGGCCGCATATATCACAATAAGAAAAATGAGCAAAATTATAACATGTGCTATTCGTAATTACATTAAAATTAATGAAATAAAGTTGCAGAGTCAAGTCTTCTGCTTGTAATATAATTCAATCACTTCGTCGGTAAGTTACAAAAGTCATTTTGGTCAACTATAATAGACCTAAGAAAAAGCACTGGTCATTTTACCAATGTTGGAACAGCTGTCAAAGTTGACATTAAACGCGATAATTTTCAACACAAATAATAATAAGTATGTAGTATTAAAAATTATATCATACAATTACTTAAATAATTTGTTGAGAAAACTAATTTACTTGAAAAATGTGATCAAATGCGAATACATAATAATCTTTTTCCTAACCTTTTAAATGGCAAAGGTGTTGATAAAATTATTCCTGCAACCAAAATCTATTCAATTTATAAAGCAACTCAAATTTCGCTGTCGTATTTTATTAAATCCCGTATAATATTCGGTTAGATTTAGTTAGTGTGTAATGATAATAGCGACTCGCGTGAGCGAGTTGCCTTATAAATTGAATAGAAATTGGTTGCAGGAAAAATTTTAACAACGCCTTTGCCATTTGATCATTTGTCAAGTCATTTGATCAAAATTTTAAAATAAATTATATATGTCAACATACTTTTATCTACTGTTATAATTTTAATTATTATTATTTTTTATGTTTAAATTATCACGATTAATGTCAACTTTGACAGCTTATCTGACATTGGTAAAATAATAATTGCGTTTTCTAAGCTCTAGTTTTTGGTCACCACTTAAAAAAAGACAAATAATAAAATAAAAGACTACAAGGAAGGAATAGTAGTTTATCAGTTATCTACTGATTCAAATTTCCTGTTCTTATCCTATCCTAATTATTTTTTTGTATCAAAGTGTACCTACGTATATTTTCTGATATTTTTTCGTTTTCGTTATCAATCTATTTGCTGATTTACTATGTTGTCTTAATTTGTAATGTAGTTATTGGAGAAAATATATAACGGCAATAAGCCCGATAGTGGAAAATAATTTATTTATTTATACATACAAAATAAATAAATGAATAGACACATTCATAAAAAAATACTCTAAGCCAACTAACCAAGTGAGTACATAATAGTTCAATTGAATTGAATTGAATTCACTTTAAATAATTACAAATTTATATCATTAAAAGTTATATCGAGAGACGTCTGTTTAACACTAATTAATATAGACAACTATGTAATATTCACGTAATGCAACCATAGTGAGATGGTATTGTTATTAATGAATGAATGCGGTATAAGTACAAATATGGTACTAAATGTCGCTATTTAGATCTATGTATATACGTACCTACATATTTTATGTTTGTTTATGTTAAACAGACTCAATGTGAGGTCGCACATTCATAAAAATATAATTATTTATTTACATAACATTATATGTGCGAAAAGTCATCAAATACGATGTTGCGTACAAATTAATATGCAATATAACTTTATTAGATAACAAAAATCAATTTAGTTTAATTTAAAACCACATATGCGGTTGAACATGGTTTTAGTAAAAAGTACAGTATGACAAAGAAAACATTGCACAAGTTTTATTTTGATCTTGGAAGTAGGTAAATAATACTTTTTTTTTAAATTAGAGTACCACCTTTGAGCTTTATGCAAAATTTAATAAAAAATAATCTGCGTAGGTTCTCGAGATCTTTTGTTATTTTGAATGAAAATGTCAATTTTTAAACATTATAATAATGCTTGAATTCCCAGATTACTTCATAGTCCTATTCTGATTCGTTTCACAGTACGAAAACGTCTGTAACCAACGGGCGAACGTGGAAAAAATGATTTTATACGCGCTGTGACGTAATGAGTCCTGTATAAATGCAAGCAACTTTTTTACATTTATCATAATATACTAAAATTCAGACGGATAAATTTAGACGAATCAGAATATGACATAGTATGTCCTATTCTGATTCGTTTCACAGTACGAAAACGTCTACAACCGATGAGCGACTGTGGATAAAATAATTTTATTCGCCCGGTATGACATAAAAAGTCCCGTATAAATGCAGTCAACTTTTTGACATTTCTCATATACTAAAATTCAGACGGATAAATTTAGGCGAATCAGAATAGGACATAATGTGTTTTTAACATATTTATTATGCTTCCTATATTGGGAAACCACATCACATTTGTTTAAGTTTAAAATATTTGAATAATAAGTCATTTCTTATTAATTTTTATTTGTTTTTTCTTGTTAATTATTCCTGTAAATGATTGAATTTACTATGGTGTTCGACTGGTAGAAATTGCCTGCGGGGAATAAGTCCGCCACGTTGTTTATCACAATAAAAGTTTTTAATGATTATTAATATTAAGTCATAAATGGGAAAACGATTTATAATCTACATATACAATACATGTATGAATTATGTAACATATATTATATTATATTATTATTATTCAGGTGCAGTTCTATCTTTGTTGTATGTATAATAATGTAATATATGTAGGTACTTAATTTAAGTTAATTGATACTTAATTTAAAATTTTACATACCCCGTCGTCACTTGGCGCTGGTCCATTTCGTCAGGACCTGTAAGTCAATAAAATTAAAGGTTAATTGGAAGAATTTTTGTTGCAACAGGATCTTCCATAGCATATCATAGAGCAAACTCGCCTTCTGACTACCATAGCGAATAAGTGGAAGTGTAGGTCCACATTTTGCACATTATGAAAGGCATATTTATGTGTAAGTATTTATCTGCTGGCTGTGCCTTGACATCTTTATACATTTAGGTATGAGAAGAAAAAACATTATGTATAATTATCGTAACGCAGCTTCAGGTAGTCAGGTGCGTAGAGCGCAAATTTGTGTCTTTTGCTTGGTTGATATATGTGCAAATCGCCCACTTCCACGATGAAATGGCTCAAGAAGTTTGACAAAAACTATACCATGTGTGTGTATATATTTTTGTAGGTACCTACAAACTATGTATGTGATGATTATAAAGTTTTTGTGTTAACAGAGTGGAAATCCATTTTAAAATGAATGAACAAACATACCAAAGGTCTAAAATGAAATGTTATGTATTTGATATTGTTATTTTTATTGCTTTCAGACAATTAACTTAGATACTACGTCAAATATTAGGTACTTCAACATGCACCTAATAACGAGTTGATACATTCTAGAGACTTACGACATTAATGTTAATGGAAATGCACATCTTTTTTTATAAGGGCTATTTTTATGAAGATAGAAGAGATCTATGGTGTATTCTATGATCTATGGTTATAATACAATAAGGAAGATGTCATGTATTTGATAATGTAATATAATAAAAATGGTGTTTACTTAAAAATAATAACAATTAATCTCACAAATTCTGACTGAAAAAATACGAATGAATATCGGGAATCGAACCCGGGACCGGTTAAGGAATCAGATATATAACTAATTAAGCCACGAAGGTCGGCAAAAGTTGTCATTGTGTTTACGATTTGTGTGTAATTTCTTTGTAATACATTGTCTCTGTACCTTTGGCGTGAATTTGTAGCGAAATGATAGCTTTTGCTTGACCGTGGCAGTTTGAAGCAATGACAGTGTAGGCTCCAGTATGGTCAAGTTTGGCGTGTGGTATCTCCAGACGATATTCTGGACCAGCTCCAACCCTCCTAAGCTGCGGAGCGTCTCGGTAATACTCCGGCTGAAACAAGACAAATTAATCAATTTGATTATACCTAATTGTGTATTATATTGATTTATTGTTCCAAACAACAACTGAGCATTTCATTAAATCATTCCATTGAGCGTTTCAACTCGTTACGGGATACTGTTACACCACCTCTGGATTAAGGGCTTGATGACTAATCCAACCAAAATCCGATGGATGAAACGAAGTTATTAACAACGGATAAAAATATATTATTGGCTTACCATAGATACTGACAATGCATGAAATTATAACGCTGCCATTATTATAAATATAGATAGAACTTTATCCGAAGATTTTCAATTACAGATAAAATGAACTAATTATTCAATTAAGTATTTAGAAAATAGATTTTTAGGTCTATGTTCCTATTAATATTACATACTACACAATTGTTTGCAATAGCAATACTTATTCTTCTAATTCAGCCCTCCTTCGTCCGGTGATAGACATAGGCCTCCTCTGAGACCTCCACAGCTCCTTATCCTGGGCAGACTGCATCGTCACTCGTCTAATATCGCTTGCCAGTTCTAGGTCATCATTCTACCACTTTCTTAGTCTATCTGGAGTCTGCGGTTCGAGCGACATGTCCTGTCCAGTTCCCCTTCTGTCTGGCAACGTCGGTTACTTTGGTTTTCTCTCTTATCCACAAGTTTGTTTTCTATTTCATAACGAAATACCGAGTATTCTTTTTTCCATGGCTCTTTGTGTTACTTGCTAAATTGTGTAGCATTCTGAATTTCACAGCCATATGCCAGTACCAGGAAAACACAAGCGTTTAAGACTTTCTTTTTAATATAATTGGCGTACTTCGGAGACTTGAGGATTTTAGAGTCTACCAAGGCGACTCTTGATTTTCTGCCTCTCGATTTTCATTTCCGAGTTTCATAGTATAATACTATAGTACCTAACAATTATAATCCTTTGAAATCTACCTCTTGAATCCCTGGTCCTCTTCTTGTAGATATTACTTTTTAGTACTTTAATCCTGTTTAATTTTTTTTTATATATAAACGTAGGTATTTGTAAGTAAATTGTTTTTTTAATATGTTTATGCAAGCTATTGTTTCTTTGAATAATCATCGTTGTACTGATTAGATAGTATCGCTGTCAATGTAAAAAAAAACTTTTGATTTATAATAAATAAATACAATAAAATATCGTAAATATGAAGATATTTGTAGAGCAGTAGAGCATATTAATAGTGAACATCTTAATGTTTGTACCTAATATGAAACTATGTGGTTTGACGAGCTTTACTAAGTTATCTGATTAATCATTAGGCCAAAAGGTAGTTTGCCATATTTGAATACAGACATATTATAACGGCGACAGTGAGTCCAGGAGTCTAGACCCATTGTATGTTACTTGTTTCACTTTCCCATGTAGGGAATCAATTGGGAAAAAAATATGAGTTTTCTACAAGGCTATGAAAATACTGAACTATCTACATATTACTATAGTGCAATTGATCAACATCATTATGAAGAATACAGTGGTTTCTTTGTATACGTACATAAGTACATTTCCATTTTATTTCAAATAGAGAGAAAGAGAAAGAACCTACACATCATTTCATGCATGCTTGTAACAAGTACATATATGTAAAATTAAAACTTATTTTGTTTTCACCACTACAGAGTATTTATTTCTAGAGTAGGTATTTCTTCTTTCGAACAAACTTATACGAATAATTTTGTTCAGACGAGGGAGCGGTTGGAGAGGTCAGCTCCGAAACCGTTAAGCATAAAATAATACACTATAGTAGTGAAAGAAATTGTAATTTTAATTCATTTGTTAAAATGTCTTATCAAATAAAATTTATTAGTAAAATGTATTAGTTAAATTCTAAGTTAAAGATACCAATTATTGCAGATTATAATACAGAGCAAGATTGAAGGACGTCGTGGACTTAGGAGAAGACAAATGTCTTGGCTGCGCAATATCCGACAGTGGAATGGAATAACGCAGGTGGGAGAGCTGATCCTGGGAGAGGTGGGAGAGGGGTTCAAGGGCTGGTGAGGTCATGGGGAAATGTTCCTTGCCGTGGGGACATTTCTATAAAATACCATGTAATGCCAATTTGCAAATCTGCAAGCCACCAGCAAGTCCTATTCCTTAGCGTCCACGAGAGGTCTTAGACCCCGCGAACCCTGGGCAATGTGTTCACTAATTAAGTGACATAGCGAATAAGGAGGGGGCGAGGGCGAGTTTTCGGCGCCCTAAAACTGAATGATACGGATAAGGGAAGGAAAACCCTGACAGAAAACCAGGGCATGGTCTCATGCCTTAAGGTGGCGAACCTACCAGAGACCTTGAGAACGAAAGGTTAATCACCTCTCTTCTTGAAACCCATGATTACGAAACCAAAAGAAGAAAAAGCCGGACAGAAACTGGAATATCGATCACGCAAACGGAATAAGGACAACGATTTTAAACTCTGTACATGGAATGTAAGAACACTGTATTGCCCGGGGGCGTTGAGGGTTCTATGGGAACAACTGGTAAAATACAAAGCTGATGTAACTGCTATACAGGAAATACGGTGGCTGGGAAGTGGTCATATGGAAAAAAGAGAATATAATCTTTATTACAGCTGCCATAAGAAGTACCATATACTGGGGACAGGTTTCATTGTGGCAAAAAGAATGAAGCATCTGGTTATAGATTTCAAACCAATAAGTGAGAGATTATGTGTTATAAGGTTGAAAGGAAAATTCTTTAACACAAGCATAATAAATGCACATGCCCCCACGGAAGAAAGCACAAGGAAGATAAGGATGAATGGTATAACTTGTTGGAAAGAACATATGATTCGTGTCCAAACAATGATATTAAAATTGTTCTTGGTGATATGAATGCAAAAGTTGGAAGAGACTCAATGTATCATCCTGTAATCGGTGCAAATAGCCTTCATGAGACTCATAATGATAACGGTGAAAGGCTGATAGATTTTGCTACATCACATGGAATGTCTGTTGGAAGTACTATGTTCATCCAAAAAGACATACATAAAGTCACATGGAGGTCTCCGGATGGCCGCACAAATAATCAAATCGATCATATTCTGATTGACGGAAGACACATAAATCATCCTCATCGACGTACGAACCTATAAAGGAGCCAACTGCGACTCTGACCACTTTTTGGTGGTTAGTAAAGTCAGAGCACGAATTTCTAAGGCCAAAATGCAATCAACAGAAAGACAGAACAAAATAAATGTTGAAGCTTTAAAGGACTTAGAGATACGAGCAAGGTTCAAGGAGGAATTGAATAGGATAAACAATAGTGTCGACTTCAATAAAACAGCAACTGAAATATGGAAGGACTGCCAAATAAATATCAAAGAAGCAGCCCTAGCTGTACTTGGAAACGTGAGACAGACAAGACGACCTGAATGGTTTGATGGTGATTGCATGAGGGTGACAAATTTAAAGAATGAGGCATATAAGAAAATGCAACAGAGAAATACAAGGGCCACTCTAGAAGAATATAGAGAGAGAAGACGAGAAGAAAAGCACACCCATAAAAGGAAAAAGAGAGAATTTGAAAAGCTGAGGCTGGTGGAATTGGAAACATTGAAGTCTCAAAATGAAACAAGAAAGTCCTACCAAAGGATTAACCAACAGCGGAAGGAATTCAAACCCAGAACAACTGCCTGTAGAAACAAAAATGGTGAAATTCTTAATGACAATGTAGATATCCTTAAGCGCTGGGCACAACACTTTGATGAAATGTTGAATAACGAAACCACCACAAGAGAATCAGACATATATATCCCCCCCTTCGAACAAAATGAAGATGATCAACCGGACCCAACCTTGGAAGAAGTAAACAAAGCATTAAGCCTACTCAAAAATAATAAGTCTCCAGGTCACGATGGAATACCAGGTGAGCTACTCAAATATGGTGGAGAGACAATAGGTAGACTCATGCACACAATTATTGTTAAAATATGGGACACTGAATCAATACCAGAAGAATGGAATACTGGGATTATATGTCCACTACATAAAAAAGGTGACACAATGGACTGCAGCAACTACAGAGGTATAACGCTCCTGAGTTCAGCCTATAAAGTGTTTGCAGGGGTTCTATTCATGCGACTTATGCCACATGCAGAACATATAATTGGGCAATACCAAAGTGGTTTTAGGCCAGGAAGATCGACAATTGACCAAATTTTTGCCCTTAGGCAAATACTGGAAAAAACGCTCGAGTATAATATAGAGACCCACCATTTATTTATAGATTTTAAGGCAGCATACGATAGTGTCAATAGAGCGACATTGTACGAGGCCATGATGGAAATGGGAATACCATTCAAACTAGTAAGACTAATGAGAGCAACATTGCATGGTTCAAATTGTAGGGTCAAAATAAAAACCAGCACCTCGGACATATTTAAAACCTATAATGGCTTACGGCAGGGTGATGCATTGTCTTGCCTATTATTTAATATAGTACTAGAGAAAGCCATCAGAGATGCCAGAATTGAGACAGCAGGTACAATTTTTCGCAAATCAAGCCAGATACTTGCATATGCAGATGATGTTGACATAATTGCAAGAACACCAAATGATGTAAAACAAGCGTTTATACACCTGGAAAATGCTTCTGCCAGAATGGGACTTCAAGTGAACTCTTCTAAGACAAAATATATGATTGCAGCTAAAATGTCCAACCATAGAAATGCCCAAGAAACTCTGATTAGTGCTGGTAATCATACCATTGAAACTGTGGGGTCGTTTCAGTACCTAGGTTCAATAATAACCAGTAACAACGATGTTAGTGTCGAGATTAAAAGACGAATAGCTGTGGCAAATAAATGCTATTTCGGTATTCACCGACATCTCAAGTCCCGATTGTTGACACGAAATACCAAGTTGTTATTGTATAAAACATTGCTGCGACCAGTACTCGTATATGGTGCTGAATGCTGGGTTCTTAATAGGAAGGATGAAAAAGCGCTGCTGGTTTTTGAACGGAAGGTTTTGAGAAAAATCTTTGGGCCTCTTTGTGAGAGTGGAATATGGAGGATAAGGTACAACCATGAGCTGGAGAACCTTTACAGTGATCCTAACATAGTAAAATATATTAAAATACATCGGCTTCAATGGTTAGGGCACGTTCAGCGAATGGAGGAATGCCGAATCCCAAAGAAGATTCTCGACACACGACCGGAGGGGAGACGTGGTGTGGGGAGACCCAAGCTGCGGTGGATGGACGGCGTACAGGAGGATCTAAAGAGGATTGGCGTGACAAACTGGAGAATGCAGACGATGGACCGGTCTAAATGGCGAAAAATTCTGGAGGAGGCCAAGGCTCACAGTGGGCTGTAGCGCCAATGATGATGATGATGATGATGAGGGAGAGCTGATCCGAACGGGGCAGGACAGAGGGGCATTATCCAGAGTGATCGCCAACGTCGGGGGACCTGACACGGCACGCAGAGAAGAAGAAGAAGTTAAAATGGGCCCAAATATATAATTGTATATACCTAGATGGAGTCGGAAAAAGTGTGTCGAAATTCGCGGTAGTTTTTGCGCGCTGGTAGGCAGAAGACTGATTTTTGTTGCGTTTTTCGGTACATTTTGTTGATAGCTCCTCGTGTTTTGTGGAAAATTCATCGTTATACCTCATTTTATTAATTTTAATGGATGTATTTATTATACCAAGGACTTATTTAGTGTTTTGCGTGAATTAGAATCCCGGTTTGTTTTTTTATTTTAAGTTTGGTGTGATCTTTATTTGTTTTGACATTTGATGGTTATATTGAGTTATTTCTAAGTTAATAACAGTTTTTTTATGATATTTTTAGTGTTAACATTAGTGGTTAAGTTTATTTACACAGTAATTGGGATAGTTAAAAGGACTTTTTAATTAAATTTTACCTTAAAACGTTTTATGTGATCAGAGACCCAATACTTTCAAATTTGTGAGACCTAAGTTGCTAGTTTTATGTACCTTTACCAAAATTTAAATAAATTAAGTTATTGTTTTTTTTTCAATAAATTTTTGTTTAATATTCTACAAATCCCTTGAATTAATAATGTTTTATAAATCAGCTGTGATAAAAAATATGAACTCATTTTTTACATTGAGATGATATCGACTGCCATGGCACAGTAGTAAGCCTCTTCTTCTTTGCTGGCGTCCAGGGTTCGATTCCCGGTAGAGCAGAAATTTATTTCTCACGCAAATCACTGATTAGTTGGAAGAAATTGCCATTTGGCGATAAACTCGCCACTTAAATAGGGTGTAAGGAAGTGTTTAAAAAAATTATGAATTTTTATTCCTAGGGTTTTATTTCAGTACCTACTTCGAGTTGGTAGATGAACCAAGCTACCAACAATGTATGAACCACCACACAACAGGTAAAATAGATAAAAATAAAACCAATGTTGGTATTTTTTACATTACAATACAAACTATTTACTTCCTTAATTGCTTTCTATTATTTTTTTTAACTATTAACTCTATTTTCGTTTAATAAATACGAAAATATCATGTCATACTCAACAATCTTCATACAAACCGCGTTTTTCTTGCCTATCAACTGTGCGAAAGAGAACATTTTTTTGCCTCAGTTCACCACTATGAAAAGTTGACAAGTACTCCATCTAGGTATATAAACATTAATATATTTGAATGGGCCACGAAGGAATTGCTATCGATTATGAAGATAATACATATTAAATACATATCGGAAAATAGCTTGAGCCAGACACGTGGGTGCGCAGAGAGCAAATTTGTATATTTTCGCTTGATTGGTATATGTACCTATGTGCAAACCGCCCCCTCCACGGTGAAAAGTCTCAAGAGGTTTGACGGAAACTATACATCCTCATACATTCCCTAAATTAAGCACATTTGCTTGTGCTATAGGTGAACGAAATCGGTCGTGGCAGGATTCTAACTCGCGACCACTGGATTACTAACACACCCATCATTTAAGTACCTTCTTCTTCTTCTATCGTGTCAGCAAAGCATTTAAATAATCTTCTGCCAGTGCCTAGCAACGTCAATAGCATTATCATTGCCCAGCATTGGTGCAGTTTACTGGACTTGAGGGGCAGCTGCACAAATGTGCGGTGGTCTGCTGCTCTCCACAGTCACATGTCGTTGGTATTCCCTGTTGCAGGAAGCCCCATGTATCCAATTGTTATCCAATTTTCTCCCAACCTTATATTATCATATCGATGAAAAACTATGCGAATGTGGTAATGATACATCTTACATTTTATTAAACTAGTTGCATGTAACACATGAGATCCTACTGTCGATAGCGTTAGTATGTATAGTTGAAGAATAAGTACCAAACTATAAACCCATAAATACAAATTATTTAATATTTTAAGATATTTAGTTTTCTATACAACACATGTACCTACAGTATGTATGTATGTCAAGATTGGATAGTATGGAGGTCAGTCCTTTGATCCTACCCAGAATGTGAAAACAGCATGATAGTATGTATGTATGTTTGGAGATTAGTATCAAACTATTAAGTCTTCTTAGATATTGTGTGAAGGCTACTTCCATACAAATTGTATGAAACAATGTCGTCACTAAATTAAATTTTTATAAAAATTGTAAAAAAAAATTTGCGATGTGATAATACAATTTTAATATTTTTTATAGAAAATTAAATTTTCTAGTTGGGATGGTTCGGCTTTTTTCGATATTTTTAATAAATTTGGAAATATAGGCAGTTAAACTCATAAATTTATCATAAAAAAAATATTTTTCTTAAAAAAAATGTTTGAGAAACCCTGGAATTTAAAAAAAAAACTCATTTTAGATTTTGTATTTGTCTATGTTTATACCAATTTTCAGCGTTCTAGCTTTTATGGTTTCTGAGATATATGGAAAAATAAACCAAAATTTTAAAAGTTGGTAACCCCTGACTGAAACAAAAATTCACAATTCTGAGTATAAAAGATATGTGCGCCTATAGCTTTTTATATATTCTGAAAATTTGGGCTCTGTAAATTGAGCGGATTAAAAGTTAAAAGGGACGGACGGACACACACACACACACACACCCTCACACACACCCTCTCACACACACACACACACACACACACACACACACACACACACACACACACACACACACACACACAAACACACACAGACACACACACACACAAAACTCACATAAAATGTTCTACTCCGAATTCTGAGTAAATCCATGTATGGGAACATATATGCTGCGAAGCCTCTAGTTGGTGTTATTAGCATGCAAAAAGTAGTCCACTACGCCATACAAAATTTTCCTTCGTATACGCATCTTGGCTTAATAATGTCGATTCATTCAGAGAATTGAATTCTCATGAACGAATCGACAGTTGGATAAGTAATACCCACATTAATATAATTTAAAGTTAACTCTAATAAAAAATACTGTCGCGTACAGCTCATATGGGTAATCCCAAAAAGGTAATAATGATTTTAAAATGTCGAAAATGTCCTAAAAGTAGATTACCTAATGCATGTTGTAATTTTGCTCAAAGATGTTATTAGTCATCGCACGTCGCATGACATCATTAATATAATAATGTCACTGACATGAAACGATGATATGACACTTATGTGAGTACATGTAAATAAATAAATAAAGATATTTGGATTGATGAGTCTCCTCTTTTTGGCTACTCAATAAATCGAACCTAGTAATAAACAAACCTCTAAAAATATTTAGAAGAAAATATTATATTATGCTTGATTATTCTTATCACTCGTGTGTCATTTGTTCTCGCACTTGTCCGTGACAAGCAGGATGCAAGTTTGTCCAATTCGTCTATTTCGCTTATGAGTTAAGGAATAATATTATAAAATACTAGCGGACAGACGTTGTCCTGCCGAACTATTGTGAAACAAAAAAGTATATGTAACATATATTTGAAACATATGGATGTTATAATTCGATGAGCAAACTTATATTTTCTTGTTCGATGAGCCGCTAAACACTGTGAGGTTAGATTGATTGTCATTTCGTATAGGTATAAATGCAATACAGCATAGATGACCAGATTTCTTAGTGTTGTTTGATGGAAAAAAAATAAACATTGCTAATTTGGCATTAGCGCCACCTATTATAATTTATAGTTAACAAAAATCATATTTTCTATTTTCCTTTTATTATATAAATGTTTAAAATTCCATTTTGTGAATCTAAACCATTCAGGGACTCACACAAACACACACAAAAAATTTCATCAAAATTGGTTCAGCCGTTTAGGAAGAGTTCAGTGACATACACACGTACAGAAGAATTATATGTATAAAGATAGGAAACAGTGAATCACGTCAAATCAAAGACACTGCGACCTCATATTTTGTCAAATCTACAAAAATACATATGTACATAATGTGAAATTTCGTTCGGTTCCTAGTTCCTATTCAACGAAAAGATTGAATTGAATTAGTGATTCCGTCAATGAATTGAATTTTTAATGAACATTTGAATTTTTTATTTATTTTGGGTTTCGGAATAAATCAACTTACTTATTTTGTTTATAATATTTATTGAAATATGTGTGCTTTATATAATGCATTTTTTTCTGAATTATCTAGTTAATTTGATTAGCTAGGATGATAGAAGCGAACGCCACGCTTCCATATTGTGGTTAGTGATGAGCAAATGCAAGTTCAAGACCGGGTGGTCTTTCATACACGATCTTGGTCTTGCGTTCTCATTCGAGTCTTGGTCTTGCATCTTTACGAAAAAATACAAATTATCTTTTTTTTAATTCAGTAATTACCTACAATAATATGACAAAAATACCAATTTAGTAGGTATTATGTCGGTGGTACATAGTAAATTGCTAACTTTTTAAATTAAAAATAAATAAATATAACACATTTCAATACGGAAACTTGTGGAATACGATGAAGGTATAGGAAAATCATTGGTAATTACAATAATTATCTAATATAAGACATAAAAGACCATTTAAGTACAAACAGTAATCATTATACGGACATGTCGGTCGGTTTAAATTAAAATTCATGACTTCTCAAACGAAAACCACATGTCGTGTGACTCATGTGTGAATATTCCTTGGCAGAGCCAGACGAGGAGATTGTACAGATCCACATGAGGGTCTTCGAAGGTCGTCCCACACCAATGTACCTGACATTGCTCCGTTGACATTCAATCACCGTTGACATCCTCGTTTCTCTGATAAGGTCGTGCAACGATTTATACAGCAATTAATTGATTTCTTTTTACGCGTCAGTCCATTTTGAGATCAATTGCCATATTTCGGGTGATTTAAAGACGGTCGAATCGATATACCTACAGATAGGATACATGAACACCATATAAATATATTTTTTGTATTTTTATTTCAGTATTAATAAATTTAAAAAAAGAATACAAAAGATCCCACTATCATATCAGTAGGTTTCTATCCCAACTGTCGATTTGTTCAAGAGAATCTCTTAACATATCGACAAAGTTCCTGCTACGTCTCTATTGAGATGTTAAATTTTTCAATAAATATTATCTCCCGCCGGGAATTAAATCCAATGCATATACATATTTTGTATTTTTTTCTTTATTATCAATAAATACCTAATATTTTATCAATTTAACTTTTGGTTGAAAGAAATTTCATTATGGTAATAAACCCGCCTTTGTGCACTTGTACATTTATATAAATAAATAATTAACAAACAAATGAAGTATCCATTTATAAATAAATATGAATGTTGGAAACTATTTAACGTTAGAATGTTGATAATAATTTATTTTTGGCTAGGTCAAATCATTATGGACATATGTACCGTCTAATACATTGTGTTGTAATAGTTACATACCTACCATAGTTCTGTTAGTCATGATTCATACATTCAACTTATCTTCGAGTGATCTACATAAATCTTTACGTATTTTCTTTGACCCAATTTGTAACACGGAATTTGGAGTAAGCGCTTAAAAATGAAGATAATAGACTTGAAATAAATACCAAGTATTGTTAATTGTTATTAGAGTACGTGACGATTCCTTGAAATTTGTTTACCTAATCGACTAATTATTTGGTAACGAAATAAACGCACAGTAAAAACTTGTATTGTTATAAGGATATGCCTGTTATATTAACCTAGATTTGTATTACTTAAATTCTGTCATCTAACCATAGATATTTGAAATTATAAAAAAAAAACAATGTATTTTCTTCGTCAATATAGGCCTACATTTTCAACTGAATTCGCTCATGCACGATCTATTATAATTCTAACTGACGATTTTTGTGTAGTGTAAGCACACAAATAATACATTTTATTGTTCGTTATTTACCTATAATACAAGTCGTGATATCTTGTGACCTGGATATTTTTCTACTATCGAAATGAAAGTTATAAAATATTGAAATACATCGATCATTTAAATAAATATAGGCATCTATAAGATAAAATATAGGTATAAACGAAAATAATTATTTATATAGATCATTAAAGATCAGTTTTATTTAAAAAAAAATAAGGAAAGGAATTTATAAAATCCCCATCATAATAATTTACACCATAATATTTTACTCATATGACTGTTTACGACAAATAATGTTTTATTGTAAAAAAAATTTTTGACAATTTTTATGCAAACATTTTCAACGAGTGAAATGTCAAAAACTGTACCAAAATTTTCGCGATCAAACAATTCAAATATTTTAATATTTTTTACAAATATTTTTTTTATTTAAATACCTGAAGTACGCATTTACGAATAAAGTATATTTTCAAGTACATATATAACAGAGTTTGAGTGAAAAATGGGGTAATTATTTCTTATAATTACAATGTTTTTCCTAATTTTAAAGTATTTTCTGTTTTGGTAAATTAATGTCGCCATTTTTTCATATAAAAATGTTCCATACATTTGACATTTTATTAATTTTCGTTGCCATGGTTACATACGTTCAAATCCCCATACTACTAATATTTTAGTGTGTAGTGTAATATGTATGTATGTAGCTATGTTAGTATGTATGTATGTATATACCACATGAATATGTAGGTATGTTTTCTTTATATAATTTAATCTTTGAAAATAATAACTGTGTATATTTAATTGATAAATATTGTTTATGGTAATGAACTATCATCATTTGTGGTTGCTTATATTCAATCTCATTTCAAACCATTTCTCAAAGTCCATTATTTGAGACTGAAGGGACAGGAAGGACTAAGGGTCGTATTACGCATGTTATATAAGAAAACGGAAAGATAATCTTTCCCTGTCCAAATTCTCAAGTCGTATTACAGAAGTTATTTGGTATTACAGAATAACTTCTGTATACGACTTGAGAATTTGGACAGGGAAAGATTATCTTACCGTTTTCTTATATAACATGCGTAATACGACCCTAAATGGAAAGGACAGAGGCGACTGATTTTATAAAAACCTACTCTGTATGTTTATTTTTATTTATTGTATTGGATTTTTTACTCATTCTGAATTTATCATAACAAATATACAGTTCATAAAATTACAAAACGAATTTCTTGCTGAGTTGCTTTATATTTACCTTCCCGAGCTATGCCGGATATAAAAAGAAACTAGTAATTAATATGCGGATTATAAAAGGTATAATCTTTTTCTTGGCAATGATCCTACTTTTAAGGTTAAAACTATAAAATAGGACCGGAAAATAGACTAATTGAATTTTTATAATTAAGTTTGTCGATAGATATTTCTTGTTGAAACCCCACTATAAAATAATAATAATAATAATAATAAAATACTTTTATTGTTTTACACAACGTGGCGGACTTATTGCCCGCAGGCAATCTCTACCAGTCAACCACCATGGTAAATACAGCCAGTAACAGGGATAGAAGAATACAAATAGAGAAATAGAAAAAAAAATAATAATAATAAATGAATAAAAAAAAAAAAAAAATTAAATAAATCAATCATAACTTAAAAATACAAAGTCAAATATAAGAAACAAAAAAATAATATATGTATAAATAAGAACAAAAATAAGAATAATAAAAAATACATCAGATAGATACACTATGTTTATTGGATGGAGGATAGGAGAGGAGAAAGGAAGAGGGATAAAGGGAAAAAGACGTGAATTTGTGTTTATGTGGATAGAAAGTGTAATATATCACAATGAAGTAAGTAATATATCACAATGAAGTAAAAAAACTATTAGTGAAAATATAGCAAGTTTTTATTATTTGAGTAGCGTTGGTCAAAATGTACTCGTTTAAAAAATACCTTTGATGTATATCTTCACACCCTAGTTTTTATTCAGTAGCTCAAATTTATATTATTTGTGATTAAAAACAGGTTTGAGTATGTTCGTTGTACTTAATGACTACTGATTGACCTACTTTATAAGTGTCTATATTTTTATTCCTGACTATTTGATTCCACCTGACATACCGAATTCTCTACACAATATATCTTCTCGATTTTCATCGATTTTTTTATTGCCAAATGGCAATATCTTCTAACCAACCATATGAATTAGGTGAACTAAATTGTTTTTTATGACACGTACCGATTTATATGAATAAAATATATAATGAAACATATAAAACAAAAACAATAATAAAAAATGGAGGGGAGAGGAGAGGGTGGACAAGGATAGGATAAGGAGATAAATTTAAGTGTTATAGGCAAGGAAATGATTCTTTAGATATCTTTTGAAAGTGTTAATGAAACTCGAAGGTGCGATGGGATGTGATTTATTGCGATCGTTTCATAAAATGAATTAACATTCGTCATTTTATCTCACACACATTTACAATTTTACTTAAGTAATTGAAGGGGTGGAGGTCCGTAGTTATTATATCTCTTTGGGGACGGGATGGAATGAAGAGACATTGCAACTCATGTCGGGTACCAGCTATAGATATACATAGATAGGGTAGATACATATACGATAGTATTATTTGCATAAACGATTCAGTTATAATTTTCTTAACAGTCAATCTGCACCACTTGAGTTGAGCCTTTGTTGCACACATCACGGACCTTGCAAATGAATTCAACGTTAAACAAAAGTCGATTGTGTAAAAAAGAGCTACATTATGGATGTTGCAAGGTCTATTTTTCAGTGTCGACCTCGTACTTACACGACAGGGCTGCCTCAAAACTATATTACTTATATTTTTATTTTTCAAAACCAAATAAATTTAATAAATGGTATAGGTACATTCCGACCGCCGTGGCACAGTTGACAATCTGTTTGGCTTCTGCGCGGGAGTCCTGGGTTCGATCTCCAGTTGAGGAGAAATTTATTTAAATTAATTTCTCACGCAATTCTTGCTTGTTTGGGCTGGAAACGCTGGTTAGTTGGAAGAAATTGTCATATGAAAATAATCTCGCTATTTTTTCTTTTGTGTTGTTGCGAGGAAGCGTTTATTATTATAACATGTATTGTATAGTTCAGTAAATTATAAATTTATAATAAGTAAAAGTTTAGTTAAAAATTCAAATATTAACATTTATTAAAACATATAAACCATACAGCTACACTGTTTCACAGTAGTAGAGAATAAAAATGAAGATTTAGTATGAATTTCAAGAAATACTGCATGTGAACAATTAAGAAATATTTTTTCTCTAAGGCTTTTCACCCAAAAAGGATGTTGCAGCCGTTACTAATCAGAAATATTAGATTACACAGATTTAGTCTAAAAAAAAAACAAAATTTAAATAATAGTCATATTCTTTACAATAGATTTAAATATTAAACCATGAACCTGATCTGATAATGAAATGATATTATTTTTCCAGATATTGTACGTACAACGTATCTATACTCCAGCTTATACTTTTGAAATAGTGGAGTCGAAACATCCTTACAATTTATGATAATTTGCGGAATTCTATTTTTTTATGTTTTTTTTTTATTTCGATAATATTTTATAATAATACTCTCATATAATAAATAAATAAATGTAAAATGAAGTATTATACTATGAGTATGTCTTATATTGATCAGACAATAATATGTAACAGGTGTTCTATATTGATTCGTCCTACAAATTCTCACTCGCTGACCTTAGAATATTCTGGTAACCCTGCTAAAAGGCTGTAAGCGCGCACGGCGCGGAGTTACTGTTTCCATAGACTGTGTAATCGGTGCCTTGGGCAACGGCGATAGCAATAATCTGCCCACATGTTTTCAAAATCCTCCCGAATTATCGTTGGCTTTTCCCCAATCGATGAGGTGTCAAGGCAAAACAACAATGCATGAGAAAAATAACATTTATGTATGTTTTCGTGAACCGATCGCATCGGGGATGGCCGATATAATCGATAAACTAGTTGGTCCCTCAAACTTTGGCCCCGAGCTATTATTACAAATATTGGAGAGTGTTGTTCCAATGTCGGTATTCTCTGAATAAAAAAAGTCTTTCGCAATTAGAATTCTTATGGTCCCGTGGTGAGTACATTACAATAACGGGTTTGGTCTTGACTTATTCCAGTGATCTACACACGAAATAATATCATGATTGAATGTTCAAAACGATTGATCGTTCTCAACCAGGTATGTACATAATAGCTGTCGAATGTATTGATACATAATATCAATCGATAGACGAATGAGAATTTATCATTGTTTTTAAATATTACTTCAAATCAAATAACATATCGTCCCTCCTATGGCAAACTAGCGAAAATGCAAAAAAGAAATTTTACAGGAGAGCAAAAACAAACTTTGACAATATATCCATTTTATAACGCAGTTAACTTTTTTTCTTAGCTTAATGGAAGATGTTACAGATTCAATAATTTGCCAGAGTGTAGCTATTGTGAAAACGATTAAAATGTTAGTTTAGCGAGTTTGCCATAGGAGGGACGATATTGTCATTATATATTTTAAAAATTAGCGAAATGTGAGTAGTAAAAGGACAATATTTTTATTGACAAACTTTTAAACATCTCAATAGAGACGAAGTTGGGATATTATAAAAGAACCAGGAGCTCAAGGCACCAACAGGGCGTACAACCTGTCATCGGCTGGTTTACGTGATCACTTTATGTGCTTGCGCTGAGATGTTAAAAAATTTGTCAGTAAAAATATCATTTGACTCCCGACAGGGTAAAATAAAATGTTTGCGTATATACAATTAAAAAAAAATCGATAGACATAATATTAAATATTCCGATAATAATTCTTCGTTTTGAAAAATGATTACCTTACATACTTACTTCGTATCACTTAATATATTTGTTTTGTATTTTTTAAAAAATCGTGAAAAATTACGTCAAGAAAAACCTAAAACCTAACATTAATCACTTTATCTAATGGCTGAATACAAATTAATTGAAATAAATAAATATGTAGGTGGTAATACCAATATTTACGCGTGTTGTAATTACATACATCGATGATGAATGCTATGTAGATATGACATTACTTAAATGTGACAACATTTAGCCATATGTCAACACAACATACATATATCAATGAATCATGATGGATGGAACTCAAATTGAAGATGTAATATTGTTAATTCGTTTTTGTTTTATCCCTGTCAAAAAACTTGTTAATTATTGATTCAATTAGTCTAGTTATCGTGTATCATAGATTAAGCTACTTGTCTAGGTACAGTTTGTATTGAATTTACTGTTATACTAATATATTTTGTTAATACGAAATACGCATTTATAATTACATAAGGTATATAAACTATTGCTAGCTAATAAAATTTCATATGCGCCTTTCTACTGATATGTGAATAATTTGACGAGTGAAAATGAAAATAACTTTTATTTCCTTTGTGTATAAAATGAAACATTTTTTATCTATCATATACTTAATTAACACTTTTGTATTTTATGCACATTTGACAGTTTTAAGGAAGAAAACGGCTTACTCAAATATTTTTGTGATTTTTAAAATTCTTCGCCGGCGTCCTAGTTTTTTATTCCAAACAAATGTCAAATTGATCAATGTATTTTATATAGTTAATCTCCAAACATACATACATAGAGCTGTTTCGTTATTCTGGTTAGGAAAAAAGGACCTCGATACTATCCTATCTTGACATACATACCTACACGTTTTGTATGGAAATCAAAATATCTTAAAATATTCAATAAATTGGATTTTAGGGTTTATGGTTTGGTACGTATTCTTCAACTATACATACCATCGCCATAAACAGTTGGATCTCATGTGTTACATGCAACTTGTATATATTTAAAAACTCCCGGATAGTAAGCTTGTTTTATTATAAACTTTTATCTTCTTAATAAATTATTAACTTGTCCGATAAATCATTATACTTGGTACATATGGAATACCTAAGAGTTGACAGAAAATTACCTACTCGTTTATGCGTTATAAATGTCACAGCATTGAGTTACATAAGTAAGAAAAATAGCCTACCTATTGCTCTTGTATAGTCAATACCAAAAGCTTAATTATCATGCTTGTAAACATTATTGTTAACATATTACTATTACCATTTTTAGATTACATTTAAAAGGTTTATACGTAGATCTTGGGAGGTCTACCTGCTATAAATGGAATAATAAATATGTAACCTATATTTTTATATTCAACAATACAACAAAACTAGAGATGCAACGGATAGTTTGTATTAATTACATATATGCATGTATGATCCAAATTAATGTTTCAAGAGGAAGTGTTTATTATATAATCATAATATGTCTGTCTCGTGATTCGCCATACTAAAGTATTATTCAGGATAGGAAGTGGTAAAAATACATTTACTAGTTGCATGTAACACATGAGATCCAACTGTCGATAGCGATAGTATGTGTAGTGTATAGTTGAAGAATAAGTACCAAACTATAAACCCATAAATACAAATTATTTATTATTTTATGATATTTGGTTTTCTATACAACACATGTACCTAGGTAGTCAAGATAGGATAGTATGGAGGTCAGTCTTTTTTTCCTATCCGGAATATGAAAACAGCATGATGGTATATATTGTATGTTTGGAGATATTAAACTGTGGCTATGGCCATCGCCCCCATAAAACTATTAAGTGTTCTTTGATATTGTGTATAGGTGACTACCATACAAATTGTATGCAGCGATGTCGTCACAAAATTCAATTTATATAAAAATAGTTAAAAAAAAAATTGAGATGTACTACTACAATGTGAATATTTTTTATAGAAAATTAAATTATCTAGTTGGGGTGTTTCGGCTATTTTCGATATTTTTTAAAATATTTGAAATCTAGGCAGTTCACAAATTCACTCAGTAATTTATCATAAAAAAAATATTTTTCTTAATAAAAAATGTTTGAGAAACCCTGGAATTTAAAAAAAAAAATAAATTTGAGATTTTATTATTTTCTATGTTTGTACCAATTTTCAGCGTTCTAGCTTTTATGGTTTCTGAGATATATAGAAAAATTAAGTAAAAATTCAAAAGTTGATAACCCCTGACTGAAACGAAAATTCATAACTCTGTGGTTAAAAGTTTTGTAAGCCTATAACTGTCTATATATTCAGAAAATTTGGACTCTGTAAATTGAGCGGATCAAAAGTTATAGGACGGACGGACGGACACACACACACACACACACACACACACACACACACACACACACACACACACACACACACACACACATACACACACACACACACATACACACACACACACACACACACACACACACACACATACACACACACACACACACACACACACACACACACACACACACACACACACACACACACACACACACACACACACACACACTCACACACAGACACACACACACACACAAAACTCACATAAAATGTTCTACTCCGAATTCTGAGTAAATCCATGTATGGGAACATATATGCTGCGAGGCCTCTAGTTGGTGTTATTAGCATGCAAAAAGTCCACTACGCTATACAAAATTTTCCTTCGTACACGCATCTTGGCTTAATAATGACGATTCATTCAGAGAATTGAATTCTCATGAACGAATCGACAGTTGGATAATAAATTGTAAGCTGAAATTTCAGGATAATAAAGTATTCAGACAATCAACAAAACTAGACTACAAGTATATCATATCGGAATAACAACTACAAAAAAAAATACGCATTTCATATTTATCATTAGTTTAAAATATATTTCATATTTATCATAAGTATAGAAATAGATAAATAATACTTAAAGAATGAACACGTGTTTATAACAATAACATATAGATTTTTTATTATTCCCTAAATTAACCATAACTAAATAAATCGGCCAAGACGATATTCGAACCAGCGCTATAGTCGCTCAGCCATATTATAATTATATTTTAATTTTTTTAACAGATTTTTAATTAGCTCAATAGAGACGAACTTGGAATATTTACTGTAGGAGAACCGGGAAATCAAGGCACCTACATGGCTTACGACCTGTCATCGGCTGGTCTACGTGATCACTTTATGCGCTTGCGCAACGTTCACCAATTATGCCTTTTTAATGAGATCCCTATCGATTCAATTTTTTTGAAGTTCTATATACTCGTATTGCAATACTGAAATTCTTTTCGCTTGAAAATAAGGATTTTTACTACAGCCATCTATGTGTGAAATTATGAACAACATTCTTATGATTTTTATTTTTTTTTGTTGTAACGCCATCTATTGAAAGAATTGGTTTTTTGTAAATAATGAGAGCAACAATTCTTAAGCCTGAGGTGACAATGCATTTTTCGCATAGAAGTCACCCCTGAATGTTGTTGATTTAAATTGTTTTACTTCGTTATGCCAACAGTTATCGTATTTTTAAAATTAATAATCTTAATATTTATCTAATAGATGTTATTTTTATTTTATTTTTTATTTTATTTTATTTTTTAATTAACACATACAACATTAGATAGTTTATTACATGGATTAATACATATGATACATCAATTATCTAAATCTAATGTCAGTTACATGTGTCAAATACATTTTGGTTTGTGTGTGTAGTGTAAGTAGTAAAGTATTTTTATTATTTATTTATTTAATTATTATTCCGCTTATGTAAGAGAGAGGGTGTGTATATGTATGTGTGTGTGAGGGTGTGTGTGTGTGTGTGAGGGTGTGTGAGGGTGTGTGTGTGTGTGTGTGTGTGTGTGTGTGTGTGTGTGTGTGTGTGTGTGTGTGTGTGTGTGTGTGTGTGTGTGTGTGTGTGTGTGTGTGTGTGTGTGTGTGAGGGTGTGTGAGGGTGTGTGAGGGTGTGTGAGGGTGTGTGAGGGTGTGTGTGTGTGTAAAAGAGAGTATGTGGACTTAAGAGTGATGGGCCATGGTTAGCTATTGTTTTCTAATTTATCTATTTGGGATATTTTCCGTCGATATTCGTTTGGGGAGTCGTAAAAAATGTCCAAGTTTAAAATATCCACATACCTTGAGTAAGCATCCATGGCCCTATTGATTGGTGAATTTATTGCAGCATTTGTTTTATAATATTTGCATTTAAATAATGGTGTATGTCTTGTACGTCTTATAGGTATATTAAAGTCAATAAGTGTGAGTATATCGGCGGAGTCTATATGGTTATTTAAAACATTATAAATAAAAGATAAATCAGTCATTGTTCGTCGGTTCGCTAAACTTTGAATATTATTAACCGTTGTATTATTGTTGTATTTATAGTTGAGTCGTTTCAAAAATTTGCGTTGGATGTTTTCAATATTTTTTATATGGATTTTATACAGCGGGTTCCAAATAAATGATGCAAACTCCAGTGTACTTCTGACAAGTGAGAAATATAATATTTTTAAGGTTTGCGGATTTTTAAAAGATTTACCTATTCTAAATATGAATCCAAGTAGTTTGTATGATTTTGTAATAACAGTGTTTATATGTTGAGTAAAGGTAAGTTTTGCATCAAGGTGCACTCCAAGGTCTTTACATTCATTTTTATGTTTTATGTTCACATTATCTAGATTGTAATTGTGGCAAATTTTATTCCTTTTTCTTGTGTACGATATGACAAAACATTTAGAAGCATTCAGAGAGAGGTAGTTATTTTTACAGTAAATCATAAGTCTGTCTAGATCTGATTGAAGAGCGCAACAATCGGCACCCGACTTAATTTCTTTGTATATTTTCATATCATCTGCAAACACAGAGAATTTGCAATGTTTGAAGCATTTCCCAATGTCATTTATGTACACAAGGAAAAGCAATGGACCGAGATGAGAGCCCTGGGGTACACCTGATGTAACATTAACTGGCAATGAGGAAAACCCTTTAACAACAGTTGTTTGGTATCGTTGGCTTAAGTAAGAATGGAGTAGATTAAATAGGTTTCCGCAAATGCCCATATGAAGTAGTTTTTTAAATAGAGTATTATGATTCACACGGTCGAACGCCTTGGAGTAGTCAGTATATACACAATCAGTTTGAATATTTTTATCCATCGTTTCGTGTAGGAATTGTATGAAGACGGTTAAATTCGAGATAGTGGATCTTTTTTTCATGAAACCGTGTTGTTTATTTGAAATGAAGGGTGCTATGGTAGGATATAATTGGTCGTATACGATTTTCTCATAGATTTTACTGAGTATTGGAAGTTTAGAGATAGGCCGGTAGTTTGTCACGTCATGTTTGTCTCCTGATTTATGTATAGGTGTTACTAGAGCAGTTTTTCATTTAACTGGAAATATTCCCTGATCTATAGATTTGGAAAATATGTTTGATATTGGGAGTGCTAGGGTTTTAGCGCATTTTTTTAGGAAGATACCCGGTATGTTGTCGCATCCTGGCCCTTTGTTAATGTCAGTTTGGGAAATATATTTATATGTTACTTCTTCGTTAATGTTAACTGTATGGATCAGTGCGGTGTCAAGTTGATGAGTCGTTGAATTGGGGTAATCCGCATTGATAGTTGTATCCGGTACAAAAACTGATGCAAAAAATTTTGAAAAAAGATTTGCGACACCTTGAGGTTCATTTGTAGACTCAGAGTCTAGAGTTACAGAGTCTGGTATATTTGGAGTTTGTTTATTAGCTTTTACATAAGACCAAAGTTTTTTTATGTTGCTTTGTATTCCATTCTCTATAAAAACAATATAGTTTTTGAATGCTATATTAGAGAGTTTTTTTTGTCTCCTGCGTAGCAATGAGAACGTGTGATAGTCTAGTGGATTTTTTAACTGCTTCCATAGTTTGAAGTATTTAAGTTTTTCTTTTGTAACCTTAATTAGGGCACGTGTGTACCAGATTGGAAATTTCTTTACTCGTTTTTCTACCTTAGGAACGTAATCTTCTATGATCGATTCTACGGTTGAGTAAAAATTTTGTAGGGCAAGGTTTACATCTAATGTATTAAGAATTGATGACCAATCAGTATTGCTTAAAGTGTCATTTATAACATCGTAATTCGCTTGGTCAAATAACTTTATTATATGTTCTCTGTGTTTGATGCGTTGCAGAGAAGAAAAGTTTAATTCAATTAGTAGGGATTTATGGTGCGTATCTTCCGTCACTAGATGATCGTCAGAACTACTCACATTGATTGGGATATTAGAAAGTACGAGATCAAGAATTCGTTCATGGCTGTTGGGAATATTATTATATTGTAGGAGATCAGAAAATGCGATATTATTAAGAAAGGTTGATATACATGGGTCATTGTTGTAATTTTGGTGTTCATGTGAGTTAAAGGAATCCCATTGAATGCCTGGCATGTTATAGTCACCAACAATCAGGAAGGTATCTTCCGGATATTGGGTAGATAAATTATTAATTTTTTCTGTGTGTTCAGATATTAATACCATTCTATCTGAGGATGACAGCTTGGGTCCGATTCCTGGGATATAAGAGCAGCACATGTGTATTAAATTATTTTTGGTATTTTTATCGGGGGTACAAAAGGTAATCCAAATATCTTCAGCATTGGAATTCCAAGTCGTTTGTATCTTAGCATTGTAGATATTTTTTATTGCAATGGCTACACCGCCACCTATTGATTTACCCGTTAACGCGGTATCTCTATCCCTTCTAAATACATCGTACCTAATGTCAAAAATTTCACTGCTACTGACGCCGTCATTTAACCATGTTTCAACTAGGAATATGACGTCATAGTCGTTACACAATACATTTTGGTAAAATTCTTGAGTTTTTGATTTGAGACCGCGAACATTTTGATAAAAACAGACTAATGATTCAGACATAATGTTTAGTAAAGTACTTAGGTGTATAGATATATTTGGTGTAAATCGTATGTAAATACATTTTCATAACTTCGCTAATTTTGTGTTAGTAATATATGTACCAACCTATAAATAAAACATAGAAAAAATATTATACCTATATATGTGAATTGTTATTATTAGTTATTTTACTGTATGAGAGACGTATGTTTTGTTGGTTCATCACTAAAAAGTCCACTGTGTTTAATTTAGTGTAGAGTGTGGATTGTGTTAATGTATATAAGTGTATAAGTATGTTAAAGTAAGTATGGAAAAAAACTATTTTATTATTGAAACTACTTACTCTTATGAAGTAAATTTACATAAGTAATACTATTTAGTTTTATCTATAATTAAATGTAAAGACTTTTTGATTCTACATTAATTTTACTCTGCGCGATAGGCCTATAGTATTTCGCCTTTGTTAGGGCATTAACTAGCTTAACTATAAGCTAGTTAATGCCCTAACAAGGCGAAATAGGCCTATCGCGCAGAATAAAATTAATGTAGAATCAAAAAGTCTTTACTTTTATTTATAGATATAACTTATAATGGAATTCTACCAAATAAAAACTTCATCGATAATTAAGTAATATTATTAGTTGAATGTTTTTTTAAATGAACTTAATAATACTTTGATTTATAAGGCACATTCCTAAAAAGATCTAGAAAAAAACTAATTTTAGCTAGATTTATTTACTTATTATCTATTTGCCAGGATATAGCGAGACGTGTGTACCTACTTCGCATATTTTCATAGTATTATGTCATACGGTGTGATGTTCTGGGGGAAGGCGACTGACTCTAACAGAGTGTTTGTATTGCAAAAGCGAGCGGTTAGGATTGTTCTAAATTTGCGCCCAAGATATTACTGCCGTGAATATTTAAAAAAAATGGGCATACTCACATTGGCTGGCGTCTATATTCAGGAATGCCTTGCCTATGCTCGATGCAATATTAGAAACAGTCTCCATAACTCTAAATATCATCGGTATAATACGCGAGGTGCAAACAACATCAGACCTGCAAAGTGCAGACTGGCAAAAGTCGCAATTAGCTTTGTGGGACAGAGTATTAAGCTGTATAATAAACTGGCACCTCGCATATATAGTCTTTGAAAGAAGGTAGTTTTGAGAGTGAGACGAAGAAGTATCTCGTCAAAAATTCATTTTATACAAGTGACGAAATGCTAAATGAAAGAGATTTCAATTAGCATGGAGTATTTTGTCTTTGTTTGTAATAATAATTTGTTTGTTTATTTATAATCAATGACGACTCCGAGTGCTCTGCATGGGAGCCTATGGAGGATAAACCAATACTATACTATACTATTAAATTGATAGTTGTTTTTTAAAGTGTAGATATACATTATTTCTTTAGTTGTTTATTTTCAATAAAAGATAATAAATAATAAATGTACTACAACAGTTTGAATATCAATACACTGTTTTTCCCTTTTCTCAAAACGCATAAAATGTTTGTGCTGAGAAATTATAATGGTATATTTTCAAAATTGAGAATGTATATTGAAATTAGTCAATTAGTTACATGAATTGATTATAGCGATTTACATGAAAATGTAAATTTTAAATTATGTACTCATTATAATGAGTACATAATATATATATATATATATATATATATATATATATATATATATATATATATATATATATATATATATATATATATATATATATATATATATATATATATATATATATATATATATATATATATATATATATATATATATATATATATATATATATATATATATATATATATATATATATATATATATATATATATATATATATATATATATATATATATATATATATATATATATATATATATATATATATATATATATATATATATATATATATATATATATATATATATATATATATATATATATATATATATATATATATATATATATATATATATATATATATATATATATATATATATATATATATATATATATATATATATATATATATATATATATATATATTCGCCTAATATTGATGTTTCACGTTCAGTTCTACTTTTTTGTATTAACAAATATTTCGCTAAATTATATAAATAGTATCCGTACTGATAATAAAAATCAATATTTATTTGTTTATATTTAAAAGTAAACAGACATACACTGTTGAATGTCAATAATTTTGTCTAACCAATCGTATCATCAAAACACTAATTACAATTGAAATCAATACGATATTAGTAAATTAAGAAAGATTTATAAAGATTCAGACAAAAACAAAATTATTATATAAAAAACTGGTACACTTGTTGTTTTAATTTATTTTTATTTGTGTAATTATTTATTCATATTGATATTATAATGCATATTGATCTTATATTTTCGTGAAACTATTTTTTGTAAACTACCTAATATTCACACAAAATACAAGCACTCAAGCCTTATCAAACACATAGTAATTATGAAAAATGATTTTCTATTGTCGTATCTGACGTATCTCATATTTTTTTAAAAATATTATTTTAACTACTGTATATTATATTGTTTATTTACTGTAAAAGACTTCTAGCCGTATTTTTTGTTCAATAAATAAATAAGTAATTTATTTCAAATTTTAAATAATAATACGTAATTAAATTAAGAAACTATATTGAATAAATCGTAGTGCTAACCTTGACATCTTCAAGTGAAATCTGGAAAAGGCAGAGGTCATTCGAAAGCAACATAAATGCAGTTGAAATGTGATCGCTAAGAAGAATTTGTAATAGAACGATGTATGAAACGGTAAGATATGAGGACACGAGGAAAGCACGTAAGATAAAGAATTATGCAATGAATGTAAAGTTAACACATTGAGATGGTTTGGCCACTTGGGAAGACTAAATGAAGAGCGCCTTCCGAAGAAAATATACAAAGCTGATAGGAATGGAATATTAAGTAAGAAAAAGATGATACGACCATGTGAACGATATTCTGACAGAGGGAAATGTAAGAAGCGTGCAGAACAGACCAACATGTATGAATGTTGACGAGGCGAGGAATGTGAAGATGAAAAATGTGAGGTCATATTCTCTCTGCCTACCCCGTGATGAGCAAGTGGTGATGGTATGTATGTATATTTGGGAACTATATATTCCTGACATCTCTCTGAGGTTTTATTTTTGTTTGACAATATTATAATTTTAAAATAAAATAATTTCGTTGAAAATTCACGTACAAGAATATAAATAAAAAGCCATTACCTATACTTATGCCGAAATATTTTGACGACACTTATTTGTGGTATAACATGGAAATATCTGATTTTACTGTCATTACAATTACATAAAAACACGTTATATCGATTATGGTTGACATTCGATTTAGATACAAAAATATATATTATGAGTTCATTTATATCAAGTCACATAAGCGTTACATTTATTTGTGGCCAATAATATCTGCGTCATTTTGTTGGTAGGTATACGTTTTTATTGTACCTATATTAGAAAAAAAATTAAAAACGCATATTTCTTTACTTTCTAGGGCGTAAAATAAAGAGTGCTGTTATTTTTTTTTATTTTCACGTTAACAATAAAATTGCTTAGGAATTTCAAACTGAATGTAATTTATTTTTATAGATTTTTAAAAATTAAATCAACCTACATTTGATAATTATTTTATTATATTAAGACACCAACATAACATTGGAATAAACACACACAAGTCAAAACATACATGATACAAATACAGAGTATTCAATACATTATAAGAAAATTGTCACGTGTGGGTACGATATTTCTAATAAATATATAAAAAATAAAAATTAAATTTGAGTACCAATAAAATACGACCATGGATTTTAAAACATCATTAATAGTCAACATAAGATATTCAAATTTGACGATTGGCAGACGACTAAAAAGACTCATAATTATTGAGTTAACTAAAAAAACTATCAACAAAACAGACCATTCGATTCAAGAACAGACAGGGACAAATTATTTTGAATATTAATTCTTCAAATAATACGGCCAGTTGTTCAATTTATATACTAAGTACCTATTCGATAAAATGAGCGGCTGAAGAGTTCGTGCACAGTACTCACATCCCAATAGACACGGGGTCAAACCCAACCTTGAACTAGATATTTATTTATTTATTATAATTATTTTTTACATTTTGATCAATAAATTTATAATGACATAATATAATTGATCAGAGATATATTAATTTTATCATAAAAGTAAGAGAAGTGAACTAACCTTTATTCATCATTTGGGAACCAGCTAATAATAGATTTACAGATGTTATAAGGTGTATATTTTAATTGTTCGTTTTGTTTTAATAACAACAGCCTCAACACTGTCACAATATGTTCAAACATGAGGACGTATAAATACAGAGTAAACATGAAAATTGATAAACAGAAATGATGGCAACGAAAAAAAAAAACACAACGAATGGGAGGTATATAATATAATTTTATCTACGTATGTAAATTACCTTATAGACAATGTGACATTGTTTGATGTTACTTCGATTGTTTCAAAAGCAGGAATGGTGAAAAACGCGGGAAAACTCGTCAACACAATCTACATCTACTAGCGTATCTAGCGAAAATGACACCTACACACTTAACTACACTAAATTCAATACTATCGAAAATATTTCATTGCGGCTATCGCAAAGGCTTCGTGCGCTCGCATCTAGTAATTGTACGACAAAACGACGAACTGTTGTAAAAAGGTACAGGCAAATATATTGTAGTGTACGGGTAGTGAATGAGTACACTTTGAAAACCTTGAATTTCTATTATTTATTTGAACATTTGTAATTCTCCGATTATAGGCAGTGGGTAATATGTATGTATGACTGTTGATAAGTCTTGTTTTCTAAATTCTAAAATAATGCATACAAAAGTAATAAAATTACCAATAAAATATTTTATAACTTTTCACTACGATTTCTTACATGTTCATGCGTGAGCGAATCGGATATTAATGTTCATAGAACTTATTATCACTGTTAGTTACCGGCTTACAATGGTGCTTCCACTATTTTCTATTATGTCGTTTTCGAGTGTCCCGTAAGAGCCGGATAATCGAAAATAATACAACAGGCAACAATAAAATTTCACATAGCTTAGCAATGAGGTTCACCACGCATTCTGAATTTAGTGTCTTGATTTCTTTTACAATCTGATGCACACCCGCACACCGGACACGGACGGAATAGTTACTAGGCAGGTATAACAGGTTTAGTCTTTTTTAAAAATATTGAATCGATTGAAACATCATAATATTTTTATTTATTTATTTTATTTATTTATTCAAAATCCACAAAAAATTATAACAAAATTACAAATTACAATAGTGAAACATAGTACAACAAAAAATATGAAAAATAGACAATTTAGTATTTGTTGGCACTGACAAAATGAATACAATCTATCAGTACCAACATCCAGTGGATAAGAACTATTCTACTAGGCAGTGCTTGTGTCGAAATAGCTTTATATTCATTTTAACTGACACAGTCCATACTTATGTATCCCATTAATTATAAAATATCATAAAATCAAACATACAAATTATAATATACAGCTATAAAATCACGGTTTTATATCATTGCATAAAAATATATTTTCAATGTTCATTCTACCTTCGTTGAGAAAATCATCACGTACTTTTCTTATTAAAGTATAAAAAATACTTTTGTCCGATGTGTTGAGTTTTACTATCCAATTGCGAGACAAATCGATATTGAAAATAGTTCCGAATTTCTGACACTGCATTCTCAATCTGACTAATGTGAATGAAATGCGACGAAAGCTATGGACGAAAGTTGTACATACTTGACCATTACATACATACTTGTCAAAAGAGATAGTTTTGTTGAATTGTAGTTTATCGAGAAGATCATTATGATTCATAATTACTACTATGTACCATAATATTATTGTCAGTATCGGACTGACAATAATATTATGCAATCGAACAATATGATGAGTCGATAGAAATTAGGCTGGTAATTTTATCTTCGAATTATAAATGTCTAAAAACCGTTATATATATCGTAAAGAAATAAATATATGTCAAAGTATGACAGAATTAATTCACTAAAAAATAAAAATATACCGAAAATGCCGACCGCCGTCGCACTTTTGGTAAGCCGTTTGGCTTCTGCGTTGGCGTCCTGGGTTCGATCCCCAGCAAAGGAGAAATTTATTTAAATTCATTTCTCACTCAATTCTTGCTTCTCTGGGCAGGAACCACTGGTTAGTTGGAAGAAATTGCCACATGGCAATAAACTTGCAATGTGCATGTTAGTGTTTATTATTTTATTTATTTAAAGATTAGTAGACAAAATAAGCATAAAAATATATGACACGTGAGCTGTCAAAGCGGTTAGTTTGCTGGATAAACAACCACATACCTACATCGAGCATACAGCGGGTTCAAATCCCACTTCAGACATTTTCAAAATATTTCACATGAGCAATTGTTTTTATTTATGTTATTATTCGAGGATATACATACATATACCGTACATAATGCACTTGCTCTAAGATCATAGTTAAATAAAATCAGATAGACGAGCCATTTCACCATATTCGGATTAAGTTTTAGAAAACTATCTACGAGTATCAGATCTATTATTTACGGGTGGCATCTATATAAATTGATATATTTTCAGGAGTCTCTATGATTACTTTTTCTTTTCTTCATCAATTGTCCCACATGATGGGTGGGTCTGCTTTCTGCGCCTCGGTTTTGCGCAGCCTCTAAGGTAGCTCCGTTACTTAGCATGTCCTGCCTCACCACTTTTATTCCATCTGCGCTATCTTATAATATATGTTGAGTTTTTGTATGTTTTAAGTGATTGTTTTTTTTTTGTCCTTCCGTACGGTCTTTGATAGGTAATATTGCATCTTTCGTAGATTCTCAATTCCCAGGAAAACCTGAGAACTATTTGTTTTTATTTTATTATTTTAAAAAAACGGGAACTGAGAAACCCCAGAGGGGAGGGAGTGAAGGGATGGAGGGGACTGACTTTTTAAATCTCAATGATAATAATTTTATTCATTGTATTATATATTTTTTACTCATAACAAATAAACAGTTCAAAATTACAAAAACGATTTTCTTGATGAGTTAGCTTATTGCTTCATATTTACCTTCCCGGGCAACGCCGGGTTAAAAAAAATTAGTAGTATATATTTTGTAGAATTCGTTTTTCGCCGGATTTGTGTTGGATTAACTAACATGCACTTAATCCAGAGGTGGCGAAACAGTCCGTCTTGGACTTGTGTTTGTGTTTCGGGCTGTGTGTTGATAATATTATTCTAATTATAACGAATTATTTAATATATAATTGTACAACATTATTAATAATATATGTAAATATATTATTAAAGTGGAAGTAAGTATTACGAATGAAATGATAATGAAATAAAATGTAAATCTTCTACTCATGGGATTTTGAAATAAAATTAAAATAATTCATACCTTAAGCCAATCTCTAAGCCACAAGACTTCTGGTTTTGGGTCTCCTGTGACTTCACAAAGGATCACTACTGTATCACCTTCCTTTGCGTCTGTAGACCTTGGCTTTTTGATGAAAATCGGCTCTTTGCTGTACCTGAGAAAATAATTAAATGTTGAAAATAAACTGGATGCATACATCATAAATGTAGGAATACTAATAATTATTATGTCATTGATATGACGCATTATTATCAAGAGACTGAGTTAATTATTTCCAGAAATCTTGGTCAATTGTCTAATGTTATACACAAAAAGATTTGAAGTCGAGGACAGTCCATGAGCGTAAATCTTCTATTCACAATAGTTGAAAGTCATTTTGCAGCATGCATGCCGGTGAGATCGCTAATCTAGAGTTCTTCATGAGTGTAGTAGCGCCTCGTAGTTATATTCATAATTTCTTGCTCCTCTTTCCCAGATGTCTTGGTCCTAGTCTTCGGTCGCCATGATTTGCGGGCTCAAAGCTGTCTCCTGTTGGACACACTCTCGATACCCGTTTACCATGCTACTCTTTTTAGTATGGTTCTATAAAGGGACTGTTCTGCGAATGGACTGATTTTCCTTCTGGGTCACAATCCTAAGATTGATGTGCATAAAGCACTCGGTTCCTCCACTCATTTCTGTCACCCGCTAGCCTCTGATTATGTCCCAGTAAAAAATCGTTGATACTCTTACTTACTAAAGTCGACAGCTCTTATTAGCAGTAACACAAAATCAATTTCAATCAGCGAACGCACAATAAGCAGTGAATGCATTCTTTATCTATCATACATACATATTTTATTATACAAACGAAAAATCAAAAGGAGTTTTGAATATAGTTATTATTATTTATTTACCTTTAATCACATCTTATTCATAATGACAACAATAATTTATTAGATTACTGCTGTCTAACTAGAAAATCCTGTTCTAGGGCTATCAGTTTACAATTTTTTAATTTTTTTTTTTATTATAAGCATTATGAACCAAGTTATTGTTCCCGTTCCACACTAAATACATAGTTATGTACACAATCTCAACTTTCTGCACTCACAATCATTACCCCAACAAATAAATGGTCTCACACAAAATAGATTAACCAGGTCCTAATGTCTGCCATAGTACCTGTCATAAATCCAATCTCTGACGCGATTTTTATTTCAGAACCATAAAAAGAGACTAGTTAACTATGTTGGTGTAGTTAATATGAATCACTTGCTTCCCAAATCAAATCAAATATTTTTATGTGTTACTCGAAGAGCATTGCAAACTCAATACGGCATAGTTCAAATGTTATTAATAAATATAAATTGTAAAAAAAAACTTATAAATTGAAACACGGTAATATTCCACACTGAGTATTTTTATTTGCCTAAGCGCTTTCGCCAGTCACAGCTGGCATCCTCAGAGGCACACTATATACTGACTTAAAAATTATACATGAAATGGTCAAATGGGGTAAGTAGAGGTATGCAGGGGAGGGGGGAGGGAAAAACCCTATCAGACATATACAGATATATATTACTTAGATAACAACTAATAGGTAGTTTTTTTTTACAATTTATAATTATGAACTTCCACTGTGTCAACGAAAAAACCTTCAAGTTATTTATATGTTATTAATAATTTTAATTTTGAATTATTTATGTAGTTATTGTTGAATACTAAGTATTTGTGTTAATATAAACAGAAACTTACGGAAGTGTCGGTGTAAAAAGTAGCGGTGGTTTATCTCTATATTCTGAATGGTCATCATCATCTGGTGCAGTTACTTCTATACGAGTTGAACATGTCGCTCTTCCTACTTCATTATTTGCCGTTACTGTATATACACCGGCATCTCTGCGGGTCACCTAAACAATAAGTAATAATATTTATTCAATAAATCAATGTAACTTCTTACAGCGATACTTAAAAGACAAGTACTCTTTCTAAAATAATTGGATTTTGCTGGAAATGACGTCAGAGTTTTCTTAAATTATCACCTAACGGTTTCCAATAAGCTCGTATATAAACAAACTAGAGAGATCATCAAGATGAAACTATATCATTTTTCTTTGATAAAATATTGTAAAATCTATATTCGTAAAGATGTCATTTGTTATTGTCAAATGTTATTTGTTTGAAATGAAATAACGTATATTTACTTCTTATGTCTAATAAATAGAAATAAATATATTCTCCTACTATATTGATAAAGAGAGTAGCAGACCTTTCTAAGATCATATTACTGGATTTTCTATCACTTTATATGATTTAGAATTTTTATTGTGCATGTATTAATTGTATTTTTGCTTTTTCTGTTTACCTCCTCAATATGTTTAATATAAAAAAGAAGACTTCGTTAGACTGTACAATACCTCAGTCTTCAGCACGTCATTCTTTTGAGGGTGGGTTACCTTATATTATAAAAAATACCACAATCTTGTTGCAATTGAAATATTATCAGATTTTAAGTTATTTTGCCACGTGAATTACCCAATAACACAACAAGTCTGTGTTTTTATCCCATTTCTAATATAGACAAAGTTAATTCAATGTACCTTTGCCAACGTCATTTCAAGTTCACCGTCTCTGTCAAGTGTGAATACAGCTCGTCTACTGGGCCTCAGTCTGACACCATCTCTGTGCCAGGCGACGCCGACGCTCGGATAGGCTTCCACGCACGCTCTGATCCGCAACTCCGACCCTTCAGGTACTCTGTATAGAGTATCTGGAGCCAGAGCGAACTCCGGGGCCAGATAAGCTCGTAGTCCCTTGTCAACTGTGAGGGTCGCCGTGCATCGAACTGCGCCTAGTGGATTGGCCGCATGGGCAGAGTACCTTCCGGCGTCTTCCAAAGTAGCAGAAGATATTTCCAGAGTGTGGAAGCGTTCTGAACTCCAGAACGAATAATGATCTAAACACAAAAGCGTACCGATTTATAGGTATATTTTCTTTACAATTGGCTAGCTTTGACATTAACATTTTACAATACAGTATTATAAAAAGAATGATGTACTACAGGATATACTTAATTTTAAGAGTTGGGGAAATTAAGTTGTAGGTAATTACCTAATTACCTAATTAATTAATTGTTATTCTTATTGCACCTATGAAGGGAAGCTCTGCAATCCCAAATTGTCCTTAGTGCTGATAAAATATATTAATAATTGCAAAAAAATAAATAATTTATATTCAATTTACCGTTTTTTACATTATCTAAACAAAAAATATCACACATTCTTCAGTTAAATAGAATTGTGCATCTCAAGTTACATAAATAGATTTTGCACATCTTAAGTTAAATAGATTTATTTAACAATCAATGATTTTTCGGTATGTAAAAGTCTATAATTATTATTTTTATAAAACAAACTGTTACCCGTGGCTTCTAAATATTTCACTGTGTGATGGGTGTTGAATGTAAGTACGTAAGTACACACCTACCTAAATAGCGCAGTACAATAACAATGATAAATTAATATTATTGAGACGACTCAACTGTTTCATGCAAAACAAAAATAATTACGTTTTTAACACCTTTTTTAAATTAACTTTTACAAAATAATGATACACGTATATATAGATGGGTAGATGGCAGAGCGGTTAGCGCGCTGGGCTTGTAATCCAGTGGTTGCGAGTTCGAATCCTGCCTCGACCGATTTCGTTCACCTATAGCACAAGCATTTATTTGCTTATTTTAGGGAACGTAGGAAGATGTATATGTACTTGTTTAACAAGGTCATATTCATTTAAAAAAAAAATATATTTTTAAATAATAATATAAATATATATTTACAGCTTTCCGACTTTATTAGTTTCTGAGATATGATATACCAATATTAATAACCCCCCACCGCTAACGCCTTATAAGACACATTTTTTAGCACATATAAACATATTTTGATCCTTTTTTAGAAAACCATTTTTTGTTTTAGTCCGAAATTAGTTTTTGGGTTATTAATATGCACCTAAAAATCATTCCTATTTAAAAATGCCCTTAAATAAATTATTTCAATAGGAGTATCAATATGCCAAATATCAAGTTTATATCATATCTAGGTTCTGAGATATCCGCATACCTACTCTAAAAAACTTTTATACCTACTTTTGAGAAATTTCCAAAAAGTCCTTCCTTGATGGAAGGTTTCGTTATTAATCCTATTTATTTTCCAGATTTCACTTATCTACGATTAGCCATTTGAGCTATGCATTGATGAGTGAGTGTATCAGTTAACTCTATGTATAGATACTCTGTTCTATGTATAGATACTTCTTAATTGATTAATTCTGTTATAATTTTGTTTTCATACTCTTTTTGAATTTTTTCATTTATTTTTATTAAGATCTCCCTAATATAATTTTATGTTTTACCTACATATTTGCTAACACATAGTTGAGTGTATTATTGTTGCTAATTTCTTACCATCTTGCTCCAATGGTTCTCCATCTTTGGTCCAAGTAACGATTGGTGCTGGACGTCCCTCCACGCGGCAGGTAAGTCGTACTGGATATGTTACTTGAACTCGTCTGTCTCTGAGGCGCATAGAGAACACAGGAGCACAGTCCACAGTCTCGCTTTCCAAATACCTAGTTATAATTTCATTATTATTATTATTTGTATTTTTCATTCAAATTCAATACAACACATGTACAATATGAATCGACCAACAACGCCCCACTAAGCATTACCTGTTCTAGGGCTTTAGTACATCATTGTTTATTTTCAATATTTATATTTTAATGTAATATAAATAGTCACATAATATATTAATATTACAATTTAAGATAATAAGGTATAAGGGTGCACACTAAATAACCATTATTTCAATAGTTTCATACTTATGAAGGGATAAGTGAATATTACTGAAAATAAATCGTAATTTAAAGATTCAGTATGAAAACAATCGTTTTTTATCACTGTTAACGAAGGGATAAGTGAATATTACTGAAAATAAATCGCAATTTAAAGATTCAGTAAACATTGTTTTTTTTTCACTGTTAATAGAATATATCTTTCAGTGTGCAACTAAACGAAGGGATAAGTGAATATTACTGAAAATAAATTGCAATTTAAAGATTCAGTAAACATTTTTTTTCACTGTTAGTAGAATATATCTTTCAGTGTGCAACTAAACGAAGGGATAAGTGAATATTACTGAAAATAAATTGCAATTTAAAGATTCATTAAACATTTTTTTTTCAATATTAGTAGAATATATCTTTCAGTGTGTAACTAAACGAAGGGATAAATGAATATTGCTGAAAATAAATTGCAATTTAAAGATTCAGTAAACATTGTTTTTTTTTCACTGTTAGTAGAATATATCTTTCAGTGTGCAACTAAACGAAGGGATAAGTGAATATTACTGAAAATAAATTGCAATTTAAAGATTCAGTAAACATTTTTTTTTTCAATATTAGTAGAATATATCTTTCAGTGTGCAACTTAGTGAATATAACTGAAAATAAATTGCAATTTAAAGATTCAGAATATATTATATCTCAGTATGTAACCTAAGATTCAATGTTTAAAATGATTTTTTTTTCACGTATTCTAAGACTGTATTTGTCCCATAAATAAATCTATATAAATAAATTGTGTTTTATCGTAAGAAACCTACTGAGTTGTGTGCGATTTCCTTACTTTTTAAAGTTGTCATCCGCCTCCCACAACTTCCTGTCTTTAACGATAGCTAATCTCGCAAAGGTAGCGGCGCGTCCTTCCGGGCCTGTAGCTTCGCAAGTGTATCTTCCTTCGTGCTGAGGTGTCACGCAGGCTATGTGGAGTGTGCACTTTCCACCGTAGCCCTCCAACTCTTGACCGTCCCGATACCAAGTGATGGCTGGCGGAGGTTCACCAGATACCTTGCACCACAGCGTGACTGATTCACCCAATAACACTTTAACCTGCAATCAAGAAAATACGAGAATTTTTAAAATCCATTTCATAACAGTAATAACTATTTTTTTAAACAATATATCAATTTATATGTCTAGTATATCGAGGACCAAAAGACATCGAAAAGAAGGTAAACAATATTATAACTCAACTATCTATATTCATTGGGATGGCAGTACCTGACCCCCTAGACAACGTGTCATTTAGCTCAAGAAAAGAAACAAGAAAAGATAACTCAAGTCCTGATTTCTGACATAAAAACTAAAGACAAACTACTTAACTAGTATTTTTTTTGCCAAATAATAAATTAAGTACATAATTGACACTCCTCCCCCATCCTCTCTCGTATCCCACCACCTCTATATCCCTTCTTTCTTTATCGTTGTGATTTTACATTTAATAATATCACGTCTTTATCTTTCTACATATATGATTTTATTATAAATTAAATGTACCACAAAACTATTTATGACTTCAGGTTACTTTGGTTGGTTGGAAGAAACCCGCCACTGTACACATTAGTGTTCATGATTTTAATAAATAAATAAATACATATCGAGCATACTTACTATTACTAAATACTTCATACTCATTAGTGATACTTACCTTTCATAATATTATACCTATGATTAATTTATCAACGAAATTTTGAATAAGTTTCGCATATGTGAAGTACCTATCTACTTCAAAATAATAACATACAAAGTTGTCTATAGTTAAACAATTTCTATTTGTGTTTGTAGTTATAATGTGTACCTTAGTTAATGTTGGTAATGAAAATATAATAATCATTTAGACAAAATACATTTAATGAACCAAATAAAAATAAAGGCTTTTTGTAACATTTTATCAACAATGTATGTACCTATAGCTGAAAAAGAAAAAATACAAACATATTTGATGTTTGTTTATGCAAAATAAATAATTTAATTGCCAGATTTTGGTAATTTAAATTCGACGATAGGAGCTAAATGATTCTTTTCGAAAATACGCGTAATTATTAAACATTTTCTTTCAAGTTGTATCAAAACAAAATGTGTTAACGACAATCGATTCATATATAAGTAGCAAAATGAATTACTTGTCCAGGTAAAGGTGTGACAAATTCTGGAAGCCGAGGTCTGCCTCCCACTGTGACTGGCTGTGAAGTCTGTACTGTCGGTCCCCACCCATAACGATTTCTTGGACTGACCCGAAACAGGTAAGTCCCAGACGCTAAGTGGAAGGCGTCGAATCCATTCACAGGAGTCAACCCTAGGGTTTGCCATCTGAAATTACAATCATTATTTTGTATTGCTTTTGGGGCAACTTAGAGGCACACACTGTGTCAAATATTATTCATCACACACAATAAAGATTTTACATATTCTAGAAACGTATGATTTTTATCATTTCACAGATCCAGACTAAAAACATTGTTAAATATGGAGTCGAACCCGGGACCTTTGCTCAGGAGGCAGATATTTAACTGAGAAGGCCAACTTAAAGTTAGTTAAACCATTTTTTTTTCTTTAAATTTTGATAATCCTTGAATGTATTTTTGATGAGTAAAAAAATACCTCGATTTACCAGACCGTGAGAGCATTTAGAAAATTCGGATAGATGAAATCATAGATGAGAAATTAACGGATATCTATGGAAAATCTATGCACTTTACATATATGATGTTAACATTTGGTCGCTATTTACAAAAATTGCTATTTTAACACGTCAGTTATATTTTTTTATATGTAGGTACTACGTCTTTTACAGACACTTTGGTTGACATCTTTAAAGTTAAACAATACACAGGCTGTGCCTTTTGGTATTTTTATGTGCACGGTTGCTTTGTTTTGTTTGATATTGTGATTATGTGTATTAGTCGTATAACAAATCTTAAATAGATAAATTAAATAAAAATAATCATTTACTGTTTTGTCTATACCGCATGTGTCATACATGTTGCGTTATACAGGCGTGGATAACATTACTGAATTACTGACACGGACTCGAAATTATCAATCGTTCAACTTTGAACGGTTGATACTATGCACTATATACTTAGAACTGTACCTGTCTAGGTATATCGTCAGACCAAAATTAAACGCTTCATTTATAATCTCATTAAGTATTACCAATCATGTTTCTATTTATAGGAATCTGCTTCTAAACACAAAATCATAATATTCACGTACTTTCTTTATTTTATAACATTCACAGGTAACATAATTCGCATATAGGTACTCATACTCACCACAATGCTTAAGAGGCTATAGTAGGCTAAATAGTAAATTTTGAAAATCTTTGCCCTGTACCTCCAATAAATACGTCTTTGAAATAAAGAACAGTTTATTTTTACATCTTTATTATATTGCGAGAGTGTTTTTGAAATTTGAATTTGTTTGTGTATTTAATACATTTGTTTTATACATTTCATGATTTGTTTAATACATTTCTTTAAAAGTTTGTTTTAGAAGAACCCTTTTTTAATTTTTCACTGCACGTAACTAAAAAAACTACAAGGCCTATGAAGTAGATATTTATTTCAAAGACAGAGAGAGATTTTTACATCTGAAAACCATTTTACATTTTGCATTTTCATATGGGATAGTTTTGACCCATTTCTATTAATGGGTTTTGGGTACCCATTTTTCAAATCTCTGGACACGGTGATTGTTTTATATGACACTCTGATTGTTTTATATGATAAGAGTTGTATATTATGATACTTTAGTTATTTTATATCCTACAGCTTACCTAGCTCCGCCGTCAGCACCTTGCAACCAGGCATCGACTTTGTATGCCAGTACAGGAGCTGCTGTACCTCTAGGAGGTTTGGCCCAACGTAGCGACAACCAGTCCTTACCGCAGTCAGACACTTCGGGTTCTCCGGGAATAGCTTGAGGTACGTCTGAAAAGATAATATCAAATCAATAAAAACATATAAGTATTAAAATATTTTTTAATATATTAATTTTATTTTTCTCTTTCGATATAAACATACATACATATAGGCTTGAGATAAATTTGTTATAATTTTACAAGTAAAATTATAAATACTTATCCTAAAGTTGACAATGACAAAAGGTTAAAAATATTACATTAGATTTTGTTCCCGATTTCATACAGTTAACTATATATATTATACTCCACAATATGCTTTAAACTTACTCTCATTACTAATTGACGATGTCGAATCCATACTTAATATAAATATTATTTTGTATTGAGTAGAAAGATAATGTAATACTTGGTGTATCGAAGTATTGTATTGGATGCACGACTAAACAGGTCAATCATTGCCGTGTGAACTTTATAATGTTTATGTAACAGGGACGATATTGTAAGTATGTAGTATCGACCATTTCAAATAAATGCGAATCAAGTGGCCGCCTGCCAAGATCCATCAATTTTGATTGAATCTTTAACAAATTAAATGTAATAGGGTGCAAAATAACAATTGCAAATATACCTAACTCAAATAATTATTTATTCATATTTTTTTTATATATTCATTCATTTATATATTTTTAATTAATTTGTTTTTTTATAAATAGTTTAATTTATTATTTTTTATTTATTGTACTTACTTTATTTAATATGTTTTTAGTATAGTTTTTATTTACTGATTCATTATTTGTTTATCTATTTACTTATATATTCATTTTAAATTAAATAATAAATTTACTGTATATATTTATTTATTTATTTACTAATTTATTTATTTATTTATTTATTTATTATTTATGTATTAATTCATTTATTTATTTATTTATTTATTTATTTATTTATTTATTTATTTATTAATTTATTAATTTATTAATTTATTTATTTATTTATTTATTTATTTATTTATTTATTTATTTATTTATTTATTTATTTATTTATTTATTTATTTATTTATTTATTTATTTATTTATTTATTTATTTATTTATTTATTTATTTATTTATTTATTTATTTATTTATTTATTTATTTATTTATTTATTTATTTATTTATTTATTAATTTACATAAAACGCATAATACAACTCTATTGATAGAAAATAATAACAGATTTAATACGATACAAAATTTTGTTATAACAATTCGTAGGTATTGACGATTCAAACTCATATACCTATCAAAAGTTAGTCGTTAGTCGACATATATTATACCTATCAAAAGTTAGTCGTTCTATCGAGAAAAATAGTGTACCTACCAATAAAGGTAGGATACGAAATGCTTTATGATATCAATATTTTTTACGGAATAAGTTATACTTACAACTATAGCGTACAGTGTGTGGAAAGGAACATGACTGATTAAAATCTTCACAGAAATTTTTGTTATGTGAGCCTGAACCTCTTCTCACAATGTCATTTGACTTCTTAAAATGTCAACAATCTGACGATGAAAACTAAATACCCACGTTTAAAATAGCACAAGCAAATTATATTTAAATATAAAAATTTTATTTGGATTCCCTTCGAGCTTCGAGTGTGTCCAAATATTTTGGTTAGTCGTCATTGTAACTTATATAAAACGTTGAGATGATTTGGATAGTTAACATGGTGACTATCCAAATGATCTCTACGAGATTCAAATAATATTTACACAGTTGTGATTTGGTGTGGTGACACATTTAGCAGTAGCGTCAATCGTAAGAGCTGGCTTTTATTTTAGTGTATTATTATCTGTGTATGATTTTGTTAATATACACGTCAATATTTGTGGATAGTCACACCCAAATGCATAGGTACTGAATTTTATATTTGGATTAGGTAAAGAAATTATCATTCTCTTTATTAAAAGTATTCTTCTGTTTGATATAAGTCATGAAAAATATAAGTGTCCTTTTTATTATTTCAATATTGACAGATTGATATGATTTTCTTTCCTTTTTTGCTCGAAATAAACACAATTTAGGGTATAGTATGAGCGAATCGTGATATGACTTGTTCCAAAATGTGTTCGAAACTTGTTCTAAAGCCACTAATACTAGACAATTTTTATATAAACGAATACAAACGGAAATTCTCAAATTGTGGAGTATTCACAAATCACAAGCTATCATTAACATTTGTTAGCTTATTAGTCTTATTACATCTAGAAATCGGACACTTGATCTATCCAAGTTCTCAAATTAAAAATGAAAATACCAAAGAAAATATTTCCTGCAAACTTGGAGTAGGGAATCATTTATGCCGTTTTTGTTTTATTACTAGAGAATTTGATACCATCAGATTCCATTTTAAAATTGAATGTGGAACGCATAAACCAAATAACATAATTTTTGAATAAATAAATCGGCTAAATTTTATTAATAACTTTATAAAAATATTTGTGAAACTATCAGAGAATACTCATCATAAGACATACAACATTATATACGTAATGTTTACATAATTTCTCTTTGGCATCGAGCTAGCAACAAAAAAACGTGCTTCGCTATTCAAGATATTATATGTAGGTATGCTTATAGTAATATAACTTGGAATTTATATATGCATTGAAACAATAGATTGAATGAAATATACATTTCTTACAGTTAGGTACTGTTACCCACGCACATTTTTTTCTAAACAGTCTCTTATCTTTCTTTGGCATACATCGAGAAAAAGTCTAATGAATACTGATGTAATTATAACATTTCTAAATGCGATATTTTCACTAAAAATATTATAAATAATTATTTAATATGGGCAAATACAATATCTCGATTTTATTTTTTTTTAAATTTCACATTTTTTATTAATAAAAAAAACATTTTTTTATGATAAATTAATATGTGTTTAACTGTCTTTATTTCCAAAGTTTTTAAAAATATCGAAAAAAGCCGAAATACTCCAACTGAATAAATGTGAACATTGTAGTAGTACATATAAAACTTTTTTTAACAATTTTTATATAAATTGAATTTAGTGACGACATTGTTTCATACAATTTGTAAGGCAGTATACTATAGGTACACTACACCATATCTACGGAGACTCAATAGTTTGATACTTTATCTCCAAACATACATAGGTACATACCATCATGCTGTTTTCATATTCTGGGTAGGAAAAACAGACTGACCTATCCTGACATAAATACCTACATGTTTTATATAGAAAACAAAATATCTTAGAATATTTATTAATTTTAGCCTAAGCGTTAATAGTTTGGTACGTATTCTTAAATTATACATACTATCGCCATCGACAGTTGGATCTCATGTGTTACATGCAACTAGTGATAAAAAAAGAAATATAAAATTTAGTATGATCGATACCAATTTTATAGAGAAAATTAACATCCATGCCAATATTACGCTGAGAAACCTGAGATACAACAACAAAGTAGTCCATTTCAGTCCACTGAGTAGAATGATGCGCCTTTATAATTCTTTACACTCAACAATTGAAAACCATGAAATAATTGTCTAACAGCCTCAGCACCTTCATGCGTTTGAAGGTGCATGTGAGATTTTTTCTCTTCTTTATAATAGATTGTTTCTAATTAATTATATTACTGAAGCATGTTTTTTAACAATACATTACACTGTGAATGCTATAGTTACCTAATTTAATTTTTATTCTTAAAAGCTAATTTAATCTATTTTGATTCAGATACACATGCTGTAAACACATGTTATTGGATCATTGGAACTACTATACTGATTTTGTCTATATGTTTTATGTGTATTCCTATGTTCTGTTGCTGTTTTTTTAATAAATAAATAAATTCGAATGTGACTGTATTTCTTAACTTGTTATGGAGAAATAAGCTTGAACGTGAATGTGCATCTTAACTTTAAATGTGAAAAAAAAAATCAAATATAAATTTACTTCTTAGATTTTTATTGAGAAAAAAATCAAATGTGAATATTCTTAGCTTCTGTACAAGAATAAAATTCATATGTAAATGTAATTCGTTTTCTCTTATGGAGAAAAAAATCGATAGTGAATGTATTTATAAGCTTTTGGTTGAGAAATAAATTCGAATATGAATGTAAATAATTCTAAGCCTCTGATCGAGAAAGAAATTCAAGTTTGAATTCACAATAGTTATGAGCAAAAGTCTTGCAAGGCTTGGTCTTGTTCTCGCAAAACTTCGAAGATTCTATGTGTCGCTGCAAAGACCAAAACCAGGGGGTGCAAGACCAAGACCAGTCTTTGCAATACCAAGAGCCTTGCAAAATATTATTCAAGACAATTGCGATCTCACAAAATTTGATGAACTTATTTATTTTGAATTTTAAATTAAGCCATGACTACGTACTATAGATATAATACCATAAATTAGTGTATTTTTTGTCATATTAAATTGTAATTACTAAATTTAAACAGAAAAATAAATAAAATATATCATAAAAGTTGTAAGACTTCCAAGACCAAGACTCGATCGAGTATGCAAGACCATGACCACATTTTTAAATGCAATACCATGACCATCTTGGTCTTACATTTGCTCATCACTAACAATAATTCTTAGCTGCTGATTGAGAAAGAAATTTGAACTTGTATGTTTTAAACTTTCGATCCAAAGTGACCATCTAACCTTCAATAAAAGAAAGAAAAACTTAAACTTAGATTGTTTTACTTATCGCTTACTTTTACCACTAATGTCTATCCACTAAACTATTCAATTGTTAGCACTGAACTGTTCTTCGATTTATACTTTTAATTACCTTGATCTTGAACGAGGTAATTGAGAAAATCTGACACGAGGCAGTTTCGTAAGGACCAGGTCCTCCTCAATTTCGTGAGACTCAAGTTACATCCATCCTCTCTACTACAACCGGGATCTTCCGAATGATCAATGATTATATTATTTTATTTGTTTTAATGTAAATTTTTTTTTTGATTAGGACAACCCGAATGCGTCAACACATTTCTCGTCAATGACCGTTAGGACGGAACTGCGGTATTCACCGTAGTTAGCACCCGGTGAGATTTTTCACCTACAGTTTTACAGAATATGTTATTTATAACAATTTTCTTATCCAGGACCGGTCAAAATCTTTGGATATTATAAATATCAAAAAAGATATATTAACAAAATCAGTTTGGATTAGTGATAATTTATGGTATCCCATTTTTTTTTATTTTCTTCTTCGTCTTTTTAGTCCTGCAGCTATAATCTTGATAATCGAATAACTCTTGGCACTCAAAGAGAGCCAATTCAAATGGCATAGACATGTAATGTGAAGGCAAAAATATCATAATGGTGCAAACTGCTCTAGCATTACGTAGTGGGATAATACGAGTAAGCTCATAAATAAATCCAAAATACCAGCCCCGACAGTATAATAAGAGTCGACCCAACCTAAAGTATAGTTTTAGTCGAGAATTAAGGGGGGTGATTTGCACGTAAACCAACGAAGCAAAAAGACACAAATTTCGTTCAAGATTTTTGGCGAAAATTATACAAGGAAAAGAAAAAGAAGACTCGAATTTAATCACAATTTCGAATATTCCCTAAGAAACTTTATAACAAAGCGAAAATAACAAACAGTCGGTAACTATGGAGGTGTCCTACGTTACCAACCGCGAGTGGGGTACGGTGCGGCGCGGCGCGATGCGAAGCGAACGCAATCAGTTGGTTTGATATTTGCGCATGAATTGGAAGGGGTGCCATAGTTTTTTTTTTTGTTAAGTATAATGTCAGAAGCGCGATTCTCGCGCTCGTAGGACAGAACCGCCGCGTCGCACCGCATCGCATTGAATTCGCGTGTAACCGAATCGCATCGCATCGCTTCGCAATCGCGTTCGCTTTGAATCGCCTACGTAGGACGTCGCGTAAGGCGATAAGTAGGTGTGTTCTAATCGTAATTAGAATGAATGCCTAAAATGCGATCATTGGAGAAATCATTAGAGTTAAATAAACCAATATTTGTGTGCTTCATAGATTCGTTATATCCATGATATGGGTAATTATGAGGGTATTGATTTCACCGTTTGATCGGACTTTTCCCTTTCTCCATTGGAGCGTTTTCATTCTGTTTATTTCTTGAAGGGTTGTTATTTTTTAAACATTACCATAGTTTTAAATAATAAAAAAAATATTTTTCATTTTAAATGAAGATTTGCGATACCTATAGGTTCACTTATGCCTTAAGACTGCTCTGTATAAATCCTAAAAGTGTTTGAGTTGTGGTTTTAGATCATTATATCGTGGAACATTATAATTAGAAAATAGATCATCTCGGAAATCCTCACAGAATTTCAAAATGTGGGCGTCTTCTAACACATACCATAATATTATGAGCTAGAGTAGATAGGTACCAGAAAATGACATCTCTACAAAATGCTTAAAATGTTACATATTATAAATGCGGACATGAGTACCTACAGTAGGTACTTATTGAAATATTATAAAATTAAACAATTACGATTTTAGATTATCAACTATTTTTTTTTATATTAAATATAAATGTTTTACACAATTGAACTAATTTTTTATACGGTTGAAAAAAAAAGTTATAGTTAAAAAATATTTACAAACAAGAAATGAAAACACTTAAATATAAAAAAACGAATGGAATGTGGCCAACACTAGACTCTTTACTTTAGGTAAAGCATTTCCCATCATCCAATTTTGCTAAAACAAAATTATACACACTTTCTTCTAATGACAATATTTTCATTATAAAATGGAGGTTCTGGCCAACGCTAAACCATTTTACTTTAATTCAATAAAATTTTAAACCATTTCCCATCATCCGATTTTGCTAAAATAAAATTATACACACTTGCTTATGACAATATTGTCATTATAAAATGGAGGTTGTGGCCAACGCTAAACCATTTAAAACGTTTAAATGCAATCAAATTTAAAAAGGTTATACATAGTCTTATCGAGTAGAAATCGTTTATACTTTATGTACACTTGAAGGACAATATACCTACATATAAAAATGAATGGGTTTCGGTCAACACTTTTTAAAATCAACCAGATTTGAAACCACTTCCCATAGTTCAATCTTGCAAAAAAATTATTTACATTATACTGCAAAGGAGTGGGTTGGCCAACACAATATTCACAAAGCTTGTAATTCTTTTAATGATTGTAATCATTAAAAATTTAAAATACTTCCCGTTTATCCCGTTTACTGAATTTTTGTATGCACTCTTTCTTTCGATGACAATATTATAAAAACGATTGCTTATTCCTGCATATCATTCTTGGCCAAGGCAAGGCATTGTATTTAGTTATATAAATTCAATATTTTAAAAGAGCATCACACTTAGATGGTATATGAAAATTTGATTAGGTAGGTTCTTGTATTTTTATTTCCATTTTGGTTTCTATGATTTACATTAGTACCTAAATAATCAGATAGTTTAAAAAATATTTGAATATTTGACAAAAAAACAAAAGTAGCGAATAATAATAAACGATAATTAGAAGTTGAGATTGATTAACGTCGGATTTTGATTTTCACTTACGATTGTGAACAAGTGCCTACATATTTGAATATTTTCATGTCTGTATAGTCAACGTTTACATTTTTACCTAAAATGTGCTCTATAAAATTTTGGCTGAAGTATGTCAATTTGGTCCTAGATTTATTAATTGCCTTGGTCGGGACCGTTTTCTTATTAGTTGCAATAAAACATATTCTAATGCTCTACTTTATGGGCAATATGGATGGTGGTGATATATTTAACATTGGTGAATCAGTCAAGATGACTAAATGTTACAGTTGCTATCTTATCCCTGCTATCCCGACTGTTGTTATCACTATCATAGGTTGTGTTGCGTCTTTGAATGAAGACATCATATTGCTATCAAGAATTGGCATTTTATTTATAGTCATGGTCATCTTATACTTAATCGGGCTTTTGACTCTAACCAAATACAGGGAAATTGTGATCATTGAAGGGATGGCTTCATTGAAGCGCATGTTCAATTCATATCTACTTGATGAAAAGGATAGCATCGATGGTTTCAACTTTATGCAACAGAATTTGGGCTGTTGCGGTTTGTTGAATAAAAACGATCATCCTGTAAAGATTCCAAAACAGTGTTGTGAACGAGAAATACGGGCATGGTGTGTATCCGAGACAGCCTACGATCAAGGATGTAATCGTGCTTTCGAGATTATGTTAGACGAAATTATGAATTCGATACATTACTTCAGTGTGGCATCAATTGTTCTTTGCTTAATAGCAGCTGCGATGACAATTGGATTTGAAGAATATTTAGAAAGAACTAAGGGAAAGCATACTACACAAAGACGCTTACAAAAAGAAGTATAGATATTACCTCCTAGATCAAAAGAGAGGAAAAACATTTTTATCAATGTTTCCCACCATTTTCTGATAATCATAAGGATCCTTTTAAGTCAGAATATATATTTTTTTCGTTTAAAATACTATTTCATAGACATATTAGAATAATTATTATTGTTGATTTTAAATTTTATGAAGTGTGATATTTTTTTAAAATACTTGTAAAGTTATACGCGTTTCAATTAACAAAATCATTTCATATCAAACGTTAATATAATTTCATTGTTTAATTTTATCTCTGATCCCCATACAAGTCTCATATTCTTAACTTTCTTAATATTGTATCAACATGTGGGCCTTTGGCAATAGGCATAATATGTTGATCGATATAGCAAATCAATAATTGTAATATTTCTTTAAATATTATTATGTACCTACCTATTCATTTTTTTTTTGAAAATTGATGTCTATTCACAAATTAATACGATAAGTAATAAAAACAATGACATGTATTGTGTAGAAAATATGCATTATGTTAATATTATTTTAAACAAGTATGAAAGGCTTACCTCTGAGGTATGAAACGTCCGAGTAATTTACACCTTGGTCAGATTTCTGCCAATCAGGTGATTCTGCCAATCAGGTGATAAGTAATAAAAACAATGACATGTATTGTGTAGAAAATATGCATTATGTTAATATTATTTTAAACAAGTATGAAAGGCTTACCTCTGAGGTATGAAACGTCCGAGTAATTTACACCTTGGTCAGATTTCTGCCAATCAGGTGATTCTGCCAATCAGGTGATAAGTAATAAAAACAATGACATGTATTGTGTAGAAAATATGCATTATGTTAATATTATTTTAAACAAGTATGAAAGGCTTACCTCTGAGGTATGAAACGTCCGAGTAATTTACACCTTGGTCAGATTTCTGCCAATCAGGTGATTCTGCCAATCAGGTGATAAGTAATAAAAACAATGACATGTATTGTGTAGAAAATATGCATTATGTTAATATTATTTTAAACAAGTATGAAAGGCTTACCTCTGAGGTATGAAACGTCCGAGTAATTTACACCTTGGTCAGATTTCTGCCAATCAGGTGATTCTGCCAATCAGGTGATAAGTAATAAAAACAATGACATGTATTGTGTAGAAAATATGCATTATGTTAATATTATTTTAAACAAGTATGAAAGGCTTACCTCTGAGGTATGAAACGTCCGAGTAATTTACACCTTGGTCAGATTTCTGCCAATCAGGTGATTCTGCCAATCAGGTGATAAGTAATAAAAACAATGACATGTATTGTGTAGAAAATATGCATTATGTTAATATTATTTTAAACAAGTATGAAAGGCTTACCTCTGAGGTATGAAACGTCCGAGTAATTTACACCTTGGTCAGATTTCTGCCAATCAGGTGATTCTGCCAATCAGGTGATAAGTAATAAAAACAATGACATGTATTGTGTAGAAAATATGCATTATGTTAATATTATTTTAAACAAGTATGAAAGGCTTACCTCTGAGGTATGAAACGTCCGAGTAATTTACACCTTGGTCAGATTTCTGCCAATCAGGTGATTCTGCCAATCAGGTGATAAGTAATAAAAACAATGACATGTATTGTGTAGAAAATATGCATTATGTTAATATTATTTTAAACAAGTATGAAAGGCTTACCTCTGAGGTATGAAACGTCCGAGTAATTTACACCTTGGTCAGATTTCTGCCAATCAGGTGATTCTGCCAATCAGGTGATAAGTAATAAAAACAATGACATGTATTGTGTAGAAAATATGCATTATGTTAATATTATTTTAAACAAGTATGAAAGGCTTACCTCTGAGGTATGAAACGTCCGAGTAATTTACACCTTGGTCAGATTTCTGCCAATCAGGTGATTCTGAATCCAATCTTTGTCGTACCTTTAAAAAATAATTGTTGATTATTATTTGTACTGAAGTGTCATTAAACATTGTATTTATACTGAAGAGGTTAATACCAAAACAAATATACATATACTATAATATTACTTTTTTGAAAAAAAAAATTGCAATTTGGTGTTCATAAATTGGTCACTTTCCACACGTGGTGTATTTCTAAAACAATGTATTTTCAATATTTTTATAGTGAGTGTTCGACACAAAATTATAAAATTCAGCATAAATTATTAAAAATATCCTTTAGTATACCATTTTTTTTAAATTACTCTTATTTTAGGTACGAGTGCATAAAATCAATGTGAATTTTCGTGACATTTTTTTTATATGTAAACTTTGACTAGACCTTAAAAAACAGGCCAGGGGGGCAAGTCTGGTTCGACCGGCGAAATCAAAACCCCAGTGATTACCCATATCATGGATATAATAATCGTATGGAGTTCTATGACATCTAAAGATATTGTAGAACTCCATATAATTAATATATCCATGATATGGGTAATCACGGGAGTTTTGATTTCGCCGATTGAACCAGACTCGGTTAGGTTTAGTTAGTCTTTAATGATGATAGCGACTTGCGTGAACGAGTTGCTTTATAAATTGAATACACATTTACCATTTGAGGTTAGGAATAAGTTTATTATGTATTCGTATTTGTCAAGCCATTTGATCGCATTTTTTTAAAATAAATTATATATGTCAACATGTTTTTACCTAGTTGTATGATTATGAACACTATTTATTATTATATTTTCTGTTTAAATTTTCGCCTTTAATATAATCTTTGACAGCAAATCCGACATGGGTAAAAATGACCTAGCGTGTTTTTAAGGTCTAGTTAATTTTTGTTCTTAAAATACAAAAAATAAGAAATTTCGGGTCTCCGATAGTTTAAATAACGTATAAACCATTTTTAACGCACGCGATAGTGCAGACTTCATGCGATAGTGCATTATGCGATTTTAATGTATCGTGTTAAATATTATATCTCTGCAAAATTTGATGGTCATAGGACAAACTGGAATAAAGTGAAAAAGTTCGTGTACCTATATAACTATATATGTTCCGCAAGTTTTTCGTAGGGACGGTATTTTAATGCATTTTTTGTATGGGACGGGATTATAGTATAGGTAAAATTTTCAGTACAATTTTTGTATGGGAATTTTAGTATAGGTATTTGAGTACAGGTTAAAGGTGGTTGGGACTTGCGTCACGGGCCCTTACTAACGTGGGCCCATGATATAGAAATATACCTACCAGTGAGGATCAATGCAGAAGACCTGATGATGTTTAATGATAATGCTGTTGCGACTGCTGTATTCTGGAGTGGGATGGCCTAGTGGTGAAGTGCTCGGACTAAGTAAGTAAGTAATGTATCATGTTTTCAGTCACTAGGGCGGTATATGCTCTCTAAATAAAAATTTGTTATTTATTCAAAAACTCCTGCGATACTCAATTTGTATAGCAAGAATGATTGAATAAAAATTGAATTTTTATAATAAAAGGCCTAATAATTAAAGTATACTTACAAAAACAGTAACAAATGCTCTATCGCATCCATAACAATTCTTGGCCAGTATGCAATAGGTACCAGCATCTGACATTAAAGTTCGTTTTAACGTAAACCTGAAGTAATCGTCAGAAACCTCCTTTAATGATCGCCAACTATTAGTGATGTCTCGAACGCCTTTCATCCAAATAACTGTAACACAGAACACAATATTTTTATTAAAGCTTTAGTGAAATATCTTGAGTATCTTGAAAATGGAAGAAGACGGAAAACATTGAATCCCAAAAAAGAAAACTTTATAATATTGTGTGAAAAGAATTCTTTTTAACTTATATGTGGATACGTATTAACTGTTTTCTTTTTCATTTCTTGACTGGTTAATTGGTTATTTATTTTATTATTTATGTTTTTTATTAGGTTATGTTTTATTTCAATCTTGTTTATTCTTCCTCCTGCTACAACTAATGTTCTTTTTCTTCATAAAGTATTTTATTGTTAACCATTTATGGAAACTTTGCTGGTTTATTTGATTATTATTTTGTACCATTACAATTTATTAATAAAACTGTATGTTTCCTTGATAAATAAATAAAAATAAAATAAAAATAAATAAAAAAATCCCACATGGTACCTCGGGTGAGATATCTACATTTGATTTTAAAGCAATGATCTGAATTCACATAATTTTATTTATGTCTGCAAACTCTTCTTTGACTTTCAAATATACCACCCAACAGGCGCGTCACAACTTTTTTAGTTTTCTTTCGCTTTTATGGTTTTTGCTATACATACCTACATAGGTATATGATATATTTTGATATAGATGGGTGGTGGCAGAGCGGTTAGCGCGCTGGATTAGTAATACAGTGGTGGCGAGTTCGAATCCTGCCATAAGCATTTATGCTTAATTTAAGGAATGTATGAGGATGTATATGTAATTGTTTCTTCAAGGACATATTCATTCTTTAAAAAAATGGTAGCGCATGACTGGAACAAAAAAATAAAAATTCAAAATCCATAAGGGCCGACAGACACACTCATACGGCGGAAGTACACACAATCATACACACACAGACACACTAAATTTTCCACTCCGAATTCTGAGTTCATCAATATACATACATAATATAAATATATGCTGAGAAGTCTCTAAGGTGGTGTTTTTTTACTTCAATGTTGGAAAATACATGCAAAAAATCCACTACTGCATTCAATTCTTTCACACGGGACAAAGGTTAATACTGTCAATTAATTAAGACGCAGAACGGGTGATGGTGAAGGAAGAACAATATGTATAGTTGAAGAATACGTACCTTACTGTAAACCCTTAAATCCAAATTATACAATATTTAAAGATATTTTTTTTCTATAAAAAACATGTATATCAGGAAAGGATTGTGTGGAGGTCAGTCCTTTTTTCATACCCTGAATATGTAAACAGCTTGATGCTATATACATATGTATGTATAAACATTAAATATCAAACTATTGAGAGTCCCCATCGATATTGTGTATTTTGCCATACAAATTGTATAAAACTAATCACATAATCAATTTTTACAATACATGTTAAAAAAGTAGGGATAGGTATATAGGTATAGGGATAGGTAAAAAGTAGGGATATAATAATAATAATTAACACTTCCTTGCACCCTGCGTAAGTGGGGAGTTTATTGTCATATAGGTTTTTATTTTCATATGGCATTTTTTTTGTCATACATTACAGATAAATAATATACCTTTGGGTTTCGGATCTCCTTGCGCTCTGAGCGACACAGTAAAGTCTTCCCCTTCACACACTGTGACGTCAGATTCTGGCCGAGCCACTAGAGACGCCGGTTTGCCAGCTCTCAGTACTCCCGGTGGCAAGACTGACACAGTGGCGGTAGTGGCCACCGCACCGTGTTCGTTGCGCACCGTGCACGTATACACACCGGACTCTCCGGGTCCCGCGTCCTCTAGGGCCAGAGTGTGCACCCCGCGCTCGCAGAACTCGCGGACTCGACCGCCCCTCGTCAACGGGGCACCGCCACGACGCCATTCTACTTCGGCGACACCACCGCCTACTTCGACCTGTGAATTCAGTTACAAATTATTTTATTTGGAAATATTATACCTAAGTTTTTTTATTAAAAAATAAACCAATTAAAAATATTCCACTGATTTTTTTGCTAGATTATAGATTGAATCCATAAAGGCGAAGAAAATTTGCTCTGTGTAATCAAATAAATGTGTTGCGGGATTTTGAAGATTTGACACATTGATTGGAAGTGGAGTATATACATATAATATGCTATATAATATATTTTGAAAATCATTTCTCCAGTACCCACAAAATATACGTATTTGAAATAAAGACGAGTTTGTCTGTCATTATTTATTTTCATTGGAAAGCTACAGCTCATTTACAGTTTAATTATACAATATTATTATTACAGTGTCAGAGCCACAAAAAGCATTCCATCAACATAATATAAAAACAAATAACAGTTTATAAGCCAAAAATATTCATACACACACCTTCACACACACACACACACACCCTCATACACACCATCACACACACATACACTTTTATGATGTAAGTGTTCCATAATCATGAAGTACCATATTATGTTGTAGGTATACAACATAGATTTTCATATAATATACTAGATGTCGCAGTTAGCAAAATTTTGTATGAATCGAAGTGAGGTTTTTTCCGCAGGACTTTTGACAACAAGGTTGGCAGACCACATCGTTTTTCTATAGATAATAACGACTAATTTGAATTGTTTTCTGATTTATTTGTCGAAAAAACACTTTGTTCGTTAAGATTTAGAGAACAGTTATCTAGGAAATGTTGAAATGTATGAAAAACTGCAATATGTTGCCGACCAAGACGTCAAACGCGCGATATACCATGCCTCACTTATTGCATGGAGTATTCCATCGAGTATATTATATGAAAATCTATGGTATACAATGAAGTTCATACAGCATTTACTCATCCACGATTAACTGTCAATATTTACAGAACTTCATGTATGTTTAAAATATCAAAAAGGCCATCATACGTTGCCGCTAGTACAGTAATGATTATTGTTTTATCGAGAACTGTATTGAATATTTAACATCTAAATGATATTCGTGCAGTGTACGTTTCATCATTGAATTTTTTTTTATCATAATCTATGGTTATTATACCTACCTAATGATACAATTCGTTCGTAATACAGTAAGAGCCCCTTAAGTCATTTTGTATAGTGGCCCATACAACATTTTTACTAATAACTTTAGTCATAACTATAAAGGCTGTTTTTTTTTTGTAAAAGGATACCACGGCAGGTAAAAACGATTGGATAATACGAACCCAGCAAGTAAGGCGTGATTTCTTATAGTCTTGCGTATTAAATATAAAAAAAAACACGCTTTATACTGTTACGCTTTATGCTTTGCTGACCGCCATGGCACAGTTGGTAAGCCGTTTAGTATTAGTGCGGGCGTCCTGAGTTCGATCTCCAGCAGAGGAGAAGTTTATTTAAATTAATTTCTCTCGCTAATATAGCTTCTCTGGGCTGGAAACACTGATTAGTTGGAAGAAACTGCCATATGGCAATAAACTCTCCATTTGCGCAAGGTGCAAGGAAGTGTTTATTATTATTATTGACGTATTAAAATAGCAATTTCCAAAATTTTAAGGCTGTTTCTCTAATCAGGGTTTATACATATTATTCAAGCGTTGTTACCTGCTGTGGTATCCTTATACAGAAAAATAATCAGCCTTTATAATATGAGGTACATTTGGCTGATGCCAGTTCTTGGTCTAAAATATCATATGATTTCATTTAAGCAATTTATTTTTATATTTAATATTGTTTTTATTTTATGAATTATCTCTTCAAAGTAAAGATTTACGATTTTTAAATACATTATCTATTATTTGTACACTTTTTGATTTTATGTCAATTCAGAACACGCTTTGAGCACTAGATACCTGTTTTTTTGCGTATTGAAATAGGAAATTAATTGAAGGAAGAAACATCACCTGTAGAGCAATTGTTCCTCCAACAGGTACTGTATGATCCGAAAGAACTTTTGAAAAGTACGGACGACGAAACTCGTGACCAGAACGTACTCCACGAACAGTCTCGAAACGATGGGGTGAAGCCGCCAGGTGCATGTCTCGACCTTGAAAATAAAGCAAATATTAATATTATTACTTTAATGACTCATATAACGTAAAGCGGAAGAATTTTTACCAAAATCAAGTTTAAATAGATTAAGTTTTCGAATTCTTCATTTGTTTACAATATTGAAATAATAATAATAATAATTAGAATTTATAAAGCGCCGTTTAGTGATACAAGATCACTCCAAGGGCGCTGTGGCTTATTTGTTGGCTCTACTAAACAAAGCAGTCAAAGTAATTTACTGAAGGTGTCAACGCTCTGAGCTCCACGTATATCAGGGGGCAATTTATTCCATTTCAAAGGCCCGTTCTCACTGAAACTCCGATCATAGTAAGCCGCTTTATTGACTGTCCAACTCTTTTAAAGAGTTGGTACTCTGTGATCCCGATGATCTCAATGAGAGTTGTCTTCCTGATAGGACATTCTTTTGACATAGTTCTTGTATATAGTGTGGAGCCAAGTCGTTCAGAGCCTTAAACACCATCAAGCACACCTTATAGTCTACTCGTTCTGGACACTTCAACCAGTGCAGTTCATTTAGAAGAGGTGTTATGTGACATCTTTTGTCAGCTCCATATATCAACCTCGCAGCCGCGTTGAAAACCATTTGCAGTCTATCCAGCTGATACTTGGGCAAACCAGCATATACAGCATTACAGTAATCCAGCCGTGATACAACAAATGCATTGATAAGCGTTTTAGCTTCGCTTTTAGGTAAGCTGCGGCGGATACTTTTCAATTGCCTCAGATGAAAAAAGCAAGAGCTAACAGTTTTAGAGATATGCAAGTCCAGCGATAGTTTATTATCCAAGTGGACGCCTAGAAATTTAGTTAGTTGGTTGATGGTGTAATTTCTTCTCCATTGATGTTAATTGGAGTGTTTTCTATGAGATGCTGTCGTCGCGGTGAAGCTACCCACATAAATTCTGTTTTTGTTGGGTTCAATTTTAGCTTGTAGAGCGACATCCATTCAGCAATTTTATTAATACAACCAACGGTATCATTCCCAAGACTATCCTTGTTTTCTGCAGTGGAATATATGATGGAATCTGCAGTGGAATATATGAAATGATGGAAAGGACGGTATTTTGAAGTGAATATATTATATGTGTTTGATTTGAAAACAGCTTTTTACTCTCCACACTATAGAATAGTGAAGAGTCATGATTTCAAATTTTTTTCGTAATTATATTGTTAAAAATGAATACGTTCTTGAAGCAAGTTTACATAAATCCACAATCCCCATACATTCCACCGCCGCGCGCCTTCAATCAATGTAAGGTTAATTGGATAACCTTCTACACTATTGTTACTTTATCTTAATCAATAGTTATATAACGTATTTTTCATGTTATCGGTATTTTCAGTCACCATTCATCACTAAACAGATAATTTATTATTATAAATTCAATTTAACAAGTTAGGCCTCTGGGGTCTGCCAAGGTCTTCTGGGTTCGTTCCTCGATATAACATAAAAACAGCAAATTCAAAAGGCGCTGGGCCTGCCGACGCTTTTTCGACATGTTATCAGTCGCCGATTAATATTTTTTGTCCATCTTGAATCCTGGCATCTCGCAATATGCTCAGCCAAGCACCATGCAGTCAGCGATCCCTCCCACAACTTCGCCTTGCATAAAATTCAAATATTAAATACATATTAGATTGACATTAATAATACCTGAAAACTGAACATTATGTGATATCTCATCACTCCATAGTGGATTCTCAGCTTTACACGTGTATCTTCCGCTATCTGTTGGTTCTGGGTGATTGATGATTAGGCGGCAACCACCATCGGCCAAATAGTTCATTTGATATCGTAAGTCAGACGATGTTAATGGTTTTCCGTCTTTTATCCACGTTATAACAGGACGCGGTTGACCTCGAATCCTACATTCCAGAACCATTTCATCTTCAGTCACGTGATATGTATCTACGACAATAATCAGAAACTTTTAACAACTATTAATGTACAACTAATGGACATTGATAAAAATAAAGTATCCTTATAATTATTTACTTTAATCAATATAGTTTTCATCGTACTATCTGTGATATTGCAAATAAATTTTAAATTCATCAAAAATGTACTGAAATATTTTTTAACAAAGGAGCCATTGGACATAAGATATTAGTCGAATTTGTGTTATAAAATGTATATATATTCTGAGAATATTTATCGTTTTTGGGTTTAAAATATTTGGGGTACAAGTTAAATGATGAGTGGAACCCAGATTTCGAAATAAAGACCAGGGGGGCAAGTATGGTCCAACCGGCGAAATAAATACCCTCACGATTACCCATAACATGGAGTTCTATAATATCTTTAGATGTCATACATAGAACTCTACATGATAATTATATCCATGATATGGGTAATCACGAGGGTTTTGATTTCGCCGGTTGGACCACACCTGCAAAATGCAAAAACCGTTGATGGAAATGGAGAGCTGCCAATGCATTCGTGTTGCCAGTACTGTTATATGGAGTGGAGGATTGCACTCTCAAAACCTCAACAGTAAATAAAATTGAAGTATTCAAGAGGAATACAGAATGTTGACGCGCATCTCATGGGTCGATCAAGTCTCCAATAAAAGCATTTTAAATACAACGGAGAAAGAGACGGAAAGCCGCATACTTTGGCCACGTATCCCGTGGTCATAAAAATGCCCTTGTACAATTTATAGTAGAGGGAAAGATAGAGGGAAGACGGAATATGAGGCGTAAAAGGATATCGTGCATTAAAAATCTAAGGCAGTGGTAAGAACCCGTTTTTCTAGACTTACGTCATTTTGTATAGTGGCCCTTACAAAATTTATACTAATACTTAAGGCATCAGTATAAAGGCTGTTTTTTTTCTGTAAAAGGATACCACTTCAGGTAACACACAGCAACACAGCATTTTTTTCTGTAAAAGGATACCACTGCAGGTAACACACAGCAACACAGCAAGTTTAATAAAATCTGCAATGGAAGGCGAGATTTCGTATAGACTTAGTAAACATAAAAAAATGAATATACTACAACGATTCATACAATAACTGACGTGTCAAAATAGCAATTTTCGACACTTTGAAGGCTGCTATCTCCGAAAGCTACCACTACTCAAGAGGTCATATTATTCAATCATTGTTACTTGCTGTGGCATACTTTTAACGAAAGAAAATTAGCCTTTATACTATAACGTAAATTTGGCTGTCGCTGGCTCTTAATCTATTATATGACGTATTATTTGAGTGAATTTCAATATGTAAATGAATATTGGTTTCGCACTTTCATTACAAAATTATTTTAATATAATATAAAAAAGTGACATATTATCATTTATCAGATGAATATTAGAGAGGCAGGTATATCATATTCTAAAATAAATAATTACCTTTGATTGACCTCGTAAATGTTGGCGGAATCGGAGTTGTTTCTACACCAGCATAAACTTTCAAGTAAGCAGAACATGATACTGTTCCATTTTCATTTGTTGCTGTACATGTGTAATCAGCTGAATCCGAAGGCACTGCATTCAGAACTTCTAATGTTACAAGTCCATCACAATAGTTCATTTTATATTTATTTTTATCGTTCAAAAGAACTCCATTACGAAACCATTGAATATCTGAATCGGGTGATCCCAAAACACTGCACGTTAATTTTACTCTAGATCCTTCGACAGCAGTTCGGTCTGTTAAGTGAGTACTGAAAACAGGTTTTTTCTTTATATCTCGTGGACCTGGTTTGCTTTTTTGTCGGGATGAAGTAGAATTTATATTTGAGGAATATGAAACATCGGAATTGCTTTTCATAGCTCTAACAGATCGGCTGTTTAATGTAGTTTTTGAGGAATCCTCTGATAAAGACGAATTCTTATCAGACTCATTTATTTTGTGTTTTGGAGGAAATTGTATATCTTCAATTTTATTTTCGCTCACTTTACTGGTTTCTCTAATATTACCATTTACGTTCATCACTTCTCTTTTATTCAAATATTCTTCTGATTCATCAATTGCATATTTTATTTGGCAATCATTGAATTTTCCTTCAGTGTTTTGACTCTCTTCAAGTTGCATTACGAAAGTATCTTTTGTTAGATTTGTAGAATCTAAACAATTGTTCTGCTTGTTTTCAGTTTTCTTTAGTTTTTCATCATTGATATTTTCTGTTATTGCCGCATCTTTGTTCTTTTTCAGTTTTTCTTTTTTCTTGTTACTTAAATCTGTCTCTTTTATCAACTCTTCTTTCTTTCTGTTATCATTTTCTATTTGTTTTTTCTTTAATGCATCATCTTGTTTTGCTTTTTCTACTGCCAATTCTTTTTCTTTCTTTTTGTTTTCATCTTCAAGTTGCTTTTTCTTCAATGCTTCTTCATGTTTTGCTTTTTCTTCGGCTAGATCATTCTCTTCCTTCAGTTTCTCTTCGTTCTTTTTGGTTTCCTCTTCCAATTGCTTTTTCTTTAAAGCTTCGTCCCGCTTAGCTTTTTCAGCTGCTAACTCTTTCTCTTTCTTCATTTCCTCTTCTTTCCTTTTATTTTCTTCTTCAAGTTGTTTTTTCATTAGAGTTTCTTCGTGTTTTGTTTTTTCTGCTGCCAATTCTTTCTGTTTATTTTCTTCATCAAATAGCTTTTTCTTCATATCTTCCTCTTGTTTTGCTTTTGCTACGGCTAGGTCTTTTTCTTTCTTCAGTTCCTCTTCTTTCTTTATCTTTTCTTCTTCAAGTTGTTTTCCCTTCAAGGCTTCCTCGTGTTTGGCTTTTTCTGCTGCCAATTCTTTTGTCTTATTAAGTACCTCTTCTTTCTTTTTATTTTCAAATTCAAGTTGTTGTTTCTTCATATCTGCCTCCTGTTTTGCTTTTTCCACGGCTAGCTCTTTCTCTTTCTTTATTTCTTCTTCTTTCATTTTGTTTTCTTCCTCAAGTTGTTTTTTCTTCAAAGCTTCCTCCTGTTCTGCTTTTTCTACTGCCAATTCTTTTTCTTTCTTCAGTTCTTCTTCTTTCTTTTTGTTTTCTATTTCTATTTGTTTTTTCTTCATATTTTCCTCTTGTTTTGCTTTTTCTGCGGCTAATTCGTTCTCTTTCTTCGTTACCTCTTCTTTCTTTTTGTTTTCTTCTTCGAGTTGTTTTTTCTTCATTATTTCCTCTTGTTTTGCTTTTTCTGCGGCTAATTCGTTCTCTTTCTTCAATGCTTCTTCTTTCTTTTTGTTTTCTTCTTCGAGTTGTTTTTTCTTCATTATTTCCTCTTGTTTTGCTTTTTCTGCGGCTGATTCGTTCTCTTTCTTGAATGCTTCTTCTTTCTTTTTGTTTTCTTCTTCGAGTTGTTTTTTCTTCATTATTTCCTCTTGTTTTGCTTTTTCTGCGGCTAATTCGTTCTCTTTCTTCATTGCTTCTTCTTTCTTTTTGTTTTCTTCTTCGAGTTGTTTTTTCTTCATTATTTCCTCTTGTTTTGCTTTTTCTGCGGCTAATTCGTTCTCTTTCTTCAATGCTTCTTCTTTCTTTTTGTTTTCCTCTTCAAGTTTTTTCTTTAATGCTTCCTCTTGTTTTGCTTTTTCTGCGGCTAGTTCTTTCTCTATCTTCAGTACTTCTTTCTGTTTCTTTTCTTCCTCGAGTAGTTTTTTCTTCAATGCTTCCTCCTGTTTTGCTTTTTCTGAGGCTAATTCGTTCTCTTTCTTCGTTACCTCTTCTTTCTTTTTGTTTTCTTCTTCGAGTTGTTTTTTCTTTATATCTTCCTCTTCGTTTGCTTTTTCTACGGCTAGCTCTTTTTCTTTCTTTATATTTTCTTCTTCGAGTTGTTTTTTCATCAAGGTTTCCTCATGTTTTGCTTTTTCTGCGGCTAATTCGTTCTCTTTCTTCATAACCTCATCTTTCTTTTTGTTTTCTTCTTCGAGTTGTTTTTTCTTCATATCTTCCTCCTGTTTTGCTTTTTCTGCAGCTAATTCGTTCTCTTTCTTCGTTACCTCTTCTTTCTTTTTGTTTTCTTCTTCGAGTTGTTTTTTCTTCATATCTTCCTCTTGTTTTGCTTTTTCTACGGCTAGCTCTTTCTCTTTCTTCATTTCCTCTTCTTTCCTTTTATTTTCTTCTTCAAGTTGTTTTTTCATTAGAGTTTCCTCGTGTTTTGTTTTTTCTGCTGCCAATTCTTTCTGTTTATTTTCCTCATCAAATAGCTTTTTCTTCATATCTTCCTCTTGTTTTGCTTTTTCTACGGCTAGGTCTTTTTCTTTCTTCAGTTCCTCTTCTTTCTTTATCTTTTCTTCTTCAAGTTGTTTTCCCTTCAAGGCTTCCTCGTGTTTGGCTTTTTCTGCTGCCAATTCTTTTGTCTTATTAAGTACCTCTTCTTTCTTTTTATTTTCTAATTCAAGTTGTTGTTTCTTCATATCTGCCTCCTGTTTTGCTTTTTCCACGGCAAGCTCTTTCTCTTTCTTTATTTCTTCTTCTTTCTTTTTGTTTTCTTCTTCAAGCTGTGTTTTCATTAATGCTTCCTCCTGTTTTGCTTTTTCTACTGCCAATTCTTTTTCTTTCTTCAGTTCTTCTTCTTTCTTTTTGTTTTCTATTTCTATTTGTTTTTTCTTCATATTTTCCTCTTGTTTTGCTTTTCCTGCGGCTAATTCGTTCTCTTTCTTCGTTACCTCTTCTTTCTTTTTGTTTTCTTCTTCGAGTTGTTTTTTCTTCATATCTTCCTCTTGTTTTGCTTTTTCTATGGCTTGCTCTTTCTCTTTCTTCTGTTCTTCTTTCTTTTTATTTTCTTCTTCGAGTTGTTTTTTCATCAACGCTTCCTCATGTTTTGCTTTTTCTGAAGCTAATTCATTCTCTTTCTTCATAACCTCATCTTTCTTTTTGTTTTCTTCTTCGAGTTGTTTTTTCTTCATATCTTCCTCCTGTTTTGCTTTTTCTGCGGCTAACTCATTCTCTTTCTTCATTTCCTCTTCTTTCCTTTTATTTTCTTCTTCAAGTTGTTTTTTCATTAGAGTTTCCTCGTGTTTTGTTTTTTCTGCTGCCAATTCTTTCTGTTTATTTTCCTCATCAAATAGCTTTTTCTTCATATCTTCCTCTTGTTTTGCTTTTTCTACGGCTAGGTCTTTTTCTTTCTTCAGTTCCTCTTCTTTCTTTATCTTTTCTTCTTCAAGTTGTTTTCCCTTCAAGGCTTCCTCGTGTTTGTCTTTTTCTGCTGCCAATTCTTTTGTCTTATTAAGTACCTCTTCTTTCTTTTTATTTTCTAATTCAAGTTGTTGTTTCTTCATATCTGCCTCCTGTTTTGCTTTTTCCACGGCTAGCTCTTTCTCTTTCTTTATTTCTTCTTCTTTCTTTTTGTTTTCTTCTTCAAGCTGTTTTTTCATTAATGCCTCCTCCTGTTCTGCTTTTTCTACTGCCAATTCTTTTTCTTTCTTCAGTTCTTCTTCTTTCTTTTTGTTTTCTATTTCTATTTGTTTTTTCTTCATATTTTCCTCTTGTTTTACTTTTTCTGCGGCCAACTCATTCTCTTTCTTCAAATCGTCTTCTTTCTTCTTGTGTTCTTCTTCGAGTTGTTTTTTCATCAATGCTTCCTCCTGTTTTGCCTTTTCTTCTGCCAATTCTTTTTTCTTCAGTTCTTCTTTCTTTTTATTTTCTTCTTCGAGTTGTTTTTTCATCAAGGCTTCCTCATGTTTTGCTTTTTCTGCGGCTAATTCGTTCTCTTTATTCATAACCTCATCTTTCTTTTTGTTTTCTTCTTCAAGTTGTTTTTTCTTCATATCTTCCTCCTGTTTTGCTTTTTCTGCGGCTAATTCGTTCTCTTTCGTCGTTACCTCTTCTTTCTTTTTGTTTTCTTCTTCGAGTTGTTTTTTCTTCATATCTTCCTCTTGTTTTGCTTTTTCTACGGCTAGCTCTTTCTCTTTCTTCTGTTCTTCTGTCTTTTTATTTTCTTCTTCGAGTTGTTTTTTCATCAAGGCTTCCTCATGTTTTGATTTTTCTGCAGCTAATTCGTTCTCTTTCTTCATAACCTCATCTTTCTTTTTGTTTTCTTCTTCGAGTTGTTTTTTCTTCATATCTTCCTCCTGTTTTGCTTTTTCTGTGGCTAACTCATTCTCTTTCTGTAGTTCTTCTTTCTTTTTGTTTTCATCTTCTTTTTGTTTTTTCCTCATTGATTCCTCCTGTTTTGCTTTTTCAGCTGCCAATTCTTCCTCTTTCTGCAAAGCTTCCTTCTGTTTGGCTTTTTCTGTGGCTAACCCGTTCTTTTTCAGAATTTCTTCTTCTTTCTGAATGATTTCTTCCTCGAGTTGTTTTTTTTTAAAATCTTCCTCCTGTTTGGCCTTTTCCGCTGCCAATTCTTTTTCTTTGTTAAGTTCCTCTTCTTTCATTTTATTTACTACTTCAAGTTCTTTTTTATTCATTTGTTTCTCCTTTTCTTCTTTTTCTGTTGGCAATTCTCCTTCTTTATTTTTATTTTCTTCTTCACGTTCTCTTTTCTTGAAATCTTTCTCCTCATTTGCTTGTTCTTGTGCCAATTCATTTTCTTTCTTTTTGTTATCTAAATCGAGTAGTATTTTCTTCGAATCTTCGTCCTGATTTTCATTCTTTTTTATTTCGTCTTCTAATTGCTTTTTCTTTAAAGCTTCATCCTTCTTAGCTTTTTCAGATGCTAACTCTTTCTCTGGCATCAATTCTTCTTCTTTATTTTTATTTTCGTCTTCAAGTTGTCTTTTCTTCAAATTTTTCTCCTGTTTTGATATTTCTTCTGCTAATTCTTTTTCATTGCTTTGATCCTCTTGTTTGTAGATGTTTTCTTGTTCAAGTTGTATTTTCCTCATTGCTTCATCCTGCTTTTCATTGTCTGGTGCCAATTCTATTTTTTTCTTGACCTCCTCGTCTACGTTTTTGTTTTCTTCTTCAATCTGACCTTTCTTCAAAATTTCATCTTGATTTACTTTAATGACTGCTAATTCATCATTCATCTCTTTTTTTTCCTTTGTTATATCTTCATCGTGTTTTTTAGTCACATCTTCTTCTTGCTTCGACTTTTCTTCTGATATTTCTATTTCCTTCTTCAGTTCTTTTTCTTTATTTTCTTCGTCTAAATTTTTTTCATTCAGTGCTTTGTTTTGCTTTGGTTTTTCTGCTGATATTTCTTTTCCGTTCTTTAGTTCATCTTCCATCTTATTCTTATCTTCTTCCTTCTCTTCAACTAAAATGTTCTCTATCTTTAGTTGTTCTTCTGTCTTGTTATTTTCTACTTCAAGTTGCTCATTTGATATGTTTTCTTCTTTCTTAAGTTCTTGTTCTTTTTTACTTTTTTTTCCGTCTATTTGGATTTCTCTCATATTTTCATCATTTTTATCAATTTCTTCTAATAATTCTTTTTCTATCTGTATTTTTGTCTGTTTATTTTCATTATCTTCTTTGATTTGAATTTGCTGCAACGCGTCATCTTGCTTATCAATTCCACTATCGAATTCTCTTTCTTTATTTAGTTCTTTCTTTTCTTCTTCAATGTGTTTCTGCTTCAGGGCATCGTCATTTTCATCCTTTTCTTCTGATAATTCTTGTTCTTTCCCTAGTTCTTTTATTTCATTTTTATCTTCATGTTCTAGTTGTTTTTGCTTTAAAGTGTCATCTTGTATAGTCGTAGTGGTGACTAGTATGTTTTTGTTATTTGCTTCGTCTTCTTCTTTTCTTTTGATTTCATCTTCTAATTGGTTGTTTTTATTTGCCAATTCTGTATCTTCATTTTTCTCTATATCTTGATGTATGGTAACGTCTTTCTCATTTAATTGTTTTATTTTCAGCTCTTCGTCTGGTTGCACTTTATTTTCAATTTTTTCTTCTTCCCTTTTTGTTTTGTCGTGTGTTAGTTGTTCTTTTTCTAACAGTTTTTCGGTTTTTAGTTCTCGTTCTTCCTTTTGATTTTCTACCGTTTGTTCTAAATTGTACTCAAGCGAGTCTTTATTTTTTTCCTGAATTTCACTCTGAATAGTTTTTTTTGCCGATGGACCTTCTTGTGTGGTTTTGTTACCTTCTTCATTTTTATTATTCATCACTTCCTCTTTTGTATTTATTTCATCAATTTGTTTTACTTTGTGAAGCTCTAGCATAATCTTTTCTTCGAATAATTCTACTTCGATCTTCCCTTCGTTACATTTTAGTAGGTTTTTATTTTCTGTTTGTTCTTGACTTTCTCGTAGATCTACCTTTTCTTTACCCAAATCTATTTCTTCCACAATTGTTTTTTTTTCTTTTTTGTTGTCTTCTTCAATATATTTATAGATCTCTTTTTCATCCTTCTGTATATTATTTGCACTTTCTTCATTTTGATTTTCAAGTATATACATATTTTTTTTATCATCTATTTGCTCAATATTTTCTTCTGTTAAAGTTTTATCCTCATTTGGTTCTTGTTTCTTATCATCACATTCCATTTTATTTGAGTTTTTCATTAATTCTAATTCATCTTTCACCTGAATGTCAATTTTAGGTTGGTTTTCAAATTCAATATCTAAAATTTCAGTGAGTTCTTTTGAATTAGATTCAATATCTTGCATTTCTTGTGTTACTGTTTTTATATTTGTATCTGAATCTATTTTTTTGTTTACATCCGTATGTTTTTCTTCTATACACATCATCTGATTTTCATTAATGGCAACATTATTTTCTATTTCTAATATTTGTGCCTGAAAAGATTCGATATCAATTTCTTGTACTAGTTGACTATGATTTTTCATATCTGTAATTTCTTGTAAATTTGCTTCCTCTTTTATCATTAGTATTCCTTTTTGTGGTAATTTTTCTTCTTCAATATGCATATCCTCAATGTTTCCAAATATAACATTAGTTCTTATCATTTTCTCCATTAATTCATCTTCAACGAAAGTTTTCTGTGTTTCTGTGTCATCTTTTTTCATTTGATTGTATTCTTTATTGTGTTTTTTCATCATGTAAGATTTAATTTCTTTAACAGACTCTGAAATATTTTTTAACATTTTACTATTTACTTTTTCAGCTTGTTGGTGATTATCAATTTCATATATTACAATGTTAATACTTTCCGAAAGACTTTTTATTACAAGATTAGTACTATTGTCCAGTTCGGCGTCGTCTTCACAGCAAAAATCATCAGAAATTATACTAACAATATTAACCAATTCTAATAAGTCATTGTAAATCTTATTTGTTTCTATAAGTATTTCATCGTTATTTTGATTGACGTTTGTACTTTTATCTTCCTCTTCAAATTTTGAGCAAATTTCTCTTAGAGGATTTTTAAGTTTTTGAAGATTGGCCAATTTGTTGCTTAAGGGTCCTTGTAAAATATCAGCATAATTTACAAAAAATTTTATATCTTTTAATGGTCTAACGAAATTGTTTTGTCTACTATAAAAATTAATTTTGTTGAGAATATTTGTCATTCTTTGCAAACTTGATTTTGATAACTGTAAAGATAATTTCACAGAATTTTCTATGTCTGTGTCTCTTACTCCCTTAACAAGTTCCATTAATTCAAATTCTTCTATGGCATTATTTGTATTAGTTAGAGTTTCAGAAATTTCTTTCTTATTTTTCATTATCATTGCCAGTGGTTCTGAAAACATTTTTTGTGCTTTCACCAAGAGACTTTTGATATTTTCTAATTTTACTGATGAAATACCATATTTGTTAGTTTTCTGAATATCTGGAAATGAATCGATAGTGTCTTGTATAATTTGTTGTTGACTATCAATATCACTACTAACCGTAGTTATTTCTTTAATATAGGATTGTTTCAAATCTGTTCCGTCTATTAGAGAAATATCAACCAATTCATATTGTTTCAATGTATCGAAACACTCCTTTATTGTTTCTAAAGCATTCGATAAATGTGTTATACTTATTATCTCGCTGTTACACATTATTTCCTGGTGAGATTTTGCTAGCATATTCTCTTGTACTATCGAAGCATGTTTGTATAGTTTTTTTAATGGCAATACCACGCATAGCAAATTATTTGAATCAATGGAATCAATGGAAGATGCAGTGATAGAGAATAGTTCACTCTCGACTATTTCAATAGCGTTTAGAACATTACCCAAGGAGTCGATTGAAATATTTTTATTATTTAGTACATATCCTGATTCTGATGAAATTTGATGTAGAGAACTGATGGCAAATTTTAATTCAGTCAGTGGTTCATTAAATAGTTTTAAAATTTCCAAATTAGTGTTAACCTCTTCCGTGGGCCTAATTAAGATATCTTCTGTTTTCAAAGCAGTATTAATAACCTCTTCTTTCTTAGATACATCATATGTTTGAACTGTTCTTTCATGATTTTCATGTCCATCTACAAGATTTCCAAAGGTGTTTTCTATATCTTCCAAAGTATCAATTATAGAAACTAAGAGTGGTTGTTCTTGAGAATATTGATGTATTTCTTGAATAATGTTTAATTTAGCATTTTTAGAAATATTACATATGTTTTCAAGAGGTTCCGTTATTCCTTCTATAGAATCAAATACGTCTTCCATTTCCGTTAAAAATGATATAATATTTTGAATGTTTTCTGTTACTTGTTCTGTAATATTGATTTTATTATTATCTTCATTTTTTGATTCAATAGGTAAGTCCTCGGTTTTTGAAAGCGATTCAAGACATTCAGTTAAATTTTCAACTGTTTTGTGAATCGCATTTAATGACTTTTCTCGAAATATTTCAGAATCAATAATTTTTTCACTCATAGTGACGTCGGGTTGAATGTGTTTTGATTGAGTTGAATCAAATTCAGATTTATTTTCTTTGTTGGTGATATTTGCTTCTTCAATTATTTCGAATAGTTGTTTTATCTCTCTTATTGATTCATTTAAATTAAAAGCATTATTGGCTTGTCCAATTAATTTGAAAATAGTTTCATTATCAATATATTGATAAAGACTTGCTAGTTTCGATGAAAGTACTTTTAATTCATTATCATTTAAAATTAATTCGCTTGAGCATTTAACATCATTTATGGTATTTATGATATTATTTATTAATTCTTGAACTATAGTAATGTCATTAAAATTTATAGATTTACTCTTTGTCCCCTCATTTACAAATGCATTCATAATTCCATTAATTTTTTCCATAGGTAGTTCAAATAATTTAAGGAAAACTGGTGATTTTGAAAGCTTTGTGTATATTAAAAGTTCCATCTTATTTGCAAATATCGGCTGTTGTTCAAAATAATTAATATTTGAATCACTTGAAATTTTGACAACTATATTTTCAATTATACTGATAATTTCTTGTGAGGTAGTGTCATTTGGTAATACAAAATTAATTATGTCATTTAAACAACTCTGCAATTGATTTAAATTTAGATCTATAATTTCTTTTGATATCATTATGGCCAATTTTGGTGGTTCGTTTTCAAATTTGTTTGCATAATTATTTATGTGATTTATAGATGATTCTATGTTTTCCATAAAATTTATAAGCCTGCACTTGTGAGTCTTATTTTCCTTATTTTTTAGTATATTTTGTTTAATTAATGATCCTGTAGCATGTTGTAAATCTTTTAAGTGCGTTAATATAATTCCTTTTAAATCATTACCATCACTGACGGTATGTGATTTGATATCATCTTTATATATCGTTAATCCTTGATCTACATTTATATCAGAAATATTTTCATTACATTTTTCTTTCGTATCGTTAATGTGTTTTACTTCTAAAAATGATATTTGTTTTTCCATATCAAGCAGTGAACTTTTAAGTACATCAAGACATGGTCTTTCTTCGTTTGTTGTATGTTTATTATCGATTATTGTAATACATTCATGGAAATTGTGAATAGACTGTTCTACTTCATTAATCAGAGCTGCTTGTTTTTCGGGTGTCATTTCATCGCAGGTATCGATATATTCCTCGAATATTGTAAGTTCTTTTTGCAGCTCAACAAGAGGTTCAGCATAAGATTCAGCATATGATGATGCCAGAGATATATCTGCAGTAACAGTGTCTTCATCTGATTTATGTATAATTTGTTTTTGCAATTCTGTTAAGCAGTCTTGAATTTTTTTAACAGGTTCTGCCAAACTAGAAATTTCCATTTTGGTATATGTTTTCTCAGATAAATCGTGAATGTAATCACTAATATACGTATTAACTTTTCTTATTGGCGAAGAAATAGATTTTAGCATACTACAATTCAAGGTATGAGAATCTTTTGTCTTTATATCTGAAATAATGGCGGTCAAATTATTCTTTAATTCATTTAAATCATTCAACATCTCAATATCTGTAGCGATATCTGGTTGATTTTCAAAACATGGTAAAATATCATTAAGAGCAGTAAGATATTCCAAAACATCCTGTGATTCGACAAATATATTTGTATAATTAGATGTATCGGAATTTAAATTTGCAATTTCAAATTTGTGACAAATTTCTCGTAAAGGTAAAATCATTGACTCAAACGTAAGTGAATACCTAGATAACGACGAAGGAAGAATCTCTATTAACTTTGTAAACTTTTGTATATCACTTAACGGTCGCGTGAATTCTTCTTTTTTACAGAAGTTATTTATTTTCGTCAACACATCTAACATTTTATTAATATTGCACTTGACTATATCAATTGAGGTATTCACACATTCTTTGCTTTTAGTATCCTTAATATCTTTGATTAATTCTTTATCTTGTAACAAAAGAACTTCTTTTTCACATGAACTCAAAAGTGTAGCTAAGATATTTCGTTTTTGAACAACTAGATTGAACGGCTCTCTGAAAATACTTTGAATTTCCTTAATGAGAGTTTTAATATAATCGACTTCTTCAAATTTTTTTTCTCGTAAATTCGCCTCACTTGCTTCTTTAATATCTGTGAAAATAGCAATCGTGTTGTCAATAATATTAATTTGTGAAATAATATCTTTTTCAATGAGCTCTTCGGCGAATTGATCATTTTCATCTCCTTCAGTAAGTATATGCATATCAGATGCTTGAGTAAAGTCCAATATATCATGCTGTTCAAGAGCAGCAAAACATCTTTGTACAGATATTAATGCATCAGCTAATGTAGTTGTGTATGTAAACTCATTTAATGACTGTTCCGTTTCTTCGGGATCATTTATTAAGTTTTCTTGAACAGCAATTATGCATTTGCTAATGTCTTGTAAAGGTTTTGCGATTTCCATGGCAAAATCAATGTTTAGATTCTCTTTTCCAAAATCATTCGTGGATTCTACGGGTAAAATATTTTGAATTGTTGCTATACCTGATAAAAGGTTATGTATAGCTACATCAAGTTTATCTTTTTCCAATTTATCAGAATAATTATTTTGATTCAATATGTCATAAGATTCCCAAATTCTTTGCTGTTGAATCGCACCAACTGCCAATCTCAAATCCTCAAGAGGTTCAGCCAATGTTTTCAAAACGGACAAATCAGTGGCAGTCGATACATCATCAACATTTTCCAAATGAATAATTTCGTCTTTAACGGCTAAATTTTCTCTTTGACTCGACATTTTAGCGACGACTTCTGAAACGTTTATTGGTAATAGAGACGTTTCTTCTTTTTGATTCAGAATACTTTTTACCGTTTTAATATTATCATCTAACTCAGAAAGCTGCTCCGCGATAACGTTTAACTGTCTCAATGTTTCATTATCAGTAATTGCTTTTGTGTATTGATCACAATTTTTTCTTTGAATTTTTTCGACAGAATGCTGAAGTTTTTCTAAAGAAATCGCAATGTTCGTAAGCTGTGTTGAATCTTGTTGACAAATCTGTAAAATGTCAAATATTGCTAATTTTTCAATATTTTTCCTCAACTCGATTACACATTCAAATAGACATTTTAATGGAGAGTGTGTGATTTTTTGAATTTCTTCCATGCTTTCAATGTTCAAAGATTTTTGCATTGATGTAAGACAATTATATAGAATTTCTACTGATCCTTTTATGTCTGAAGTAAGAACATTTTCTCTCTCCTGATAAACCACTGTCTCTAAAGGTACATCGAATGAATTGATTGGGGCAGATTGTGTTAATTGCTTTGCTTCTGCTAATGTTTTAATAGCCGAAATATCTTGTAATGTAGACATGTCGTCTGCTATTTCCAAAGCATATTGGTGTTGAATTTCTAATAAACATGTATCAAGATCTCTTAAGGATTTAGCCAAAGTCATTTCTACGTTGAAATGTTCCAAATCATTACCCAATTGTGATTGTACATTATGTTCAATCACTACTAAATTATTATAAAAATCTTGGAACGGTTTGGCTATTGTCTTTAAAACTGAAGGATCTTCTTTTGAATCTTGAATGCTGTCATATTCTTCGTATATTTGTTGGTTCACAATATTCAAACTATTATTAAATGATTGCAAAGGAGTTGCCAAAGCACGAATTACAGTTGCATCGGTAATAGACGTTAATGAATCTTGATTTTCCGAAAGCTTTATTTCTGATGCAGCAACCGTATCACGCATTTCGATTAAAATATTTGCTAAGCGATGTAACGATAAGAGTTTTTCCGATTGATGCATGTCATCTGTTCTTTCAATATTACTTATGTTTTCGGAAGCGAACAAAATTTGTTTTTTTATATTGTTAGCGAGATTCGTTAAACAATCGGTATTTATTTTCACTTCATCCTCATTCAATTGTATTTTTTTAGTTTCCTCGAAATCGACTTCTTTTAGGTTTAGTCGATTTATTGTACTCAGAGTAGAATTGACACAATTTTGTACATCTCTCGATGTGATATTTGTAATACTAGTTATATTTTTTTGAAGCAAATCTGTAGAGCTCGAAGCAATACCTAAAAATGAATGAACATCATTTTGTTTTAACGATATAAAACTTGAATTAAGAGTTTCAAGAGGTGATACTAAATTACGAAGAACTGCTAGACTTTCATACGATGATAATTGTAGAACACTTTCTAATAATTTGGCTAGTTGAGTTTGAAGTTCTTCCATTTTTACTGTGTATATTTTTGTTTTATTATTCTCAGCCAATAATTCAATATTACTTTGTAGATTTAATAAATTACGAGCTACAAATTGTACTATAGATTGATTTTCTTCAAAAGGTTCTAAATCTTTTACATCAAATTTTTGACCAATGTTTATTAAATTATTTTTTATGCTATGAATTGAAGAGGTAAGATTATCGATCGAGTTTTCAGTCATCGGTGATGAAATTTCTTTATTCATAGAATCAAGGCCGTATCTTAATTGCAGCATAGGATCCACTATGCTTTGGAGAATCGCTGAATTGATGTCATATAAATTTTCATTTGACTCTTTAACTGCTGCTTCCTCTATAGTTTCAAGAGCTGTTTGTAATTCTTGAATTGGTTTTGCAATTAAGTCTAAAACGTATTCCTGGATACTTATCTCTTTATCAGTACATATATTACTTTTAATTGACTCTAAAGATTTTTGCAATTTCAACACGGGCTTCCATATATTTTGCATGACAACCGTATTATCTTTTTCTTTATTTTCATTTGGTATGTCAGAATCATTTTTACTCAATTTGTTTGCTTCTCTGATTAAATTTATTGATTTTATTGAACCTTCTGATACTGATAAAGCAGTCATAATATCAGCAATAATAATATTTAACTCTTTTGCTGTTTTAGTACTTCTGTCATTGTCTAAGTTAGCTGTTAAATCTTTGATTAATGATAAAACACTTTGCATTGGTTTTGCTAAAGTTTCCACAAGACAAATACTTGTTCTGTGAACTAAAGTTCGCGCACCACTTTCTAGTTCAACACATTTTTCAATTACTGCTAAACTTTGTTGAAGATTTTTTAATGGGATACAACATAGCTGAAATAATTCCATCGGAGCTGTATGAAAAATATCATCTTTAAAAACTCCAACAACATTCTGTAATTCACTTACAGGATTTCTCAGACTTTCAATGACTTCAAGGCTTTTTTTGGCTGTAGCGGCTGAACTCATCTGTGCTGACTGCATTATAACTTCTTCTTCGACTGCATTCAATTGACTTTGTACAACTTTACATATTTTTAATAAAGTAATTGCTTTTTTTGTTATGACATCGGTTTCTTTTGAATTAGCAAGTAATTGTTCAGCATCACAAGATTTTTCACTGCCAGAACTTGATTTTCTAGAAATTTTATTTCCCTGTTTATCTTTTCGACTCTTTTTACTTCTAGGGGGTTTTTCAAATTGCTCATCTTCTTTTCTATTGGCTTTATGCTTTCCCTTATTTTTTTCATTTTCATTATCTTGGTTGAAACAATCCTTGTCTTTGTCGTATTCAGAACTTTTGGCTGTACCAAATGTTTGTTGATCACTTTCTGAAATAAATTGTTCTTCTGTCGTCTTAATTTTATCATTATCAGTTTTTTCTTTAGACAAACTATAAAAATCCTCAGCACTCTTAACCGACTCGGATTTTTTCCTTGGAGGTCTCGAGGGAATGTCATTTATTTCTTCATTGTAGATAACCGGAGCTTCAGTTATTTCTACTGGGAATGCCGTACCTGCCATATCTTCAACTATCGATAACTCATCCATATCTGCTTCTGTTCTTAAATCATCATCGGCAGATATAAAATAATCTGGGGAAACGTCTATAACTATTGCTTCCATTAGCAAGTTTCCTGACGTCGAGGTTTCTTTTACAAATCTTAATGGTGGTAATTCAACCACATTTTGTTCTGAAATATTTTCCGATAGTTGATCTGCATACATCTCTACAATTTGCAAAGCTTCTTCTTCTGTTAGATCTGGAGTCTCGTAGAGAGAAACTGATACTTCTTTTCCATCAAATGAAAATGAAATTTCTCCTTTATCGTCTAATGTGACATCGCCAACAGGTGTATCATATAGTTGTGATGTTCGCTCTTCGTGAATGGTAGAAAGTGAAATATTTCTTTGAAGTGGTTCTGGATCAGACTTAATTGGCACTTTACCAGCTTTTACGGTATCTTCAAAACCCAAGAGTGAAGCAGAACTAGCAGCTATTCCCATACAATTTTGAGCTTCACAAGTATATGTTCCTAAGCAACATGTACCGTCTTGTCCTGATATTATTCTATGAATATCACCAGGTTTCAATTCCTCTCCGTCTTTATACCATTTCAAGACTGGTTGTGGTACACCTATAACTTTGCATTCTAAATTAACAGCACCTTCTTCGGACAAAATTGCACGTAAACTTTCTAGAAAACGAGGTTTCTTGAAATGACGAGGAATGACAAGTTTGAGAAAACATGAAGTTACACTATGTCCAAATTCATTAGTTGCAATGCATTTCCATTCTGCTTGGTCTGTTATTTCCAATTGTCTTATATCAAGATGAAAGATCCCTTTACTTTCCTTAGTAATTTTGTAGCGTGGACTTTCGTCAATCGGTTGATCGTCGCGATACCATGCCAATGTTGGTTCTGGAGATATACTAACTGAAAAACAAATATGATATTATTAAAATAATTCTGATTTGAAATCGTTTAATGATGTACTCAAAATTATACTTATATTTTGATACTCATTTTCAATTGATTTGATACACATAATACAAATCACCTAAGATTAAATATTTTACTATAATAATTAAACAGAACAAATAATATACATAGTAAGGAAAAAAAAATTCATTAGGGGGTGCCTGCTACCAACGTAACTTTTTTTCTCAATTTAATTTTGCATTTTGAAAAAAAATAACTTAAATAGTTTGGACATTAATACAGAAAAATATACCTTACATAACTTTTTAATTATGTTTTATTTTATCATTTTATATTTATTTTATTTTATTCGGAAAACATACTGCGTACATAATAATAATAATTAAAACAAAAATGATACATACAATTTCATGCCCAAGTAACATGTTTTCATTCACATATATAAAAAGTAGTAATATTCTACCTAAAAGTATTTAATTTATTCATTTTTTTTTTGCTTTTTTCTTTCTTTGTTATCGGGCGGGTACATGCGAAACACGAGGAGAAAAGGAACATCAAGTATTACTCTGGTTAAAATTTGAAATTTTAATAGCAAAAGAAAAAAGGAACAAGTAAACAGCACAAAAAATCTTATATTTAAATTATTCTGGTTAAAATTAAAATCCACAATCTGATGTTAAAATTAATATTTTAAGAGTTAAATTCAACATTAATACGTCCCCCAACAAAAAAATCAAAAGACATAATAATTAATGTTATGTAAGTATATATTCTTGTAGAAAAATAAAAAAAATACCCCAATTTTAGACATTTATCTTAAATTAATAAAAAAATTATAAGGCGTAGAGCAATATGTTTTTTTTTTAATTAAAATAGACAAAAATATATGGAAAAATATGTCATGACATTTGCATTAATGCTTCAGATTTAGCAAAGAAACCTCAAAAAATTTAATTTCACAATGCACTGAATGGATTTTTGTACGCCATATAGTTTATTAAAAATATAAGTTGAACGTTGAAAATCAGGGTGTGGCATTATTTTTCTACAAGAATTTATACACTTTATTGTTAAAAAGTAAAGGTACATTTTTCTTCATAAATACCCGAACTATCTAAGTTTTTTTTTTTTAAACGATTTGATTAGTAATAATGCATCACAAAGTGGCGAAACTCTTGTATCGACTATCGCGACAAAAATGAAATTTATATTTTACTATATTCTGTTCCGATTATCCTTAATTCCAATTTTTCCGTGAACCCCTTAAGGGAGCATATAAACATAAACACCCCAATTTCAAATCAAATTCCTCGAATATGTTAAACAGTGTGTTTCAAGATAAAATATCATAAGTGTTTTCAACATTTTCACACAATTTTTAAATTCACCTTAAATTCCCGTAAAAAAAACTATTAAAAATACCCTTTTTACAGCATTTTTTTAAATTACTCTATAACTATGTGTTGTAGAGAAATAAATCTTTTATATGCTTAAAGAGTGCATAAAATCAAAGTGAATGACCGATAAACTTTTTAAATTTCAACTAAGCTTTGTTCTTAAAAAGGAAAAAATCAACAAATTTTGGGTTTCCGATAAAATCATAAGAGATTCACATCTATTTCCTTAATGCCTTAAACATGTTTTCTAAATGTCTAAACATCTAATTATTTATACAGCCTCTCTAGTATTATAAAATAAAATAAATTTGAATTGAAAATTAAAATTAAATTATAAATATAGGTAATTAATTATATGAACCTTTAACTGTGAATCTAAAATCTTCATTTATTCTAGCTTCTTGACTTTTGAGAACTTGTACAAATTTCGGTGCTTTATTTTCTGAAAATAGCTGCATCCTTTCTTCGTCATCAAGTTGATTTTGTATATCCTCTACTGTCAATTCAGCTTGACTGCTTGCTTGTCCCATACAGTTTTTGGCAATACAGCAATAGGACCCTAGAGAGTTGCTTCCTGTCAGTTGATACACATCTCCAGGTTTCAATTCGAGTCCGTCTTTGAACCAACTGAGTTGCGGTGTGGGAAATCCAACTACCTTGCACTCGAATGACACAAGGCCTTCTTCCGTCAGTACAGCTTTGAGATTTTCCATAAATCGTGGTTTTCGGTAGTTTTTCGGAACTGTAAATAAAATACTTCTATAACAGATTATACAACAATTTAAGAATACTAACGATGTTCACGGAAGTATATATATTATTTTATTTTCATTTATTGGGCTTTTTCAACAGACTACATATATATGTAATAACAGATAACAATATTATATATATAATTAGTCCAATTATAGAGAATCGCAAATAACTACAAATAATATGGTTAAAAACGAACTATCAAAATCCGATATAAAACTATTGAAATCATGGTTTGATAGAAACTTATTTACAGTTAATATTTATTTATACAATAAATATATGTTAATATTTATTCATTTAATACAAATGCGACTGGTAAAAGTGAATTATTGTAGTTGTCATGCGGATACAAATGGCTTGATTATAACTGGTTATTTTTTTACTCTCATTTTATTTTTAGCAATATTTTTTCTCCCTTCAGCAATTGTAACATATTTTTTAATTTAATATACCTTTGTTAATATTATTTTAAACTGTTGGTTCAATAAATTAATAAAATTAAAAAATAAAAATTGTGTGTGAGATACTTTTAAAAAAAAAAAGTGTTTTAATATTTACCGTCGATGGTGACCTTGCACGTGGACACCGCCAGTCTTCCCCCGGCGCTGGCCGCGACGCACTTCCACTCGCCGTCGTGCTCCCACGTGGTGGCGCCCACCCGCACCCTCAGCCCGCCCGCGCCGTCTTCTAGCGGGGTGCAGATCGTGGTGTCGACGCGCCCCCCGCTGCCACCGTACCACGCTACCGACTTGGGCCATGGGGGCACAGCCACGCGGCACGACAGCTCCAGGGGATCGCCCACCTTCACACGCTGGTCTTGCAGCTCGACGAGGAACACGGGCGCCGGCTCTGACGATATCGCACTGCACAAAATTACGCAACTAATTAAAATGAAGAACTCTTAAAATAATATTTTATATCTTTCTTTCTTTTTCGTGTCCGGCTAAGCTCTACCACTCCAATAAGCAGCGACTGATATCGCACTGTCATTTGTCATAATCAGATCACCAGGACTACAGACCACTCCCATCATTGGGAACATCAGCAAGTGGATGTCATCCTGGGTTGCGCCGCATCATCTGATGTAGACATCAGCAAGTGGATGTCATCCTGGGTTGCGCCGCATCATCTGATGTAGACATCAGCAAGTGGATGTCATCCTGGGTTGCGCCGCATCATCTGATGTAGACATCAGCAAGTGGATGTCATCCTGGGTTGCGCCGCATCATCTGATGTAGACATCAGCAAGTGGATGTCATCCTGGGTTGCGCCGCATCATCTGATGTAGACATCAGCAAGTGGATGTCATCCTGGGTTGCGCCGCATCATCTGATGTAGACAGGTATCCCCACCTTTGCAGTTTTTTTTCATCTTCCATAGAGCGTATGGTAAGTGCTCTCCAACTCCGATACTCTCATTTGGTTTCATCCATGGTGCCGCTCCAGAGTCCAGTCGCTAGAGTTTTTCTCTCCGCTGTTGATAGGACTCAACAAGGGATGTGGCCTTAATAAAACTTTTCCTGGACTTTAGGCGCGACACCACTGGCTAGTGATGGTATAAAGGGTGGCGTATGTCGTGGGTGTATTTATATAAAAAAAGACTTCAAAATTAATTTATGCCAACACAGAAAAATTTGGTGTTCGTTTCTCTCTGCCTACCCCATAATGGATAAGGCGTGATGGAATTTATTTTATTTTTATGTAGCTTCTCGGGCAAATAAACAGGTACTATGTCAAATAGTTATTTAACACGCACCCAATAAGTTGCCACATTCTGGAGACTTATGATATTAATCGTCTCACAGATCCAGACTGAAAACACAATAAAAAACTGTGTCTCCACCGGGAATCCAACCCGGGACCCTTCGGATCAGCAGTCAGATACCTAACCAACTGAGCTACGAAGGCCGACTATGTATGTATGTATGTACATTAGGGTGTCCCTTATTTTTCAAAATACATTATGTTAAAGCAAAAAAACTAATAAAAAAAAATAATAAAATATGAAATTATTTTTATTCATTATTTACACATATATACCTATACAACAATAACAAAAAAATAACTATATTTTAAAAAGACTTATTATAAACATACTATGTACAATTGTACCGATTTGGTAATATAAGGTAATCTCTTATAATAATATAAGGTAATCTCTTAGTTATTTACTTTCAATGTTTTCATTAGGCGGTAATTTCGCACTCGTTGTTTGGTGATTTACCTCACCAACTTACAAAATACTATTTCTATACTTCTCAGTTCCAATGACATCTTCGAAAATTAATACTACATACATATGTGCGCTAATTACTGAAACGAGAGCAAATTCCTAATAAAACGTAGTTGCTTGTACCGCGTATACAATTTCTATGAATTCTCGGCCCGGGTTGCAGTGCTCTAAAAGAACTAAAAAAAAATTTCCGATTACATTAGGACCAAATGAATAAAATAAGGGCCCATGCGTTTGAAAAAAATATTTTGAAAAATAAGTGACACCCTAATGTGCACATGTCGCACCTTTATTTTCATAGTGACACTATACCTACAAAATTGTAAATATTAAATTTTTAATTTTTATAACCAGCTATGTATTTTAGATGAGCGCTATCTATTGAATACAGAAACACCAAATCACTCGTTCGAATATTTACCACCAATTGGCATTGTTGCGATTTGTATTTTTTCAAATTAAATAAAAAAATCCTAAACTTAAATCCCTGATGATGAAACAATTTTCTTTTGTTTAGTGTCACTATGAAAATAAAGGTGCGATGTAGTAATATTATCATTCATACAATTCGCCTATACCATAATATACAAAACATTCGCAAATTTGCGAGTTTTTCGATTTCTCATGATTCCTATCATCAAACATCTTGGCTTAGTTTAAATGGAACCACCCCAGAAGTAATCCCTTTCTAACTAAAAAGAAATCATCGAATTTGGACGACGTGGTAAAGAATTATTATTAATTGCAGAATTCTTTGCAAATTGAAGGGATTGATATTTTATCCTCGTGAGTTTCATCATCAGAACTCAATGAAATTTATATGATGTGTAATCATCTCCGAAGCACTTCCTATTAAAAAAGAAATCATTAAAATCGATGATTTTAGTGTTAAAGAATACAACAAATATATATTGAACTTTCATTCGATGCACCCAATACATCAGCGTGGGAAGTTAAAATTAGAGTAGAATGCTTAATAATTTATTATTTATTGTGATCAATGGGGTATTAAAAAGATCTGCAAGTTTTAAAATGAATAAACAATTACATATTTTCACAATTAATATAAATCATTAAATCACGCTTATCAAGTGATAGACAAAAAAATTAGAAAATCAAATAGTTAAACAAAAATTTAATGTATAGGATATCTCAACTCGTATAATTTCTACAATTTTATTAAATTTTCGACGACCGAGAGTCGGCTTATGAGGCGAAATTCAGTTAATCTGGAATTAGCCGATAAAAGATACTATATAGTTTAACACATCATAGCTTCTTTCATTTCATTGGAAAGAAAAAAAATGAAACATGATTGTTTTATTCTGACCTGTCTGCTGGTCTTAGAGATCCCTCCCGGCTGCCGCGTCCCACGACGTGGACCTTGGAAGAGGAGTACGCTTTCCCCATGCAATTGGCCGCTTCACATGTGTATATACCCAACGAAGTGGCGTCCTCTGGGTTGGCTGTCAAGGCGAACACGTCTCCGGCGCGTATCTCCTCGCTGTCTTTGAACCAGCGCAATGCTGGAGTGGGAACCCCAACTACCTTGCATTCCAAAGACACCGTCCCTTGGTCGGTAAGAATGGCTCGTAGCTCTTCGAGGAACTCTGGGCGTTTGTAAGCCTTTGGCACTGTAATATTTCCATAAATATCAGTTTAAAATCTATAAAAAAATATTTTTGACACGTATTAAAATCTCAATAGAGACAATGTTGAATTAGTTTATATTTACAAGAGAACCGATCGATCAAGTACCTACAAGGTACGACCTGTCATCCGCAGGTTTACGTGATCACTTTAAGCGCTTGCACAACATTCACCAATTATGACTCTTTATTGAGTTTCCTTATCAACACTAATTTCGAAAGTTCTATGTAAATGTAGAATAACATTTTTACAAATATCGCTTAAAAACAAAGTTAAAACACCATCGCCCTATGACTTTAATACGCGATCATTAAAACACCATCGCCCTATGACTTTAATACGCGATCATTAAAACACCATCGCCCTATGACTTTAATACGCGATCATTAAAATATTCAATTTATAAAACATATTAAAATGACGCAATGCGATTGTTTAGATAATATTTTTTTATAAGGGCAGCCAGTCCCTATACAGGACTATTAATTTGTGCCAAAGACGTTGATCAAAGTGTACTATATGCAGTCAAAAGCGCTCTAAACTGTGTGCAGCCCAAGGTGTCGACTGTGAAATTTTTCAGTAGTGAGAAAAATAGTACAACTCTAGTGAGTGTGAAAAATAATTAGATATTGTGGGGGGTTACAGTATAACTATATTTTTCTGTATGAACTTGTCTAGCAGTTTATAAATTTCCGTTGATCCTAACGATAGAAGATAATGTATTGATAGTTGTATCTGGAATTTTTCCTTCATCGAGCATCGGACATCATCCAATTCTCAATAAATGTCAAAAGAGTCTCTTATTGTTTTTTTTCAATGTTTGAAACTGTCACTTCATGATAGAACTCCATAATCAACTAGAATTATGAAAAAAATAAATGTAATTTTAAGTTCTATTTAATTGTATCGCAAACGCGACTCCCATTCACCGGTATCGCTCTATGCTGAGCATCATCACATCATCACAACTTAAAATTATATTAATAATGTTAAAAATAATGTTACTTATTAACTATTTTTTTTCATAATTCTAGTTAGGTACTTAATAAATATGTATTAATATTCAAAAGAAATAAAATGTAAAGTATAGAAAAATTAATAAGCTAAACTATTACGGAGAACGTTCATTACAATTTTCTATACCAACTATATTTAACAGTTTGCCATCGGACATAATCGGATTGAAGTCATATTACAAAACCAAACAAGTATGCAAAAAAAATATTCTAAACAAATTAATAGTGCCAATAAGCTTAACTTATTTTTATTACAGTACCTTCGACTTATATATTTTGTATTAAATCTGGTTATAACACACATAAAACACATAAAATATCATATTTATATAGATATTTTATGCACATGCTATGGTTTCATTCACGTCTCTGTTTTTATATTCTTTTTCATTTTTACATTGTTTACTTTTTACATTGTTGGTTGATTATTTTGTTATTTTGTTTATATAGAATCCCAATGATAACCTAGTATGGTTAGTGGGATCTTTGGTTATATTATTTTTTATGTATATTATATTCTGTTGAAATAAATAAAAAAAAGTTAAATATCTTCGGGCTTGTGAAGTGGTAATATCCATAAGACGCCAATAACTATTTATAACATTTAATTATATTATTTGATCTTTTGTATAATACCAATGTTTTGTAATTTTACTGGATATGTCAACTCAAAATTTAAAAGTTATATAAACCGAAATACACTAAAAATTATATTCAGGGATGGTCAGGTTAGGAAATAAAGTTAAGACATCCATGCAAAAGGATAGCAAGATCATGTGCACGACATTTTGAATAAGGAAAGATTAAAAAATAAACAAAAATTATTTTAAAAATTCGAATAGGTATATTACTGAATTTTAATGAAAATCGAATACATACTGATTTTAAAGCTATAAAATAGATGTTAGCACACACAAAATCTCAAGTCGACTGAAATGAATTAGCTAAGAAAACCAGAAATGTTTTTTGTGCTCTAATGTAGGTAGGCGTCTCGAACATTTTCTTTTCAAGAAATGTTATTCGTTTTCGGGAAATAAAACACATTAAATACAAAATAATATGCCAAAATTATTAAATATTATATACAATTAAGTAAAAAAATGAGGACATCCTTTTCATTTTTTTTCCACTTCACAAAGAAATTCATTAAAATACTCCTGGTTTTATGCAATATTGTTTACTTTGTATGATATACAAATTTGTTCAATTTTATCAGAATATAAAATGAATTATACTGAAAACAATTTCAACGTGCATTGTCATCGGGAATACACAAATTCTGAAAGTTTACGAACTTTCGGGAAATTAGTATAACCGATTGCGAAATTCCAGTACAGACAGACACGTGAAGTTAATTGAAAGGATGCAGAATTAATTTAAATTAAAGGATGAAGTTATTTTTTTTTTTGTAACATAAGAAATAATATACACTTTATATACATCAAAGTTTAACAAAACAATTTTTGTTTTACAAAAACGATATTTAAGAAATAGATGCGGAACGTAAACTGCTCCACTAGGTTTTTAACCATGGATGAGAAAAGGGATACAAATCAAAACATATAAATTCAAGAAATCAAGAATATTATTAGGTACATAGTTTCCTTTGTAAGAACATTATCTAATTTTTAAGGGAATTGGTTCAAATTAATTATGTTTAACATAAAAACCTATAAATCATTTTCAACTAAACTGTCACAAATTTGACAACATTTTTTTCATATAATTTATCATTTTTTTCCAATAAACTCATTTTCTTCCCTATCGCGTGAATTTCAAATAGAATTTTAAAAATATATTATTTTCGTGCAACTCTTGATACTCTGGTCGGAAAATAGTGGTTATTTTGAAAAAAAAACCATTCGACAGTTGACAGGCTACAAGTATTTATTCATTCAAAGGTGCTGAGAATAAATTAACTATTATAAAACTCAATATACCTACCAATTTTAATTTACTAAGAAATTTTCAAATGTTAGTCATAATTAGGGCCCGGATTAATATGTAAATACATATATTTAATTTACACGATTTTCAGTCTGGTCTCGTATGTGTTCTCTACCTATATGTATTATCATAATATATAGGGTGTGAAAAACTAATTTTTATTTTCCATATTTCATGGTTAAGTCCATATTTTACAAAAAAATATCACAATCATCCATATTTTCGATTTTTATATCATAAAACATGATTTAGTTCACAAATAATTGATATAATTTTACGTGTTTGCATTCTTGCATGAGTTAGTTCACAAAAGTTGATATAATTTTACGTGTTTGCGAAGATTCTGAAGCGGAAGACCCCGTTGCTGAAATAGCAAAAATTAAAATATATTTTAGACAAAAATAAAGCTTTGATACTCTAAAAACAATTAATATAGTTCTGAGCGGAAGCTTTGGGGGCACTGCAGACCTGCCTTAAACAATTTCGGAACTAGGGGTCTTTAAGTACGCTCCTATTGCATCATGTGACGTGGAAAGATCTTTCCACGTCACATAATGTATATTTAGACCAAATCGACAAAGTTTTTATTTCGATAATTTAAAAAAGCTTGTGATTGTGTACTACAATCAATTTAATAAGACAGATTTAGAGGAAGATGAATTAAACTTAATTTTTTTATTTGAATTACCTGAACATTTCGCTTTCTTTTTATATTTTTTTCAATGTAACTATTACTGCATAGTAATTTTTAAAAATAATCAATGTTTAATATGAAGGATATTCTTATTTTACACTCCATATTTTTTCCATATTTTACATTTTTTAGTCCATATTGTATGTACATATTTTGAATTTTTAATACATATTTATCCGTGCCCTAGTCATAATAGTGTAAACATTTTATAAAGTTCTCAAAGGAAGATCTTAGAGCTAGACTGATTAGAACAGTAGCAATATTACTACTACAATGTGATAATTAGTTTTGTTGTCAAATACAGAAGTTAGCGGAAAAAATTAATATTTCCAATTATATCCATATGAAATGGTATGAGGTTGCGTACAACTGGTGAATGAACTATCAGCTTTGTTTTCGAACTGTCGACAGCAGATCACAGTATTGACCGACATGAGGTAATATAGACAGATTAGACAGTGCTGGTACTATTTTTAATTTCACACACAACATGAGAGAAAAAAATGTTACTTATTAACTACATCCTGTAGGTATTGATATACAACGTGAAATTTTCTTTCAAAGCCAATTTATAAATAGACACCTAATAGCTTATTTATAACATGTTTGTTCCGCCCGCTACGACAAAATCTGTAATCCACATCTCCCCATTCTATGTACATACGCCTGCACTCTTATTCTTTTAACGACTGATCTTGAAACTATATTTCTTCATTTCCTATATTTATAACTATACTGTGTCGTAGGAAAGTATACATTAATTAATGGTTAAACAATCAAATCCTCAAAACGACTGTTCGGTAAATGTGGCAACAATTTCTAACCTTTCCTTCTCCCAAAAAGTATTGCTCCTTGCGTTAGTCATCACCATTATTGTCTACAGCTCGTCGCTCCGTATGCGTCACACATTGACAGATAGAAAGATATAGAATTTCTCAGTCTCCTACCCCACTCCATTGGGAATGTTTCAGATATTGTAGCCCTATTAACCCCCGGAGCGTCACACTTTGACAGTTGAAAAAGTACACAAACTTTGATTAACTCGAAATATACATATTTTCGTGTCGATTAACTTAAACTACGCGCCGTGCACATTATACTCAAACCATGTCGGAAATTACTAGTTTCAAGCAGTATGTATAGAGTGATACAGAGGTAGAGTTGGTGTCATCCGTGAGGAATCTGCCAACACGAAGAAACAAGTTCGCCACCAGGTAGGTGCAATATTCCCTTCTCTCCATGTCCAACACCGGCATTTTTTTTAAATATTTTTATGCTAGTATACCTACAATTGTTATCAAATATCGTATAAATTTTATATTGTAAGTACATTCTTTATATGCTTTGTATGTTTTATACTCTTTTATAACATTATGGCAGATTTGGTGAGTAATAATAGCCAAATTACGCTATTTTACTATTTAAATTTTAGCAAACAAGTAAGCGGGCATAGCTCATTCAAGTTGGATTATTGAAATTGTTATTATTACCGATGACATTGAGATGTGCTGAGCATTCCGCGCGTCCAGTCTGATTGGCAGCTGCACAAGTCCATCTTCCGGCATCTTCTGGGGCCGCAGCTCCCAACTCCAAGCAGTGGAATCTACCCTCGTTTGTCATACTAACGGTAGTGCTCGGCTGTAACCTTCGAGAGTTACGATACCATGTAACCTGAAAACATAATTGCAAAAAATAATTTCATTTAGTCGTCAACGAATGATTATAGAGTACAAAATGCACAATATCTACGGGAACTCGATACGTATGATTATTGAGTACAAAATGCACAATATCCACAGGAACTCGATACGAATGATTATTGTTTACAAAATGCACAATATCTACGGGAACTCGATATGAATTATTATAGATTACAAAATGCACTATATATACGGGAACTAGATACAAATGATTATTGAGTACAAAATGCACAATATCTACGGGAATTCGATAAGAATGATTATTGAGTACAAAATGCACAATATCTACGGGAATTCGATACGAATGATTATTGAGTACAAAATGCACAATATCTACGGGAATTCGATACGAATGATTATTGAGTACAAAATGCACAATATCCACTGGAACTCGATACGAATGTTTATTGTGTACAAAATGCACAATATCCACAGGAACTCGATACGAATGATTATTGTTTACAAAATGCACAATATCTACGGGATACAAATTAATTCAATAAAATATTGCCACTAGATTCAGTTATTACAAAATATTTTTTTTAGAAAATTAAATTATCCGGTTGGGATCTTTTGGCAATTATCGATATATTTTTTTTTTCAATTATGAGCAGTTGAGTATGGGAATTAGTCAAAAAATCAATATTTTTCAAAGAAATACAATATTTGTATAGACTCTAGACGACAACCTAAACAAGATAATAAATTAACCATACATGAGTGTACAACTGAACAAAATTGCTTTTGCAAACCACTGACAAGGACTCCGACATACAAATATTTAGGCATTTACATCGACCACTACTTGAGATGGACAGAACAAATAAATACAGTTGCGGGAAAATTTCGAAAATTGATCTATATTTTTAAAAACATACGAAACATAATAACAACAAACAATTTAAAAACAATATATTATGCATTAGCACAATCAATTATCACACATGGTATAATCGGTTGGGGTGGTGCTGCTAAAACTAATATGGACCCTCTAATTAAGGCACAAAAAGCTTTAATTAAGGTCATAATGAAAAAACCTCTCACATATCCAACAATACAATTATTTAAAGAATTTTCAGTTTTTAACATACCACAATTATATATAAAAATTATCTCTATTCATTTTCAAAGGGACAAAGTCAATCACATTACAGTACAACACAATTACGAAACGACACATAGACATTTACTCTTGACTCCAAAGACAAACACGACATTCGGACAAAGACATTATTATTACTTAGCTGCAAAAATTTTTAATCTTATAAATAAAGAAATTAAAGACATTCAGTTGATGAAAAAACTGAAACTAAAACAAACAATAGAATCATGGATAAGAAGGAAAGGCATTATTTACTGCGGAAACTTGCTTAAGCCTCAATAATTTGTAACTTTATATCTAGTGTAAAAAATAGTAAAATAATGAACGTAATATAATCTGTAGTATATAATGCGACTTTATTTTTCGCCACCTCGAAACAGGCTCTGCCTAGTGAAGTGGTTTATACCAAAATAATAATAATAAAGTATATATGTATGTATCAACGTATATATATTTTTGCTATCTATATGTGTATATTATTATCTTAATTGTAAAATGTATTTTTGTATCTATGTATTTTTGGTTTCTTTAATAAAAAAAAAAAAAAAAAATTAATGTTTGAGATATCCTGGAACTTATTCATAAATAATGGTTCGAGATATTGTATTTATCTATATTTATACAAATTTTGAGGTTAAAATTCTACACCTCCCCATGCACTCTACACCCCTTTTTGATATTTCGTTGACTAGACTAATATTTTTAAAAATAACAGAAAATAACGTATGTAACGTCAACTGCTGTCGACATAGTGGTAAGCCGTTTGAATTCTTTGCTGGCTTACTAGGTTTGATTCCCAGCAGAGGAGATTTTATTATAATTCATTTCTCAGGCAAATCATTCTTCCCTAGACTTAGACTAGACTTGCACAGGGTTCAAAGAAGTATTAAATAAATTAGTCAGTGCGCCTAGCTCGCTGGATTCGTAATCCTATGGCTTCGGTTTGTAACTTCCCTCGACCGATTTCGTACAATAATTTATGCTTATTGTAATGTCATCAATATTTGTATGAATAAATGAATTAATGTAGAGAATGTATGAGGAAGTTAATTTACTTGTTATACAAGAACATATTTATTCTTTTAAAAAAAATCAAGACAGGACATGTAGAATCAATATTATTAAGTTATATAATGTAATGGAAGGATTGCTGTACCTTTTCCTCCCAAGGTGGTCTATCTTCACAAATAGGTCATATGACAAAACTACAGAGTAAAGAATATACAGATCTGTAATAAACTATGGCTTTAGACCAGAGGATTGGTTCATACTCCAAACACATTCAATATTTAAATATAAATAAGATATTAATGACACATTTATATTAAACTTTTTGATATTTTAGTAACGTTGAGTACTGTTTATTAATTAATAAACAGTACTCAAAATATTCAAATACGTTTTATTGATTACCACCAAAGACCAAGAATAAATAAACATGAAATAAACAATATTTTCTGATACACACCGCCGTCAAAATACATATGATGGCAATCATATAGTATGGAATATACATATACAGAGATGACAACTTCTTTAGCCATTGGATATTGGTACACGGAAAGAGGTGGCACCAGGAGTGTTCAACCTTTATATCGCAACCTTTTCGATGAATCGTTTTTAAATGGCTGTTTTTTTTATATGTTATTTCTTATTGAATGATAAAGGTATGTCTGGTATCTGGGATTTTTTTTTCAGAAATCTTCCCGAGTGTGCGAACTAATCTCCATGTTTCAATATAATCATATCATGTTGAGATGTTAAAAGTGTGCAATTAAAAAATAAATATTTTTTTTACGTTGCTATCTCTTAGACCATAATAACACAATTGTATAGCAGCATAGGTATTTGCTTTTCGAAAATTCAATCCCTTTGATTACAACATGTATATTTACATATTCATCATCATGACCTAGGCTGAATCCAGGAGTCTCTTCCATTCCCGTCTATCCATTGTCTTCGTTCACTAGTTTCTAATATATGCTCCGCATGTATCCGCATCGACACTGTCCATCCATCGAGTCCTTAGTCTTCCTGCTCTCCTTCGACCTTGTGGCACAGAGAGTGTGAGGCGTTTTATAGGGTTGTCGTCGTCTATTCGGATTATGTGACCAGCCCATCTCAAGTGCCATCGGGCCCTCTATAGATCCCATACAGCTCCCTGTTATATCGACGAAGCCAACCGTTATTCTCTTTTATTGGCCCGTAGATCGTTCGAAGGATCCTTCTCTCAAAAGCCGCTATGGATCCTTCAGTTTGCTTAGTCATTACCCAGGCTTCGGAAGCAAACGTGAATTTTAAACAGAGGGATCTTTGTGTTTCTCCTAACCAGTTTTGACTTTAGCTGCTTTTGTAGAGCGTAGAAGCATCTGTTAGCAGATTCTTCTACGCCCACGTGTGTCATTGTCGCTGGTCACTGTGGATCCGAAGTAGGTATGTGAACTCCTTTATCACTTTAAAACTCCTTTATTTTCATATTAGTTAATATTTTTCATTCGGAATTGTTCCAAATATTTAGATTTATTTAAATAAGACATAATACATTGAAGCAGAATTTAGTTTAACTTATCGTAAATTTTTAAATTAAGAAATGAATTTTTTATCACAATGTCGCCTATTTTGTCAACAATTATGGATACCAAAAAATGATTAATAATAATTATTTCATTTACATATAATATCAATTTTTTAACATGGCTACGTATGGTACACCAGTTATTAGGATTTGGGCCCATTATGATCTCATTATCGAAGAATCGCACTACGTAGCATTAGGGTGGGTTTGCAATGTGCTCAGGATAATATGAATTCGGGTTTTAAGAGTTCGATAAGCGACTGCTTCGTGAAAAATGTAAATTTTAGTTTGTGTAAAGTTCGTGTTAACTTCTGCGTAATATCCAGTATTATATTCGGGTAATTGGTTATTTTTTATAATGAATATGTCCTTGAAACAAGTAAATATACATCCTCATTCATTTCCAAAAATAAGCATATTATGTTTGTACTATAGGTGAATGAAAACGGTCGTGGCAGGATTCGAACTCGTGACCACTGGAATACTAAACCAGTGCGAAAACTGCTCTGCCACCACCCATCTATTATTATTTTTTTTGTCAGCACCCACGTAATTATATCCCCTATTATTATTATTTATATCTTTTACAGAAAAAAGTTATTGACGCTTGCGTATTTCTTGTACTCACTTACGGCTTTGAAACATCTGCATTGACTAAGAGAATGATGGAAAAGCTAAGGGTGACACAAAGTGCGATGGAAAGAATAATGTTGAATATCTCGCTAAGGGACCACAAAACTAATGAATGGATTAAGAAGAACACAGGTGTAGCGGATGTGGCCAAAAGAATAGCGGAGTTAAAGTGGAGTTAGGAGGGTCATATAATATCTCGGATGTCGGAAGACCGACGGACAAAAGTTGTGATGGACTGGAGGCCAAGAACAGGAAGCAGAAGCGTGGGAAGGCCCCGGACCACATGGTCCGTTGACATAAAAAAGTTGCAGGTCCAGAATGGCGAAGAATGGCATAGGATAGACACCAGTGGAAGTCCAAGCGAGAGGCATTTGTCCAATACTGGACTCAAGAAGGGGCTGAGTAAGTAAGTACATATTTTACTGCCAGCCATTTTAATATACCAGTGATGATTGTAGAGTTATTTATTGGATTTCGAAGGGTTGTTGGTCACCCGCATTCCAAAAATGAGTCGATGAAAATATCGTGGAAGAAAAAGAAAAAAAGTGTTACCTGTACTTCTGTTTCGCTTTGTATTTCAACAATCAGTCTGGTTCTGGCGCCCACTTTGACGGCCAGATCGGTCAGCCTCCTGAGGAAGACCGGCGAGGTGCCGTCAGTGTCGGCGGGTGTCCGCCCCCGCACCTCGAGCCGCATCCGCTTGCGGGGTGCGCCGCCCGCGTGCAGAACATACTCCCCGGAGTCGGCTAACGTGGCGGACTCGGCTCGCAGCACTGCACGGACACCATCGGACGATGACGCCCATCGGGAGTCCAAAACGCCATCTGCGCGACTCCTGAAACAAAACATTTGATAAAATTAAATGATTTATGTTTACTTGTTGGAACTCTTGAAATATTCACACAAGTAAAAATATATAATTTCAAATCCTGCGGAATGAAATATTTTATTGGTTTGGTACTCAACTAAAATTATGGGGAAACTACGCGATGTATTTTTTTTTATAATATTTTCTATGAAGAGAATCAAAATATACCAGTGTCGCTCTAATTTTTACTTCTCTTGACAATATTCCCGCGTGATTTTATTAAAAATAAAAATCTATATGTTTTACCTGCCCTATTTGTTTTAAAATCATTATTATAAAACATATTGGGCGTGTTTAATTGGGTATAAAAAAATATCAAATATACATAAAAAATATTCAAATAAATAAATGAATTGATAAATAAATAAATTAAGTAATAAATAAATGAATAAATAAATAAAAAACGAATAAATAAATGAATCATTTAATTAATTTATTTATTTATTTATTAATTTTTTTTGTTTATTCATTCATTCAATTAATGAATAAATCATTATAATTAATTAAAATACGTAATTAATAAATAAAACAAATTAAATTAAATATAATTATTTGAATAATGAACAATTTATTTAATTATAAATATATGTATATAAATAAGTCTCTAAATAAAATAACAAATAATTGATAGTTTCTCGTACTATCGTAACATTCAAAATGCGTTCTGGAAAATTTAGTTTATTTCTCATTTTTTTTCTTTTTCGCATAAATGTTTTTTTATAAACCTGCATTCAGGGATAATTAACCTAAGAAGAAAAAAGTGTTCACCAGTGAGTAAAGAGTGTAGTGAATAATTAACTGTTGGCCAAAAAATACTCGTTTTTTTTAATATCTTTCTTTGTACAAATCCTACCCACATCATCTTAAAATAAACATAGTGTGGTATATCGTAAATATGACTAATAAAGCTGTAGTCCGTGAATGATATCGGACAAAGTCATCAATTAGAAAGTGAAACTACGGCAGTAAAAAAAATTATTGCATTCCAAAATATGCATACCAGTAGCGGACTGTCAAATAACAAGATTGTTAATCTGCATATGAAAATAACTGTTATTGATGATAAAACATTTTGATGCCATACTCACAGAACTTATAATTAATGCCTAGGTACCTACCTCTGGGTATTAACTTTATAAATTAATACTTGCTAATTTATCAAGAGCTAATGTCACGCCGATTGTGCTAACACCAAAAACTTCATGTATGAACATAATATTGTCTAGGGTCTAATTCTACAATATCAAGATTCTTGAAATCATCCTGTATTATTAAACGACACTATAAGATAGGGATGTCCGATATATATCGATATATCGTAAATATCGATGTTTTTGATTCGATATATCGAATCGATCCGATGTTTTGGAATGTCATTCGATATATCGAAACATCGATGTTTTTGATTCGATATATCGAATCCTTCCGGTGTCCTGGAATGTCATTCGATACATCGAAACATCAATGTTTTATTTTGAAATATTGAATCAATTCAATCGATCGGAACCTTTGACGGCAGATTAAATATTTTTTTCGGCGGGTGGGACTAAAAAAAAAGGTCACCAAATAAATTTTGAGAGGAAATTAATTTTATCTTTGGCGGCCGGACATATCGAATTTGATTTGATTCGACACATCGGATAGTATCGATATTTTCATTCGATATATCGAAAAACATCGATGTATGTTTTCGATATAAAAATCGATTTAAAATATCGATATATTTTCAAAGTGGACACCCCTACTATAAGAATTATCAAGATTATTATTAATTATTAATAATTATTTATTATGTAAAATTATTAATTAATTTGCTGTTAGGAACCGGCTTAGAATATAATTATAATTATCTCCACGATATGTGTTATCACGAGGGTTTTAATTACACTGTTTGACCGGACTTCTTTAAACGATTAATATACCAAAATGTTTTTTTTTAAAGAATGAATATGTCCTTGTATCGAGACATATACATCCTCATATTATATACATTATGTAAACTATGTCGCGAACTGGAATTTACGATTCAATCTCGCGACCACTGGATTATTAACCCAGCGTGCTAACAGCTCTGCCACCAAACATATTATGAACCTTTTTACGGCCGAAATCGTTAAAAACTGTTATACCTAGTACTGAGATGTGATTTATTATAAAACTTATTTGAATATAACATCCGTATGTTTTTTTCATGTTGGTTTCATTTCGGTTAAGAGATACTGCAGTCTATAATATATTTTTTTATTTCTTGACGCTCAAATCCGATATTTATTTCGATTTTTCCCTTGAAATTTACCACCATGTCAATTCAGTTTCATTTCAGTGCCGGCAACCTAACGTTTAAATACCACCAAGAAAACCTGTTCTGAGACAGATAATTCTGAACTTGAAAATTATTTAATAATTAATAAAACAAATAACCAGAAAAAAAATATATATATAAAGCAAAGTTTGTAAAAATGAATAGCACATAATGTAAAAAAAAACAAATACAAACCAGCACCTCGGACATAAAACCTATAATGGCTTACGGCAGGGTGATGCATTGTCTTGCCTATTATTTAATATAGTACTAGAGAAAACCATCAGAGATGCCAGAAATGAGATAGCAGGTACAATTTTCCGCAAATCAAGCCAGATACTTGCATATGCAGATGATGTTGACATAATTGCAAGAACACCAAATGATGTAAAACAAGCGTTTATACACCTGGAAAATGCTTCTGCCAGAATGGGACACGAAGTGAACTCTTCTAAGATGAAATATATGATTGCAGCTAAAACGTCCAACCATAGAAATACCCAAGAAACTCTGATTAGTGCTGGTAATCATACCATTGAAACTGTGGGGTCATTCCAGTACCTAGGTTCAATAATAACCAGTAACAACGATGTTGGTGTCGAGATTAAAAGACGAATAGCTGTGGCAAATAAATGCTATTTCGGTATTCACCGACATCTCAAGTCCCGATTGTTGACACGAAATACTAAGTTGTTATTGTATAAAACATTGCTGTGACCAGTACTTGTATAGAGTGCTGAAAGCTTGGTGCTTAATAGGAAGGATGAAGGTTTTGAGAAAAATCTTTGGGCCTCTTTGTGAGAGTGGAATATGGAGGATAAGGTACAACCATGAACTGGAGAATCTTTACAGTGATCCTAACATGGTAAAATATATTAAAATACATCGGCTTCAATGGTTAGGGCACGTTCAGCGAATGGAGGAAGGCCGAATCCCAAAGAAGATTCTCGACACACGACCGGAGGGGAGACGTGGTGTGGGGAGACCCAAGCTGCGGTGGATGGACGGCATACAGGAGGATCTAAAGAGGATTGGCGTGGCAAAGTGGAGAGTGCAGGCGATGGACCTGTCTAAATGGTGAAAAATTCTGGAGGAGGCCAAGGCTAACAGTGGGCTGTAGCGCCAATGATTATGATGATGAAAAACATAGATTTTGTAGCATAAATGTCTTAACAACATAATTTATGAATTTTCTTTCTAAGATAGCATATTTAATATTTCCTTTTTAAAAACATTTTTGTGTCAACATAGTGTACATAGAACACCTTTGATATAATATTTAATTACATTTACTAGGTTTTTTTTTTACATTTAGTAGGTTCTTAGCGAAAATTTGAAATTGATTGAAATCGATTTTGAATGTCAAGATTTAGACTACTCTGACCTTGTTTAGTCTGTCTGATCTGTTTTTTAAAATATCTGTTTTAAATTCGCCACAATTCCATTATAAAAATACCGCGTGGTTTTGATATCACTGAAAAATGTGATTTTATGGAGGAAATGTAAAATATGCAGTAATATTTTTGTAAAGAAGAAATGCAAATCATAATAAAACTTTTCATATTAAAAAAAAAAATTATATAAGGCACATGTTTTATTTATACTATAAATAATACTTAAGGTTTTCATTTCTAATTACCTCAAATATTATATATAGGTATGTATATGCGGAAAATGTCTAAAATTTTCAGTTTCCCAAGTAAGCGTTTTAATTATACAGAATTAAAATAACCTTTCTTAAATGTGTATCGACTTTATTTTATAAGTAATATTTTTTTAGAATATTAGGTATTAAAAAATATAAGTAACGTATATAAGTAAAATTAATAGATTGCTTTCAGTTTCGACACGATGTTTTTTTTATAATATACCAATTATAGACGATAATTAAAATACCACTTCAAAAAAAAGGTAGAATGAAGATTGAAAATATATTTTTTTAAATTATGAAATGATATAAAACCGTGATTTTATAGCTGTATATTATAATTTGTATGTTTGATTTTATGATATTTTATAATTATGTGTTAAACATAATGGGATACATAAGTATGGACTGTGTCAGTTAAATGAATATAAAGCTATTCCGACACAAGCAGTGCTTAGTGGAATAGTTCTTATCCACTGGATGTTGGTACTGATAGATTGTATTCTTTTTGTCAGTGCCAACATACTAAACTAAATTGTCCATTTTTAATATTGTTGTTGTACTATGTTTCACTATTGTATTGTTCTATTTTTTTGTATGGTTATTGTGGATTTTGAATAAATAAATAAAAACTTTGAATATGAAATAACTGATTATTTATCTACTTACATACATACATATACGACAATATTGTGTTTATATAATATGATAATTCTTGGTATAATCGCTAAGTTTGAAGGCACTCAACTGATGTATACATATATGTTATAAATTATGATCTGTCATCGGCTGGTCATTTAGTTTATAAATAAACATAGTGTATACAAAATGAATGTCTCGCATTTTTATACGTCATTTTCATCTTGGTAAAAATACAATTTCTTTGTGATTAGTTCACCGCGTAAAAATAACAAACAGCCAGTTTTAAAATCTTTATGCGGAAAGCTATGAGATACACAATTATTAAGACTCATTATAATTTTATGTCATATAAATATTTAAAATAACGTACAAACGACCGTGAAAAGTATCTAATTGTGACAAAGGTGGTACCTACCTACAGAAGATGATTTTCCTTCATTATGAACGCATTTGATCGTAATTGACGCAATTACATCATATTTTTGTACTGAGATGATGAAATGTTTCGTCATATTAACATCAATCATTTTTATTTCATTCGACATCCGTTTCTTTGGCGAAAAATATTATATAATATATTATATAATAACATTTAATTATCAACATATTTTTATAATTAAAGGGCTGTGAAAATTGAAAAAGTATTTTTTTTATTTTCTATTTTTATTTTTTTATTTTGCATATCCAACAGTACAGTAGAATATAATAACATAGTAGGTATGAGATTAAGAACAATGGAAAAAAAACAGTAAATGATAGACTACGGTACATGTTAAAGTTTTCAATACAATTTTTAACAATTGAGAAAAACATAATTATAGGATCATACCTAGAACATAAAAGGAACAGTACAAAGAAGATTATATTCTAGAATCACAACATGGGATTCTAACGTACTAAAGGCTTAACGTAAAAGGTGTATTCGCAACCTCTAGGGTGACACATACATATATATGTATAATGTATATACTAGAGTGTGGAATTTTCATACAAATGGAGACGTCTATCGTACGCTGATTGTTGAACAGAAATATAATTTCAATTTTTACCACTTGGGAGCACTAAAATCAAGTAGGTATGGTATGACGCATTTGCTCTTAATTTTAATAACTTGGAATAGTTGTCTCCAAATATCTTGAACCATTTCGTCAAGAAGGGAGGCGAACCAAAAAGACATAAAACTTCGCTCTGCACACCGGGAAGCATGGTTCAATATAAGTGGTGATATTTACATATATCCCACAAGACATACATACATACTATGTCATGTGGGTTACCATGTCACAGCCCTTCAATTATGCAATAAAGAAATTTTCTCTTGCTTTTACGCACGTACCTACATATCATGTAAATGTCATCACGGCATACTACTAATGTCTATAATATGAGCGAATCTTAATATGACTTGTCTCCAAATATTGTGACTCCTATAACTAGGTATAAGGTATTGTATTTTTTGTGACAATTAATATCAGAATACGCTCATACTAGACCCGTAACGGTTCGAAAGAAATTATCTAAATCACATATTTATCTTCTTCGTTGATTAATTCACATTCATATACATATTATGTACCTACACACTTTCCATATTTCGTCCATTATTATACCTATTTCCTTAATTCAAAATATCATTCATATCATCACTTTTTTTTCGTAACTTCTAACTTTTCCATCATTTTCACCTATATATTTTATTCTTGTTAGTTAGATATGGTTAGTAAACATATGTTTTGTTGGGTGAGTTTAGGATTGGTTTGGATAGGTTAGTATGGGTTAGTAATGGCTCACTACTGGCAAACTTGGATATACGCTAGGTTTGGATGGGTCAGTTTTTGTTTAGTTTACGTAGAAGCAGCCAAACTTTTTGAACCAAGCAAAAATACACAAATTTACGATCTGCGCACCCACGTGACCACGGGTTCAAGTTTTTTTCGGTAACTACACTAGCAACACTTGGATTGGTATATGTTACGTTAAAAAAATAAATGAGGCAATATTGGTATGTAATCTGACATTAAAATATCAAGATTTTATTATGATATTATAAACACTTAATGAAAAACGTATTAATAAAAATATTTGTCGAATAACATTCTGTATTGCGAAAATAAATTATGGTTAAATGTGTGTTCATTTGATGTTAACTCAATCTTCTTGGCAGCGGAGTGTGTAATTGGTGTAAGAAAAACTACTTGGATCGACAGCTTCCCACTTATACACACAAAAATTCTGGCGCCGACAGCGCAATAAATTAATGTGAGAATTATAAAGACTAATCTGTGTATGAGCTCTAGTTTTCGATAAGAACGTACAGCACTTAATGTTATGGATTATCGATCAAATATCTTTACAAACTGAAAAGAAATAGAAAGGGTTTCTACCGATACAATGTGTAAATAGTTAGTGTCTACTATGAAGACACACAAATGTAGTCCTAATATTCAATGTCGTCGGCCGACGCGACGACTGCAAATCAGTGGGCGAAGAATGACTACAACGGCTAGACGTAAAATCAGTGGCACCCAAAGATCTATATGCCGATTCAAAAATTACCGTCATGAATATGCGCGTATATTTTGAGTAAACCAAATAATTTTATACAACAGTTTCAATACGGCTGGAGTTATTAGTGATGATAAAATGCATGACATACCTAATCTAGTAAGTCTAAAGATCTTGCAACGTTTACAAATAAAATATTTTATATTTTTCTGTTAAAATTCAGTAGTTACAAAGAACACCAATTTATACCATTATGTCGATATTATTTATATATATATTTTTGCTTCATGATTTAAGTAAAGTTCGTATAGTATAATTATCGTAACTTGAGCCAGAGTCCGGGTCCGCAAACCGCAAATTTGTATCTTTCTGCTTGGTTTGTGAATGTGAAAATCGTCCCCATCCACGACAAAATGGTTCAAGATGAATGACGAATACTATACTGCGTAGTAGGAAAAAAACAATTGGCGTGTGCCAGCGCAGTGCAGCTGTTGTGTGAGTCCGCATGCTATAATTTCGTAAATTTCGCTCGAATTCATATGATTAATGTATAATGCCTACATAAACATGGTTTTATGAGGAAAAGATGTTTTTTTTATCAAATAAACTCTGTCGATAATTTCAAATCGCCTTCGAATGATCAAAGAAGATCATATAACTTTGATAAGGCATTGAGTTTACTACGGTGCTCAAAAGACACAATAAAGCAATTTGAATCATATTTTTAAGACGGCATGACAGCTGCAGAAGCTAAATCTTATCATGAAATGGGGACACGTGCCTCGAATTCAACATGAGTTTTTAAGTGCATTAGCGCTACAAACCAGTGCCTAATTCGAGGTACTAATTGCCTCCTAATCAACACGGAAATAATTGCCTCGAATTGAACACTGTCTTATTAGCAGGAACAGTTTGTTTTGCTAAACCATGTGCATTTGGAGGACACGTACCTCGAATTCTAGTTTTAAATGCATTAGCGCTACAAACCAGTGCTTAATTCTAGGCAGTACTTGCCTCCTAATCAACACGTGGATCGTCCTACGAATAGTCCATATGCTTTTTTGGTCTTATTAAAGCCATCATTAAATGTGAAATTTTAAAATGGTATATCTTATCTTTTCACAGATAAGATACCTATACCTACCATTCAAAGATATCAAATAAAAATAATTTGAGTATGGATTAGAAATACTTATACGAAATGTGCGAAGCCATAAATTCAGGTGGTTGCTCGATCAGCATTTTTAAAAGAGCTCAAGGAACGCTAACCATTCATGACATGATGGTTGACTACAGCGAATAGAATTCTACGATAATAGAACATAAATAGAATTTCTCTCCTTATCCATCTGAAAATTAATGACAAATTGCTAATAATGATGTGGTTAACAATTAAATAGAATTTATGTTTAGATGAATCCAGAAACCTTTACCACTTAATTAATTCATCAAAATAATTAGCAGATAATCTAAGAAGTGTCAATACAACGAAATGCTTATTTTGGAAGTCCAGAAAACATTATTTTAGCTATGTTATTTGATGAAAGAAAACACAGAAAAGAATTGGCATTGGTAAGAATTGTTAACGCTGTAAGAAAATTTTCTATTCTTAAGTTAAATTTCTTTGCCTAGGATTATTCTGATTTGATAGATTGGCAAACTACATACAAACTATCAAAGCGTACCCCGATAGAAACGAGACAAAAGCGCTAAGGAGAAAGAAGATAGATTGGCAAACTGTTAATTTAACGGGTTCTTGTGGTCCACGTGTTACAATTAATTTGAGCTATGAAGCTATCTAACGAATTTTATAAGAGGACCAAGATATTGATACAATAACCGACTTTCTACCGAAATTACATTTATACCCATTTCACACCCAAGTTGTAGAAAGGTGCGTTAAATAAGTAACGGAAGCTTCTAGTGCACAGTGTGATCCCGATATACGTGTTGGGTTTATTAAATCTAGAATTGAGTCCCGAATAATAATGCAAAATATACAATACTAAAGCTAAATATCGACTGAAATAGCCAAATTTTCCCCTATTTCAATCTTAATTGTATACTAGGACACATTTATCCCAAAAAAATGACTTGAACCTGATAGGATTGGGATCGTTTATGTCATACAAACTTCAAATATGATTTAAATATACTGATCAAAATCAATACGTTTTATTTTTTTTTTCTTTAAACACTTGATAATATAAAACTTCAATGATCAGATCAAAATGTGATTGGTAAAATCTATACAGTTGTGTATCTAATGTTATGTCGGTTGACAATGATTCAACAGGCACGTCCAAGAGATGTTTTTCGCGTTAAAATAAGTTTGTTTTCTAAAAATGTGCGTCGCGTCAGAATTAAAAATAGTAATACAGCATAATAAATTCTCTTCAGTAAATGTTAAACTTCCTTTGCGTAGAAAGCAAAATATAATCAGATATTTCATAACAAAATATTACACATATTCATACGAGCAATTTCAAACACAGAGTGACGATACGCGGCATGGCGGCTAAAATCTATCACCCAACATCCGGATCAAAGCATCCCAAAATTTACTGGCTAATAAATAATAAAAAAAAATATTTTTGAGACCGACGGCTTTAGTTTCGGCCAAAACATAATTTTCAGTTTTATTCGATTATCGCCAAACATCATTCTAGGAAAATTCTTTTACGATATCTTTGCTATTTAACTACTCAGCGGACAATGGACGATGCTCCATAGCAAATTAGTACAAATTTGCGTTTGTCCCCCACACTATGGGTTTGTCCCCCACAACACATGTACTGTATTCTTTCGTATACAAAGCATGCAGAAATTATGATTCTTTCTTCCATGACATTGATATATTCAACTCATCTCATAGGATTTGAAATATTCATTTTGGTGACGTTCCATCATCTTAGTGATCGATCGCACGCTTCCCACGTTACTCCCCATTTCCTTCTACAGCACATATAATCATGTTATTGAGGATGTTTTTTTTTTTTTCAATTTATGTTTTATCCAATAACATTTATCAAAAAAAAATTGCCTTATTTGTTGTATAATTGCCTGTTTGTCATATGCACTAAATTACTTAATAAAAAAATAATTACATAATAATAAAATCGCAATAAATAGCGTGGTTTGAAATATTTTTAGTTGTTCATTTATGTATACTCTCTTGTTTTTTCTTGGATTTTGTATTGTGTATGTAAATAGCTCCTTTATCTCAATAAATGACCTCGTTAACTCATTATTTATTTATTTATTAACTCCTTTACACACGAGTGTAAAATAATTAAAAATACATCTTTATGACATTTGTGTATTGTGTATTTTTTATATGTTTTTGATTGTTTATGTAGAATTTTAATAAACGTACATTAATATATAAAAACCGAAAAATACATATAAAAATTCCAAACACACCATATTAATGATTTGTTACTAATTTACATGCATATTTTTGTTACTAATTACAAAATGTTTATGCAAAGCGGATAGCATTGAAAAGGATTGTTCGATCATATAAATGACATTCTGAAACTAAAGAAGCTTATTCAATATCAAATTGTTTGCAAAATGTGTAAACAACAGAGAAACATATGGACACAGAATACGAGACTCATTTTGAGACAGCAAGACATTCGACAGACAAATAATTAAAAAGATGGTATTCGATAAGCAATTTTATAATTACGTTATGTATTTTAGTGATGATATAATTCGCAACGAGTACGTCAGAAGATCCTTCAAGGAAGCCCAATAAAAGAAAAATTAAAAGAAGCCAGACAGCGATGGTGTGGCCACGTCATGCGAAGGGAGGTCACCTACTCTGTCATAACTGCGCTCGGTATCCCCGCAAAGCAATGAGACAAAGGCAGACCACCGCACTGGCGACATGAGGGACGAGTATTGAGAGAGATTTGGCGGCACAAAGTGTCCCACAGGAGGCAACTCATGCAACAACTCGACTCTAGAACGTAAGTCCGAAGTGAGGGACTTGGGAATTATATTAGATGAAAAATTAAATTTCATAAAACATTATGACAATATTACATCCCGTGCTTACAAGACTCTAGGGTTTATTTTTTAACAGATTTTTAATTATCTCAATAGAGACGAAGTTGGAATATTTACTGTAGGAGAACCGGGAAATCAAGGCACCTACAGGGCTTACGACCTGTCATCGGCTGGTTTACGTGATCACTTTATGCGCTTGCGCAACGTTCACCAATTATGCCTTTTTAATGAGATCCCTATCAATTCAATTTTGAAAGTTCTATATATTGTAATACTGAAATTCTTTTCGCTTGAAAATAAGGAATTTTACTACAGCCATCTATGGGTGAAATTATGAACAACAATCTTATTATTTTTTATTTATTTTGTTGTAACGCCATCTATTGAGAGAATTGGTTTTTTGTAAATAATGAAATCGTCTCTATTGAGATAATTAAAAATCTGTTAAAAAATATCTTTGACTCCCGACAAGGAAAAAAATCCAATGTTTGCGCATATGCAATAATAAAAATATTCGAATATTGTATTGCAATCATTGTAAAAATTATAGTACTATGTTTTATTATGTGTATTTATAAACACCGCAAAAAAAAATATATAAAATGTATCTAATAACTAGGAAATACTGTAATTGGCGATATAAATAAGACAATTATTTACTGTATACCTATTAATGTTTGTAAACAGCTGTTGTATTTCATAATAAAACAAAATACAAATAAAAAAAACAAGATCACGGCGACTGTTGACTAGGACGCGGAACCCCGGGCAAACTGGGATAGAGAAACAGGAAATGATATATTAATGTTAAATCTTCAAGTTATTGAAATTAAAATTATAGAGTTAGAAATGATTCACTCGTTTTATATTCTTTCTCTCATTTTTTTATGTGACGCTTATAATATTATACAAAAGAATTCGTGACCTTCTAGATTGAGTCTCATGAAAAATTTTGGCATTTTTTTCATTTGGCAATCGTTTCTCTCGTTATGAGATTACTTAATACATAATTGTTTGTTTACAGCAAAAAAAAAACTGTCGTATTTTTGCGACTGATTCAGTCATTGACGAATGTGTTACAACACATTAAAAGTATGTCGATGATACAGGCATAGTGAACGCATAGCTTAATGCGACCATATTCCTGGCAAAGTCTCAATAAGGCCACCCCAGCGATCGCTGACCTACTGGGACGGGATAGTCACTCCTCAACGCCAAATGATACATCAATCGGCTTCTTCCTCGAACACATCGACTAATAAACCAAACACTGATTGAGACATTATAATATGTAAAATTAACTTTGGTTTCCTGTCTCTTAATCTTTCATCAATATTAATAATATATTTTCAATAAGTCATGAGCCCACGTTAGTAAGGGCCCGTGACGCATGTCCCAATTTAATAGTTGAGAAAATATTTATATATCCATTTAATAATTTAGGCATATATTACCCTTGGCAATAGAAGGAAAATAAATTATGGAAATCTTTTAATAAAATAAGTATAATAATATCCTCCATAATAAAACGAAAAAAAACTTGAATTTCTATTCTTTCCGTAAGCGAATTACACATTTTAGTTCATCATATTATTGCATCTTCTCTCATCAAACTTTATAGGTACTTCTAAAGCTTCACGTTGATTTGTATGATATTGCCTTATAATATCATGCCTTTGGGTTCAATTCTGAACACGCGTTAAAATTTTAATGAACATTATAATGTGTTGTCACCAGAACTTTCACTTACTAGTTATATCCACTTTATAACACACTGGTAATGTTCTTTTGTGATTTTAATCTTATTTGCTATTCTAAAAATTAATTTTTTTAGCATTTGGTATAATTCAAATTTTGAAATTATGAAAGACGCAATTCACAATATTCAAAATTATTAAATGTTTGGATATTATATACGAGAAATGAAGAAGAGCATCGAATGCCCAAATAATTTGTTCAATAATAAAACATTTCGTAATTTTGACATTTATAAATTGATCTAAATGAAGCGAGATTTGCATGAGATAAAATAAATAAACCTGAATAATATTGTACCAGACACACCAATAAATGTACCGTGCAATAACAGAAGACCATTGTCGAAATTATTCTAAAGTCAACTGAAAAAACCTACATACATATAGATATGTTTGAACGCTGTGTACAAAATATCTTTAACACAAATACCTACTGTATTAATTGATAACGTAGCACCAATGTGTATAAAAAGTTATAGACATCATAAATAGATAGTGTAAGAATTCATGATCCCACCAAAAACTAATCACCAAGCCATTATTGCAAGAATAGAATACTCTTTAATGTGAAAAGAAGTGCCTGACTTAATAAAATAGAGTGTGCAAATTTTTGGCAAAAGCTTATCATTTCATTAAAAATATAAAGGATTGTACTACACAAACATATTATATTGGAAGTTTTGACAAATTGTTCGTGCACAATTAAAGTGCATGATTGATTTTAACCGTAACAAGCTTCTTCTTTTTCACTATCGTGTATTAAATCATTTGACAATTCATCCTGGGAGTAAGAACTGTCTTTCCATCTCTTCGCAGGTCTTCTCTTGTTGGTTATTTCTATCTTAATTTGAAAATTTAATTTTGACAATTCTATAGTAGTCCATGCGTTCTATGTGGTTTCTCCAGAAGCGTCTCCTGCTACATCCCCATCTTATTATTTATTAATTTATTTTATTTATTTAATTATATTTAAGGCTTGAAAGCCTTTTATACAGTACATAACACCAGTTATAAATACAACAATAACACAAGTACCTACAACACATTTAGTTCAGCAATACATTATATTAGTTAAGAAACATCAATAAAGATAACAATAACATATTGTAAATCAGAAAGAAATCAAATTTAAAATTCGGCGATACATAATATCTGTTATGAAATATAATGTTAAAAATTGAACAGTACACAACACAGTTATAAATACAATAATAACATAAGTATAACACATTAAGTTCAGCAATACATTATATCAGTTAAGAAACATCAATAAAGACAAAAAACAAAATAAAACAAAATAAAAACCCAAACATAACGATTACTATGATAAGTCATGAATTAAGAGAAAGAAAATGTACTATTTTTGATTTGAAAGTAGATAAATCGTTGGCAAAAACATCGGAGTGACTCCCCACAATGTTACCAAGTCTGTGTAGCCTTGGTATTGGGGAGTGGTAGACATAATTATTCAGAGAATGGCTCTCACGAAACATAACACACTGTCTAGTGGTTTTAGCCGGAACATTTAAGTTTATGAGTTTAAGGAGTTCGGGACAGTCTATAGCATGGTTCAATATTTTTCGTAAGAAGGAAAGGTCAAAAACCTTTCTTCTAACGTCAAGATTTAAAAGTTTAAATTCTAGCATTAGATCTGTGTAATTGATGTGTTCTATTGGAATCCCCTTTTTATAATTTACAAATCGCAAAAATTTTCTCTGGACCCTTTCAATATGATTTATGTGGACATTGTAGTAGGGGGACCAGATTACAGAATTATATTCCAATAATGGTCTGACTAGAGAAACAAATAGTAACCTGTATGATTCAGTTTTATTAAGATCAGCTGCTAGTCTCGTGATGAAGCCCAACACCCTCATAGCTTTACCGACGATCTCCTCTATATGTAAATTAAATTATGTCCGTTATTAATAATAATTATTATATGTTTAGTACTGATGTATGTATTTTTTTTTATTTTTAGATTTGATGACATTGCACTATTTCAACTAATATTTTTGTGTTTGAAGTTTTATTTTGTTTAATTTCATTGTTTATTTGGATTCAAATGTATGTCTATTTGTGTTTTTTTTAAGAATACGTCTTTTAAAAAAGCATATAGTTTAGAAAATACAAGGATGTATATTCTCTAAACTAAACAGCAATGCATGCCATGTGCTATAGGTCAACGAAATCAGTCGTGGCCGGATTATTTATTGAGTTTATTATTATTTTCTTTTCTGCGATTTCGTTTACAATGTGTGTTTTTTATGTATGTTTGTAAAATGCAATTTAGCCATTAATGATAAAATTAATAAATAGTTTAGAACTAAATAAAAATTATTAGGCAGATACGTATAATGCCATACATTTTGCAACACTATTTAACGCTTTTGAATATCACTGAAAATAATAATATTAATTATTAATAAGTAGAATTACTAATAAATAGATTTATTTTTAGCTGATTGGTAACCAGAGGAGTTACCAATCAACGTAGTAAGTAACCAGAGGGGTTACTATTAAATATATTGTGGTAACCAGAGGGGTTACCAATAAAGAGAGTTGCTATATCCCAAGTGGATATGATTTGAAATAAGAACACAAGGACAGTGGTTTAGAGAGAAGAAAGAATGGTTAAAAGTTACAATGAGTATATTGATCACAATTAACAGTTTGCTTAAAGGTAAATTTACAATTGATAAAATAACTTACAAAGGAACTTTCAAACGATGAGTAGTTATAACGAACTAGTGCGTCGAAGTGTCCGATTATTCGTATGGTGACCATTTACCACTATACCATCGTGCTCGCGGGGTCGAGAGATGACCGGTGGTCGAGAGATGAAGTGTCGGCGAGACGGCGTGGTCGAGAAGCGACAGTGGTCGCGTGGTCGTAACGGCGGCGTGAAGTGACGAATCGAAGTGACGGAAATACGGAAATGAAGTGATGACATGTACATGTATGTACAGGTGTAGACTCCCTTAAATAGTGCTGCGCTGGGGGTAGCAAGTTCAATGCCATCGAACTTTCTAGACTTATTTCATTGAACTGTCATACCCAGTTGAAAAGTATTGTCACTTGTTTGACGTCGCGGGCTATGAACTCGGCCTAGCGTCAAACAAATATACTTGCCGTCGCTAGATGCGCGCTCGAAAGAAATTTCGAGATGTGGTCTGCCACATATTAATAAGCAGAATTACTATAATTTAAATACCATAATATCCAAGTTTTATATTAGATATTCTGGTATTTAAATTATTGTTCTCAGAGTGTATGCCTATTGTGAGGGTTAAAGTCATGGTAGAAGAAGCCTAGGGCTTTGCCCCACCCGGACTTGAACCAGCACCACCGGCCAGCCAGCAGTTTGCATGAGAATCTAATATACCAGGGCCGAGAATTGTCCTATAAGAGTTTACTCACTTTCAAAGACAAAAAATGATAGGAGACTGTGGAATAAAGTCTCCGATGAGAATTAAAAATTAAAAAAAGATAAAATTAGGTATAAAAAATAATAGAATATTTCTTGACAGTTCATTGAGGAGGTAAAAGAATGGTGAATGGAGTCTTAGATAGATTTCTTAATACAAACACTGATATTATTTCAATGAAATCTTAATTATAATCAAAAAAATGGCTGATTGATGAAAATCGAGTAGTTCAACAGTTGATAACCAATTCGAGTTAATGCCCTACTTTTATAGAGAGATGTTTAATACGCCTCCAAGCATGTGAATCTATTTTTTATGTTTGATATACCTAACTATTTATACTGATTTTTTTAGATTCTCAATATATCGGACAGATGTGTGATTATTTTTCTAATATCAACAACGTTAACCCAGAATAGGCGGTAAAGTAAATACATGTGTGAATAGAAATACATTATCTAGTTTCTGTAAAATAAAATATATGAAAAATATAAGATACGTTATCGATATGTATCAAAAAGAAAAATTGTAAATACGTGAAAATAGCAAATGAAATATTTTGCATACAATATACCTACTTACATAGGTAATATATATGTACTTACTTTAAATAGTATCTATATTTTTAAAGTGATACGTGATATAAAGTAAATATTAAATTTAAGCTACATACATAATACAGTTACTAATGCAATTATATTTTTGGTACTCTTTATTTCAAATATTATTCATTCAGAAATTTACTCTTGCAGCCAAAAACAAGATAAATCTTCTTGTATACCATCGTACATGTGGAGCATTTTAATTTGTTTTCACATTGTTGAGATTATAAATATGACTTGCTTTTGGCTTGCATGTATAAGACGCCCAAAATATTCTTAGCAATTATTTCATTATTTGTGTATACATATAATCATTAAGTGTTTTTGTAAAAGATGAAAAATAAGTACGAAAAATATATCTGATATATTTCTATTGATGGATCTGTACGTGGGCAGTTATTTTACTGTAATAATAATCGTTATCGTAATCGAAGGAAGCCAAAATTACCATACACATTGCAATTGTAGTGCCTACTTTGAAGTATGCCAGTAAAACATGGACGCTAAGAAATCACTAAGAAGAAGAGGGATTTGAGGTATAAAATTAGGAGATTATACGAAATAAAGAAGGATATTATAAGTAAAATGTAAATGAATGCCTTAAGGTGATTTCGAAATATTGAAAGAATGAATGATGAACGACTGAGCAAAATAAATATATATGGGTGTAAGAGATGGAGTGTATTGCAGGGCCGCTCCAGAAAGGGATGGCATGAATGTGTGTGTGTCCCTTATAACTTTTGATTCCCTCGATGCACAGAACCCAAAATTTCATAATATATAGAAGATTTTAGGCCTAAAAACTCCGAAACACCTCAACTAGATATTTAAATTTTCTATGAAAAAACACAAATATTATAGTAGGTATTGCATCTCAAAATTTTCTTAATTATTTTTGTAAAAATTGATGACATCGTTTCCTACAATTTGTATGGTAGTATACACCGGAATGGGACACTTGCCTGCGGGACACTTGGGTGCGACGGACGCTTGAGTGCGAGCCCACTTGGTTGCGAGTCCATTTGGTCGCGACGGACACTTGGTTGCGAGCCCACGTGATCGCGAATATTAAAATTATTATAAAAATATTTTTTCTGCTTAGGAATGAAGTGTTTCGTACTGATTTTTGTAATGCTCTTTATATATAATACTAGCTTTTATGTCCCGCCGTTGGCCAAGAATGTAAAATTATGAAAGAAAAAGCAATCGTTTTTATAATATTGTCACCCAATTATTTTGCAATATCAGACTATGAAAAGTGGTTTGAAATTTGATTGAGTTTAAGTATTGTAAAATGTTCAAGTGATGGCCACAACCCATTCTTTTTTATATATTGCTATAAAGTGTGAATGAAGTATAATATTTATACAATTTCTGCTCGCATGGACTATGCGTAATGGTTTTAAATATGACTGTTTATCAACGTTGTAAAGAGATTGGTTTGGCCACAACCCCCATTTTTAAATATTATCATCGAAAACAAATTGTAATGTGTACCTATTGAAAATTTAGTAATTTTGGATGTTGGGATGTGGTTAAAATTTGATTAAACAAACGTAGGTACTGAAAAGATCTAGTATTGGTCACATCCCATTCGTTTTTATATTTTTTCATCAAGTGTGCATTATATTTTTGCTCAATTTGACTGAAAGTCTTCATTAACGAAGAAGAAGAAGACTTGAACTATAGTAAATAGTTTTTAATTTGAATATAAATGTTGTGAAGAGTTCAGTAATGGCCACAACCCCCATTCTTTAAATATTAGGTGTTGAAAATTATTCAAAATAGGATGATATAAATGGTTTAAATTTAATTAAACAAAAGTATTGAAAAGATTCTAGTGCAGGTTATATCGTCACATCCCATATCCCATTCATTTCATATGTATTTTCATCAAGTGTGCATATCGTTATTAATATTTCTGCACAATAGACTATTAGACTTAAAACTAACCCAAAAGACTAAATAAAAAAGAGAAAAATAAGTATAAGACTATAAGAAATAGTTTGTATAAAAAACTATTCCAATCAAATAAGTAAAAATACATATACCTAATAGAAGAATTAGACTATTGGAAATAGATTGTATAAAAGCTCACCCAAAAGTCTACAAAAAAGAAGAAGAAGAATATTTAGACTATTGGAAATAGTTTGTATAAATACTGACCAAAAGGTCTACATAAAAGAAAATGAATAAGACTATTGGAAATAGTTTGTATTAAAACTCTCCCAAAAGTCTACGTACTTAAATGAAGAAGAATAATAATTAGACTAAAGGAAATAATTTTTATAAAAAAATGACCCAAATGTATACATAAAAGAAGAAGAAGATGATTTAGACAATAGGAAATAGTTTGTATAAAAACTGCCCTAAAGGTCTACATAAAATTAAGAAGAAAAAGAATTAGACTCCAGGACCCGCCGCTTCAGGCCCTTCAGTACCTCCCGTCCCTTTAATCCCTCATTACGTCCCTTCCCATCAGGCCCTTCAGTACCTTCCGTCCCTTCAGGCAGTTTTATACCTCCCGTCCCTTCAGGCCCTTTAGTGCCTCCCTTCCCTTCATTACATCCCGTCCCATCAGTCGGTTAAGAAAAGTTTAAATCCAGAAACCATCCTGGAAGAACCGCGAAGAGATGAAAGAACCTTCTTTTCCCAGGATGCTCTACTTAATAGGTAAAATGACTAAATACACGAAGAAGAAGAAAAAAGTTTAAACCCAGATACCTGCGAAGAGATGGAAGGACAGTTGGACCTTCTTCTCCCAGGATTCTCCAACTTCATAGGTAAAATGAGCAAAAATTCACGATGAAGAAGAAGAAGAAGAAATAAGTTTAAATCCAGATACCTGCGAAGAGATGGAAGGAAAATTGGACATTCTTCTCCCAGGTTAGTCCACCTTCAAAGGTAAAATGACCAAATAGACGATGAAGAAGAAGAAGAAAAAAGTTTAAATCCAGAAACCTGCGAAGAGATGGAAGGAAAATTGGACCTTCATCTCCCAGGATAGTTCATCTTCATAGGTAAGATGACCAAGTACACGTTGAAGAAAAAGAAGAAAAAAGTTTATATGCAGAACCCGTCCTGGAAGACCTGTGAAGAGATGGAGGGACAGTCGGACCTTCTTTTCCCAGGATACTCCCCCTTCATAGGTAAAACGACCAAATACACGAAGAAGAAGAAGAATAAGAAAAAAGTTTAAATCCAAAAACCATTCTGGGCATACGCTCGACAATTCACCAAAGTTTCATTATAATCGGACAAACGGTTGATAAATAAATAAATAAAATAATTTTCCTATAGGAAATCAGTATAGGTATATTATTGTTGATTTGTAAGTAAATAGTATTAGGTAGGTACCTACCTACAACAAACTTCTAAATAAATTCGATTCCTAACAAATTTTATTTGAATATCACATTCTTTCTGTAGCCATGGAAACGATTCGAACACATAAGTAATATCGAATGGTTCGGATACATTTTTTGAATATGTAGGTACCTACATTGGTTTGTTCGATGCCATAAAAATTAAAATTGTCAGAAAAATCAAATATTATTTACAAATTATGCAATTTTATTATGCCTATATCTTTACTAATAAATAACACATTTTTACAATATATGTCTTAAAACTTGCCGTAATGTCTTGTGTTTCATTTTATTATTTCATAATTACATTTATTTCAAAGGTTTATTATTTTCAAGAACATATTCATTCGGTGGGAAAATGAAATATTGTATGAAAAGATATTAAAATGGCGGCGTTTATGTACAAAAGGCTTACTTTAAAAATAAGTTAAACATTATAATTATACCAAATATTCACCATGTTTTTCACTTAAACGCTAAATTATACTTCAAAATATATTTTTTTTGTGTAAATACCTACTTCTAACTTTTAAACTAACAGATATTTGCGTGCAAAATGTACACTTTTTTGACAGATATGACTTGGAAAATTTTGTATGAAAAAAATAATTATTTAAATATTTTTAAAATTCAGCATTTTTATCGCATTCTTTTTAGCGTGACACTGCATCAGGTATACTGGTACATGTTCGCACTTAAATTAGATTTTTAGATGCTCTTGATTTTTCAGAAGGCGTGAGACAAACACACACACACACACACATACACACACACACACATACACTAACATTTTGATTGCTTTATTACTTTAGATGTAAAAATATAAAGTATAAAGTGAAAACAAGTTTATTAAGTGAAATTATTTTTTATACTACGAGTATGAGAATTTTTTATACACAACATGTAAAGTCAATTTTTTTTTCGAAATTTGTTGTGATAAAAATGTAGGAAATTTGAAAAAGAACCTATGTAGTTAAACATCAATACATATCACGCCGTATCCCTAATTTATGTGATCGTAAAAGTTTTTTCGTGGACGTATTAGGTACATACAATTGATTACATTTCATGATTACAAACACATATGACTATCTTTAAGTAAGTAGATAGAAACTTTTTTTAAGAAAAAGAAATTTAAACGGGTTTCTAAATCATGTTTCTATTATTAATCTTTTTCCTATCTCAAATCTGAAGCTACCTGATTGATTAAATCACACTATCGCATTATTGAATATTTTTTAATTTATTTTGGGAACGACTGTCTATAAACTGTAGAGAACAAAATATATGTAGGTACTTTAGTGAATAAAAATAAAACAAGTAATGTACAGAAAATAATAAATTACATTTTATAATTATTTAAATATGTATTTGTAATACTTTTACCTTTTACCCATCCCCAGAGCTCATACCACGTTTGCTCAAAAACATTTTGATTTTATTTTGCCTCGTATTTTAAACATATTTACAAAAGAATTGATTGGTTCTGAGATATATAATATAAAATCACTAAGTGCTATGAAAAATAAACTATCTTCTTGGATTCTCAACAAAGGTAGAATGAACATTGAAGATATATTTTTTAAAATTATGAAATGATTATAAAACCGTGATGTTATAGCTTATATTATAATTTGTATTTTTGATTTTTTTTATATGTTATAATTATATATTAGACATAAATGGGTTACATAAGTAAAGACTGTGTCAGTTAAAATGAATTGTAAAGCTATTCCGACACAAGCACTGCTTAGTGGAATAGTTCTTATCCACTGGATGTTGGTACTGATAGATTGTATTCATTTTGTCAGTGCCAACATGTTATACTAAATTGTCAATTTTTAAAATTTTTTTTTTTTTGTTCTATGTTTCACTGTCGTATTGTTGTAATTTTTTATGTATGGTTATTGTGGATTTAAATAAATAAATAAATAAATAAATAAAAATAATGAAATGTAATGAATTGTATGTAATATGTACAAGAAAAAGCTGTTACGATCACATAAATTAGGGATACGGCGTGATATTATGTATGAATTGATGTTTAACTATATAAGTTACTTTTCTAATTTACTACATTTTTGCTATCACAACAAATTTCGAAAAAAATATAATTCACTTTTTATGTAGGTATGGGTATAAAAATTCTCATATTTATAGTATGAAAAATAATTTCACTTAATAACCTTGTTTTTACTTTATACTATTAAACTTTAATCATGTGATTAGAAAGAATAGAGTGTTTACGAAAATAGTGTGGAGGAGACGATTCATGTACAGTTCATTAAAATAAGAAGACTGCAATGGTTGGGCCATGTCCACAGGATGAGTGATGATCGTACTCTCAACAAGGCTTTAAACGCTACACTAGACAGAAGAAGAAGCAGAGGCAGACCAAAAATGAGATGGCTGGACGATGTGTAGGCTGATATACGAGCGCTGGGCCTTACTGGAAGAAAGCCGTAGAGTGCAGGGAGGAATGGCGACGGATTCTGAAGGAGGCCAAGGGCCACAACGGGCTGTAGGGTCAATGATGATGATGACTTATCATGTGATAGAGGAAGATAGCGAGGAATGCTGGAGGAGGCCAAGGGCCACAACGGGCTGTAGGGTCAATGATGACTTATCATGTGATAGAGGGAGATAGCGAGGAATGCTGGAGGAGGCCAAGGGCCACAACGGGCTGTAGGGTCAATGATGACTTATCATGTGATAGAGGGAGATAGCGAGGAATGCTGGAGGAGGCCAAGGCTCGCAACGGGCTGTAGGGTCAATGATGATGATGATGATGACTTATCCTGAAGATTTCATTGAGATACCTTGACGTCATACTTTAAATTGTTCCAAAATTCGTTCACGCAAATATGAAAATAGTAGGTACCTACGTATATAAATTTGTTTGTGATTTTTTTTCCTCATACATTTTGTACGGAGCTTCATTAAAATTTCTCTACGTGAGTTTTCACCTTTTTGTGTTTTGAAACAATTTTTATGAATGACGCCGTAGAGGTACCTCAATGAAATTTACAGGATATATTTGATAATATTGGAAAAATTGAACACAATTTTTATGTAAATATTTTCATTAGCTACGCCCACCTCCACCCGCTCCGCATATGGGGACTAAAAACGGCCCATTCACAGAACGCTAGTAAGAATGACAGAGAATGCATGGCACGAAAAGTAACTCAAAAAGCTCTTCTAGACTCGTGATTTCAGCACAATAGTGCAAAAAATAACAATCAACGTCGGTGAAAATAATATTCACAGACATGGATTGTGCATATAGATGGGCACTATAACCATGGCAAAACAATTTGCAGGATGTAAAGTTCTTCTTCGAGACCACTAAATCCGCATGCCCAATGGGACCTTGAAGAAGCCCACGGACAGCAGCGAGGAGCTACGTTCTTTTGTAGGACACAACTGGGTGAGAGCATTCCCAGAGGATGTGCTCCAAAATTCGGTCGGGGTGATGGCATAACTGACATGAGGAAGAGTATACAAGGCGGAATCTATGAAGGAGCTATTAAAGCTATCCTGTGATGAATTGGGATGTCCAGAAATCTGGGACTGCCCAAGATTGACGAAGTCTAGTCCTCACATCAGGGAAAAACGAGAATGTTGTTCATCCCACGGGGCACGACCTCACTGAATGATAGTATGTAGACACCAGATAAAAAGATTAACCAGGAAGTACCTATTATCTCTACAACGGTAGCGGCGTTCGTAGAGAGATGGTCTAATTTAACAAACCTGAGGGCTGGAATTTATATATTAAATATTTGCATTAAATCTTACTCAAAATTTTGAAATATTTGGAATTGTAACTAATTATGTGTTTTCATTTTATCATTGCACGATCATTTTATCATTGCACGATGGTATCAAATCGGCCCACAACCCACAATTGTTTTTGTGTCGGCGGGTATGTAATTTTCGACAAACATCTTGAATGTGCTTCAGGTTGCGCAGAGCGCAAATTTGTGTCTTTTTGCTTCGTTGGTGCAAATCTAACCCTTCTCAGCTAAAAGTTCAAGATATTTGGCTACAACTCTATACTGCTCACCTATGTCAAAAAAAATCTAGCATACATTAATCTCAATAGCTCCTGACCCTGTGACCAAGTATATCTTATTAGTTAAGTTTTGACAAAAAAATATGAAAAAAATCAAAACTCAAAATCTACATCAAATTGCGGAACATATATAGGGGTATTTTAATACACCAGAGGTGCTCTACCTCATGGCTTCCGCTTGAATGTTCTTTTTGGGACATCCTGTAACAGTAAAACTCAGTCATTCATATATTATGAATAGATTGTTTTGTTTATAAAAGATGGTTTGAAAAAACATAAATCACTATAACGATTCATTACATCTTAATTTCATAAACTTGCTTGATGAAATAATGTTTATTTATTCCACATTCATCGATTGATTCTCTGCCATCTTGGAATATGCTCTTACTCATAAAAAAATCAATCAATTTTTATATAGCAACTGTTTTACTTTATTTCAGTGTTTTATTTTGAATCTGCTAAAATTAGCCGAATGCAGTAGCACAGTAATAAATCGTTTGACTCATATGCTGGCGTCCCGGCGTCATAAATTTATTGATAGTAATTTCTCACGCAATCATTGCTTCTATGGGCTGAAAACAATGATTGTACAAGAAATTACAATTTGAGAATACTCTCTCAAATTGCGCAGGGTGCATTTTAATGATCATTAAGGTAATAATAATTTAGGTATTTAATTTAATTACAGGTTTAAAACTATTTTTTTTTATTTTATTTTTATAAATAGTCAACAGCTATGAACATTTTTTTATATAAATAATTACATATAAATTGAGCCAACTGCATGAGTATAAAAGTATAAGAATATAGCCACATCATCACTGAAAGGGTCAAATAAAAATCAATGTAGCGTTAGTAGGTACAACGGCACTGCATTTACGACCGTGCGGTGATTCATTAATTGTTAATATTAATTCGAGGGTGACCTATCTCCAGCTAGAAGTAGTTTATAAAACAAAAAATAAAAGACAGTATTAATTTTAACAAATATATTTAGAAAAATAGTATAATATGGCGTGTGTATGTGTGAGTGAGTGTGTGTGCATGTGTGAGTGTGAAAAGATTTATGTGTTATAGTAAGTTAGGGAGCCGTTAAGGGGTAATATAATACGGAAAATATTTGTTTTTTAAAAGTATCAATATTTAAATGAAAAGGGTCAATTGAGTTAAAAAGTTGATTATAAGAATAGCAACTTCGGTTGATAAATGAATTTTTATAAGAGTTATTTTTACACATGGTGATTTTGAAAAGTTCGTTCTGTCTGGTGGGTCTAGTAGGGACTCTATAATTGATTAGGCTTGTAAGTTCGGGGCAGTCAATCAAGTTATTAATGAAGGAACATAACATCGGTTAGAGTTCTTCTGTTTTCGAGACTCATTAAATTATAGGTTTGAAGAAGAGTGATATAATCGTCAACATCTGAGAAACTGAATCTATAGTTTAATTGTCGGATAAATAATTTTTGAATTCTTTCAATTTGGTTTTTATGTATTTTGTAAGAAGGGTTCCAAATAATTGACGAGGATTCGAAATGACTCCGAACAAGAGCATAGTATAATATAATGTACATAGGTACATTTTATAATCTCGGAATTGCTTAGTATTTCTAAATAGAAAGCCTAGCAACGGTAAGCTTTACCAGTCAACATAGACTCCCAAGTCTTTTATAACTGTTTTTTTTCAACGGCTATACCTATCTATTGATTATTCGTAATTTAGTTGGGTTTTATTTCTTGAGAAAGTAATGGAATAACATTTGGAAGCATTGAGGGATAATTTATTGTGTTTGCAATATTCGGATATTGATAAAAGGTCTTTTATATTTGGTTTTCGATTTGAAACCATTTAGAACTACCGTTTAAATTCGGAACCAAATATATAATATTATCCATCTCAGTACACAGCCGTGGATACCATTTTTTTTTCGGAAGAATATAATGATTAACACGGTCGAAAGCCTTTAAGAAATCGGTATAAATTGCGTTAAGTTGGGTTCTGTTGTCCATTTGCTTGAGAATAAATTCAGTGAAGAGTGTGATTTGTAAAAACATATTTATTCGGAAGGAAGCCATGTTGCTTAGGGATAATTCTGTTTTTGAAAGATGTTAGCAGTTGTTGCTATACAATTTTTTACAGGGATTTTCCCAAATAGAGGTGACTTTGAAATTGGACGATAATTTTCAATGATATTTTTTGCCCCATTTTTAAAGATTGGTGTTTTGTAGCTTTGTTTCCATGAGGAAGGAAAGCAACCATTACATAAAGAATTTTGATAAATTATTGTTAGTTTCTAATTAAGTAGTTTAATTTTTATATTTTTACAAACGTAGGCATAGAGAATCGAGCGTACACAAGTACTAACAATAAACTTAACTAAAACATATAAAGAAGGCATATAACGCTAAATCTAGTGACATGATATACCTACCTACCTATTAAAACCGCCTATGACACTATGAAGAAACGTGTCAGTAAAAAGGGTTTATACGTGATTTAAACTATCGGAATCCCAGAATTTGTTGATTCTTTTCATTTTAAGGACAAACCTGACTTAAAATAAAAACAAGTGGGATATAGCCAACACTAAACTAGCCACACCATAGTAAATGTTCTTTTTTATCTTCTTGAAAGGTTGACAATCTCTTAATGCATTTTTATGAACTACATTTCTATTAGATTCTTAAACAAATGTAAGATTCCTAGAGGACAAAAGTTTTCACAATACACCATACACACAAAAACCTTGACACGTCAATCATTGTATGCATTTTCTACATGATACCTGTTGAGAAATTTTAAGTAAAATTGCAATACAAGTAAGATGAGTATGTATGAGACAGTGTATCAATGTTGATGAGGCGATGTATGTGTCAAGATAGAAGAATTCGGTGTTTGGTTCTCACTGCCTACCCCTTGAGGAAGATAGAAGTGGAGAGTAAAAAATACACTTGTCTATAGAGACACATACAATATCAATATGAAGTTAATCACTCAATTTTCCCATACAGAAGTTATTTTACTTCTGTTATATATATTTTTCATAAAACTATTTGCATGTAACACATGAGATCCAACTGTCGATAGCGATATTATGTATAGTTGAAGAATAAGTACCAAACTATAATCCCATAAATACAAATTATTTAATATTGTATTTATGCACACCAGCACACCTTTCGCTGGTTACCCCACATTGTGGGATATGCCGTGATGGTATGAATGAATGAATAAATAATATTTTAAGATAGTTGATTTTCTATACAACACATGTACCTATGTATGTATGTCGAGATAGGATAGTATGGAGGTCAGTCCATTGATCCTACCCAGAATATGAAAACAGCATGATGGTACGTATGTATGTTTGGAGATTAGTATCAAACAATTAAGTCTTCTTATATATTGTGTGTAGGCGATTGCCATACAAATTGTATGAAGCAATGTCGTCACTAAATTCAATTTTTATAAAAATTAAAAAAAAAATTGAGATGTGCTAATACAATGATAATATTTTTTTTATAAAATTAAATTATCTAATTGGGGTGTTTCGGCTTTTTTTTATATTCTTAAAAAAATTGGAAATAAAGGCAGTTAAACTCATAAATTTATCATAAAATAAATATTTTTCTTAATAAAAAATGTTTGAAAAACCCTGGAATTTTTTTGAATAAACTAGTTTGAGATTTTGTATTTTTCTATATTTGTACAAATTTTCAGCATTCTAGCTTTTATTGTTTCTGAGATATATGGAAAAATAAAGTAAAAATTCAAAAGTTGATAACCCCTGATTTAAACAAAAATTCGAAATTCTGAGTATAAAAGTTTTGTAAGCCTATAACTATTTATATATTCTTAAATTTTGGGCTCTGTAAATTGAGCGGATCAAAAGTTATAAGGGACACACACACACACACACACACACACACACACACAGACACACTGACAAACGAAATTGTTTTTGTCTATGTTTATAGCGAATTTCAGCATTCTAGCTTTTATGGTTTCTGAGATACATGGAAAAATAAACCAAAATTTCTAAATTGATAACCCCTGACTGAAACAAAAATTCACAATTCTGAGTGAAAAGTTTTGTAGTCCTATAACTGTTTATATATTCTGAAAATATGGGCTCTGAAAATTGAGGGATCAAAAGTTAAAAGGGGGGGACGGACACACAGACAAACACACACACACACACACAAACACACACACCCTCACACACAAACACACACAAACAAACACACACACACAAAACTCACATAAAATGTTCTACTCCGAATTTTGAGTAAATCCATGTATGGGAACATACATGCTGCAAGGCCTCTAGTTGGTGTTATTAGCATGCAAAAAGTCCACTACGCCATACAAAATTTTCCTTCGTACACGCATCTTGGCTTAAAAATGTCGATTCATTCAGAGAATTCAATTCTCATGAACGAATCGACAGTTGGAATATGAAATTTATTTCACATTGATATGGCAGACCAGGGATTTTTTTCTTTGAATTTCGACATCCTTGAATGCATTTTTGTTGAGTGTATTTTTATTGTATCAAAATTTCACAAACAGTAAAAAAATACCTCGATTTTCCAGACTGTGAGAGCATTTTGAAAATTTGGACAGATGAAATCATAGAGAAGAAATTAACGGATATCTATGATAAACTAATCAGCTCTAAGTTTATGGATTTAACATATATGATATCAATATGAAGTCAATCGGACTTACAGTTTGGGCTGCAGAAAGAACCCAAATTGTGAAATCATGACTCTCCACTATTCCATAGTGTGGAGAGTAAAAACTATCACGAACATTCACTTTATTTTATGCACTCTTTAATCATATAAAATATTTATTTCACTACGACATATATTAGTTATGGAGTAATTAAAAAAAAGATGTTATAAAAATTATTTCAATTACTTATGAAAACTTATTTTAATAATTGATGATAATTTATGCTGAATTTTATGATAGTGTGACGAACATTCACTAGAGAAATGTTGAAAACACTATTTGATATTTTTTTAGAAACACACACCTTTGACATATTTGAGAAATTCGATTTCAAATTGGAGTGTTTATGATAATATGCCCTCTTAACTTTTAACTTAATATTATGTAATTTTTTCATTATTATTATTTAAGAGAAACTCACAGAGAAATTGAAATTGAAAAATACAAAATATGTGAGTACAAAAGAACATGAAAGGTCAACTCTCCAATTACGAGTACATGTTATATAAAAATACCAATTATAAGATGGTTGAAGGAGATAAAGGGGAAAAATTCAAGGACCACAATTAATTACTCTTTTGGATATATTATATCTTTACTCAATTGTTTTAATTTCGCATACTTTTAATTAAAGAAAATAATTGATAAAAGAAGCCGGTTAAGGGGGGACTGCTGTTAACGTAGGTACCTACCAATTTTTCAATTTTTATACCATAATTATTTTTTTCAAATGAAAAAAATAATTAAGATAGTTTGGGTATTAATAAAGAAAAATATATCTTTACTTTCTGATAATTGTCTGTATAAATTCTTGTAGAAAAATAATTGCATACCCCGATTTTCGACGTTAATATAATAGTTTTAATAAAATATAAGGCGTAGTTCAACATATTTTTTTTTAAATTAAAGAAGATAAAAATTTCTAGAAAATATGATGTGACGTTGCATTAATGCTTCAGGTTTAGTAAATAAACCTAAAAAACATTTATTTTCCATTCAGCGCCATTGCGAAATAAAAGTTTTTTTGTTTATTTACTCAAACTGATGCATTAATGCAACGTTACATCGTATTTTTCCAGATATTTTGTTCTTTAATTTATGAAAAAAATATAATGCTCTATGCCTTATACTTTATAGAAATTTAAGATAAATGTCAAAAATCGGGGTATGCTTATTATTTTCCTACAAGAATATATACAGAACATAATTAAAAAGTTAAGGTATATTTTTCTTTTTTAATATCCAAACTAACAAGGTCATTTTTTTCAAAACGATTCGTTTTGAAAAAAATGATGCAAATTCAAATTGAAAAAATAGGTATGTTGGCAGAAGTCACCCTCTTAATGAGAATTTGTGTCCTAAAATAGGTATTCAGTGGATAACGGGTTCAATATTATTTTTTCTACTATTTTAATCAATAATTAATTTTGCTTACTTCAGAGAATATGTATAATGATATACATATAGTAAATTGAAATGTAGGAACATAAGATTTAGTTACACTAAGACAAAGCAAAAGATAACAATTTCTTTTTTTCGACAAAATTTGATACAAGTTAATTTCACCACTAATTGATACTTACAAGATAAGTATTTGGAGTACCTACCTACCTCAGAAAGACTTTCATAGGAGAATAAAGAATATTTTTAACAGGTGTAAAATAATTACAAAACTTTAACTAAAAGGTATCTAGAGAAAGACGTGAAAGTATCATAAAAATGAAATATCTGCCGAAAAGCGAAAAAGCAGTGGGATTTGAAACGTTCTTACATTTACAAAATAAACTATGTAATTTATTTGATTTATAGTACATTAATGATTCAACAGAATGACGAGATCTCCGCCAATTTATTAGTAATAATACGAGTATTGACAGAAATCTTGGCTTATAAAATTCATGCATAATTAATTTATATAAAAATTGTATATAATGTCCATCTATATATTGTACAATCGTATAAACTCATCATCATCATCAATAGCTCTAAAACCCATCATGAGCCTTGGCCTCCTCAAGTACTTTCATATTATTATTGTGTATTATGTCACTAAAGTAAGTTACATATCAATATACTATTTTTACATACTTCATCTAGTTGAAATTACATTTATTCAATATTGTTTAAAACTGTTACAACTTAAAACATTAAAAGAAACGAGCAGATACATTCGTTTTACTTGTTTTCGTCTAAAATAGAATGAACGTATTTGTTCATTCTATTTTTAAACTCTGTGTTTATTTCTATTCATTACAGATTTAAGCAGAAAATACCGATCCACAACTATATAACACACATACAAAAAAAAAATTAACGAACGAAAATGCATTCCAACGAGAATTGAAAACTTCACTTTGTATCAAAAATTGGAGAAATAAATTCTCTTGAAGAATTCGACAGTTGGATGAATTTCGACCATATTACAATGTTAACTATGGATTATTTCCATCCAAGAGCCAATTGGCTTTTTTTAAATAATAATTATAAATAATTATTTAATTTCATGATCTCGAATAAAAATAGTGGATTTTTAAATTGCTCAGTACTTAGGGAACGAGTTTAATGAGCACTAGAGCGCATCCAACCATTGGCAATTTTCTTTGTCAAATACAAGGTTGTGTATACATATATGTACATACAATTTGTCTTTGTAAGGAACACAATACCCTAACTTAGTCAACAAAGATATTATATACCTATCATTATATAAAATAAGTAGTCCTATAGTACTGTATTTTTTATTTAATCTATGTCACATATCAATTTAAAAAAAATCACGTAATTTAACTACATTTTATTTTTATTTCGACGACGTAAATCAAAAACAAATTCTTAATTTTCAATACAACAATCACTTGATGAATATGAGTATATTATATTTTTAATATCAATGTATTAACCTGCTTTTGATTTATGTAATATAAATATATTTTTATACGGGTTTATAATGAAGTTCGATACAATCATAAAGTATTTAATATTAAGATATACTTATATGGTTTTATTGTGAATTTCGTCAATCTGATGTTTACAAGTTTGATACAATCATGAAGTATTTAAAATTAAGATATAGGTACTGATATATGTATAGGTTTATTGTTTTTTCGTCAATCTAATATTAACAAATTCAACACAATCATGAAGTATTTAATATTACGATATACTTATACGGGTTTATTGTAGATTTCGTCAATCTCACGTTTTACAATCATGGAGTGTTTAATATTAAGATATAGGTACCTACGTATCAGTAGCGGAATTGTTTATAGAAGCCGAAAATCTTGGCTTGCCTATGAATATTAGGTAAGTTAAGAAATTCAAGTCCTAACATTTTTTGTCTGTTTTATTGTCACTACATATACTACAAGATTAAAAATTCTTGACAGGGCCACAATTTTATATTATTTTGGCATGTAATTTTCAAATATTTCCATGGTCACTCAAATGAACAACGATGCTAAAAAAACATTAAATTTTCGACATTTATTCACAATATCTTTCAGGGTTTGCCTAGTCCGAAGGTTCGAGGCACGTCCCTGCTACGTATATGAGTTTATCAAATACCTATTAAGATATGGGTACTAATATGGGTTTATTGTAGATTTCGTCAACGGCTGCTGTTTACAAGTCTTATACAATCAATTTAATATTAAATAATCATTTATCATTATCTCCTACCTCGGATGAAACCCCAACGATTATTTTGAACTTACACAAAATAGTGTACTATATTGAAAACGAGTGGGTTGTGGCCAACGCTAAACTCTCCACTACACAACGAAACTTCCCTGCTAATATTACACTTTAATATCAATATGAAATCAAATAACTGAATATTGCCAAACATAAAAAAATTATATTTTTCATTCAAAAATCTATTATTATGAACATAATTTTTCAAACGGTTGTATGTTTTTCTTTTAACGTTGACCAACTTTGAATGCAGTTGTTTGAAGATTATTGGTATTGTATAAATAGTTTAAACAAAAATAAAAATATCTTAAATTTCCAGGTCGTGAGAGCATTTATTCAGTTTTAACAGATGAAATAATAGAGTAACATTGAGAAAAAATGAACCGTTGTCTATGGAAAACTAATCAGACTTCACACATATGGTATCAATATTAAGTTCATCGTCCCTTTAGTTTGATTTGTACAGAGGACACAAATTTTCATATTTGTGTACGGCATACAGGATACGGCATACACACAAACACATCACAACGAAACTCAAAGTGTGCACTCTCTATATGATACCCATTTAGAAATTGATGTAAAAAAAATACTCTTAAAAATTGTGAAATCATGGCTCTCCACTATTCCATAGTGTGGAGAGAAAAAATATTGATAAGTATAGCAATAACTATTGTTATGTTAATACATATATCTATAATCCAATCGTAGTTTATGAAACATTACGCTGCGTTTATATTACATTTTATTTACTCCTCCCTACCCCAAGGAGATATAGTGGGTTATATTTTTATTTGCAGATTATTAACCAGTATCAAGTATATATTGTAAACTGAAAGTTTCATCACATTTCATCAGTGTGTATGCTGTGTACGATACACGGCGTGTTTATTCTACGATTATAGAATAAAAAACTCATTCGATTATTTTCAAATTTGTATGTCTAAGTAATACTCGCTTAGACCCCACAGATTTTGAAGGATATCTGATCAGTGTTTCTTAATTTTTTACTGTCAAATATTTCAAAGTGACCCCAAGCTCAGAAAACATTAAATTGACACTGCAGAAAAATCAAGTATTCATAATAAAATATTTAAATCAAAAATAATTTATCAAACTCATTATAATATGAAAATGCTGAAAATTTCCATACGTGTTTGAATATTTTGTGGATTTGCAAGAGACGAGCTTATTGCCAAATGGCAATTCATTACAACCAATCGGTGCTTCCTGTCAATAGAGACAAGATTTGCCTAAGAGATAATTTTAAACTAATTTGTTCTCTACTGGGTAACGAATTTAGGATGCCGGCATCAAACGGCTTGGTACTGTATCTAGGCGGTCGATTTACTAAGTTTCCTTTTAAAATTCAATGACTTAAACTATTAACAACTGTTTAAAAGTTGACTGTTGTTGTTTTAAAGTTTTAAGTAAATTTTTCGTGCATCACAATAATGTATTTATTAGTCGTCCTAGGAATATTTTATTATAATTTTTTAATACTCTCGAGTAACTAACAGGTACTATATTAAATATTAATTTAACACGCACCCAATAACAAGTTGCCACATTTTGGAGTCTTACGATATTAATCGCCTCACAGATCCAGACTGAAGACACAATTAAAAACTGTGTTTCCAAAGGGAATCGAACCCGGGACCATTGGATCAACAGTCAGATACGTTATTAACTGTACTATGAAGGCCTACAAATATTGTATATATTGTATATATTCTTCACCAATAATAGGTACAAATTAGCTTTTGCTATAAATGATCAATGTGTTTATTCCAATAAGAAGTAGGATAGGTACGTGACTCTTGGAATGGTGAGCGACACTGAGATAACTCACCTATCAGTATACGTGGAAGAAGCGGCCGCTGTCTTCTTCTTTGCGGCATCACACTTACAACAGTTTCCTCCCATAACTTGTGTTTATCTTTCCAGCAATATCGTCAAGTATCCATGCAACAGACGCTCGTGATATAAATAAAACATAATATCGAAATCACTGAAACTTCACTTCGGGTAGATGCAACGTACCAAACAGTGTTATAATATAGTGTGTTATGCGGGCGGAATTATTATTATATAATGTTCGTTCGACTTGTGTCCACCACTATCCGACGCCAATTTCGAGTTGCCGCAAGACTACGCAGCATACCGTCATGTTCCCATTCAGAAGAGCAGAATGGACGATGAGGAGTGTATAGGTGGAGAGATTCGCGCGTGGACTGTGGATCAGCTGGGGGTCCCAGCCCACCTCGGGTGCGGGATATTTTTACATCGGATCCTCCCGCTACCACAACCGACGACGTCCGTCCCGCCCGCCGCCTTCCCCGCACACCTCAAACCACACAACAATTCCGGAGGAACAATTCTTAATTATTCTATACGACGCAGTGTCCTATAGTAGTGTCGATATTGGTTAATTACTATAAGTTGGCGCGAACAATATATTTACACATTGCCTGTATGTAGGGTCAATTAATAGACCATCACACTGCATACCTATGTACGCATAATCAAGACTCCCTGTCTATTTCGCACGAGGACACACTTATAAGCATAACAGAGAATACTATTGCTTTGTATATTGCTTAGTTTAGTTTAGTTTATTAATAATGCATACAAAAATGTATTTTTTTACCAGCGCCTGCCTCACTAGGATTCCATCCCGTGACGAAGGGGGCACTTTACAAAAAAAATAATAATACTCACCAATAATACAAAGATAATATAACAATAATATAAAAATAGTAATGAAATATAACTTGTGTATCACTGCTGCATTATACAACAATAATACAAAACGATAAAATAATAAAAAAATAATAATATAACAAATCCTTTAATAATAATATTACTAAGCCTAATCCTTTGATATGTTAAGTATCTGGATGGGTGAACTATTCCCAATTGAAAGCTTGATGATGGGTTTGTTACATTTTATTTTGCTCTTTTAAGTAATTTACAATTTACGCATTGATCTGCTAATTCTTTTGAGGAAGTGTATAATGGTAATAATAATAATTGAGTGTTATTATTTGTAGTGCTTAATTGTTATTAAATCATTAGTAAATCGGCCAGCGCCGTATAAAAAACATAATTTATTGATAACTATTTACACTTAGTACAATTTTTAATGTAAATACCGTTTGCCCGTTTATTTCGAATATTAAACAAATGAATCCTCAATATGATCACATGAAATATAAATTTATTTGAAATAAATATTAAAATTTAATAAAAAATCTTTATATTTTTCAATATTCCGTGCATTAAAAATGCATTTGTATTAGTACTGTGACTGACTGTGACCAATATATTAAATGAATTTTTGGGTAATAAAACTCTAGTTCTTGTTGTCCCATCCCTAATCCGAATCGAGCCCAAATTATTGCTAATTAATATCTAATACGAAGCGCCAGTTGAACTGTTAACTGTTTTTGTTTGAATTGATTTTCCTGCTGATTCATTATTCTCAGAGGAAAATCCAGACCAAATTCATACGTTTCAAAATTAATTTGTTCATATTTGTGGAACATCCAAGGAATCCTCTCAAACATCGTCGTGTACCTATAGTCAGAATGTCGACACTGAGAAGGTATTTCGATATATTAGAATATTTCATATCAAGGGAAGATTTCTCGTATATGAGTGGAAATATTATCTTCAGCAGCCCTGTGCAAACTGCGGCCCGCTGCGTATTTCAATGGGGTTCGCGTGCAATATGTGTAAAAATTAGAAGAAATCAATTCATTCACACGCATTGCAATTTCATAAATATGGGTCGCATTGCAAATAGATGGGTCGAGTGGTTATTCGAATCCTGTGCCTCGACCGTTTTCGTTCGTCTATGGAGCAAGCATTTATGCTTAATTTATGGAATGTAGGAAGATGTATACGTACTTATTTAACGAGGACATATAATTTTATTAAAAAAAATGACCATGTAACCTGTGTAAACTTCGCAGCGCATTTATAAGTCACCAATGCAACCTTTCAAACAAATTTGTTATACATTGTTAAAATGCTCCGTCAATTTGTTAGTTGTTAGTTTTTTTTTATTACTATGTTCACAATAAGCAGAACACTTCAAAACCGCCAAAAAACATATGGTACGATTTGTTAGACATTGTTAGAATGATCCGACAATTTGTTAGATCTTGTTTTTTTTTACGAATTTTTGAAAACATTAATTTTTCAAATAATGTTATACATGTTGAAAGAAAACAGGCGCATATTATGTTCTACATTATGTTGCTTCATATTTTCAAATCAATCACATTTACACTACTGTCGATTTATCCGCTTAATTCACACATACATTTTTTTTGCTTTAAAAGAATATTTTTGGCCTTCTAAACTTTTATACTCTTTTTGATTTTAGTTCCAGTCAGGGGTTATCAATATAAAAATGTTTAACAACGACTGAATTTTTTTTGATGTTGGAATTTTGTTTTTCTATAAAATGACAAAATTTCAATGTTTTAGCTTGTATGATGCCCTTAAGTTGTGTGGATATAAAAAAAGAAAAAAATGTTGAAATACGGAAGCATAATATGCGCCTGTTTTCTCTCAATATGTATAACATAATATAAATGATCAAAAATCCTTATAAAAACGATTGGGTTGTGGCCAACACTCACTACTTAGTCCCTCCACAGATTATTCAAAGTTTGTGTGGAAAGGTTTCAGCATTTTAATGAAATGAGTTTGTTCAATAATTTTTGATTTATATATATATATATATATATATATATATATATATATATATATATATATATATATATATATATATATATATATATATATATATATATATATATATATATATATATATATATATATATATATATATATATATATATATATATATATATATATATATATATATATATATATATATATATATATATATATATATATATATATATATATATATATATATATATATATATATATATATATATATATATATATATAAAGGTCAAAAAGGCTATCAGACAAAGACCATATTAAAGACGAATTAAATAAATTAAAAACAGCTCTTGTATGCAACGGATACTCAAAATTTATGATTAATAAAGCCATCAACCGCGAACGCAATACAAAATCGACCAATAACGCAACTGAACCCCCGAAATCTCTAGCTTATCTCCCGTACATCAAAGGCACAACCGATAAAATCAGTCATTTGTTACGCAAAAATAATATTAAAATATATAATATTATATATATATATATATATATATATATATATATATATATATATATATATATATATATATATATATATATATATATATATATATATATATATATATATATATATATATATATATATATATATATATATATATATATATATATATATTATGAAAACTTGATTCTTATCAATTCAATGCCATTTTATGAAAGTGAGGGATGATTTTTGGCAATTTAAACAAAAATTCAAATTATATTTTTCCTGAGCTTGGAGTCACTGTGAAATATTTGACAGTTAAATAAATTTAGGAGCTCTGGGGGGCCAGCAAAATCAAAACCCTTGTGATTACCCATATCATGGATATAATTATCATATGGAGTTCTATTACCGAAAACCTAGACCCTGATATTGAAATAAAATGCAGGATAGAAGCGGCCCGTAATTCTTTTAATAAAATGAGAAATCTCCTCTGTAACGACGACATCAATCTAAAACTACGCCAAAGGATGATCAAATGCTATGTATGGTCGGTCCTGCTCTACGGTGTTGAGACATGGACCCTCAAGGTTGGTATCATAAACCGCCTGGAAGCGTTCGAAATGTGGATTCATCATAGAATGCTAAGGATATCCTGGACCGACATGGTGAGCAAGACTTCATATTTTGGTCACATAATGTACAGTTGATCATAAAAGGAAAGATTGAGGGCCGCAGAGGGGTCGGCAGGAAGCAGCTTTCCTGGCTCCGTAACATTCGGGAGTGAACTGGAATGAGGCGTGTGGAGGACTTGTTCCGCACCACACAGGACAGGGAAAGTTTCTCCCGAGTGATCGTCAACGTCGGGGGGACCCGACAGCTAGGACACATAGAGAAGAAGATGGAGTTCTATAACATCTAAAGATATTATAGAACTCCATATGATAATTATATCCATGATATGGGTAATCACTAGGGTTTTAGATATACGAATTGGTAAATTTTGAAAAGAATGGAATAAGTACATTATTCTATAAACGATATAATAGAATAAACTAGTTGAACTAGTCTCTTTCTATGGTTCTGAAATAAAAATCGCGTCAGAGATTGGATTTAAGACAGGTATTATGGCGGACATTGGGACCTGGTTAATCTGTTTTGTATGAGCCCATATGTTTGTTGAGGTAATGATTGTAAGTACAGAAAGATGAGATTGTGTAAATAACTATTTAGTGTGGAACGGGAACAATCACCTGGTTCATAATTGCATATAATTGTCGATAAAAATTGTAAACTGCTAGCCCAAGAGCAGGATTTCCTAGTTGGACAGCAGTAAACTACTGATTGTTGTCATTATGAATATAGTGTGATAAAAGGTCAATAATATTAATAAAATAAATAAACACGCCGTACCTTGCACCATAGTAGGTACACAGCACATACACACAGATACATCGTGATGAAACTTTCAGAATGCAATCTCACCACGATACTAGTTGATATTCCGCAATGAAAAATCCGCAAGTTGTGAAGAGTAAAAACAAAGATGTAACAAATTGTCAGAGACTTCTAACAATATCTAAAAAAATCGTTCCACGTGATTTTGGGTGGTTTTGCTAGTATGAACCTAGCAGTGCACCTTTAAAGGCGTTTTTACAAAAAAAACTGACATCTAGCAAAGTGACGGATCATTCAAACAATGTCTAACGAAATCAATTGAAATTACCATGATCAAAGAAATGATCAATGAAATGGTCAAATATCACTTTTTATCTAATTTTGACTCATATTACTTTTCTAACAGCCTCCAACTAACTGACTAACAAATTTGTTAGATAAGATTCTTAGGTGACTGTCATGGATGCGCTTGTAAGTTCACGCAGGTGACCAGACATTCGAAAAAAAGAAAATAAGAATGAAAATTTTTCACTGAGCGAAATTCTAAATGAATAAGTAGAAGAAAAACTTACATTTTCGCGCTGAGTGGATTTTTTTTTTGAATTATCGAAAAGATATAAATACAACTAAAAATTTCTTGTTGAATGGATTATTCTTATAAGAAAATAAAAAAAGGATATTATTATTTTTCCGCTTCGTTGCTATCTATTTTATTTTGTTTATTCGTACAAAACAAATTATACATAAAAGATTTAAATATTTTTATTTTTCCATATTTGTAAAAAATTACAATTTAGATAATGAAATGTAATTATTAAGGCTTTTAATTTCTGAAGTTGATCAACATAATTTCTTTTAATTTCACATGAAGTTGATCAACATAAGTTTAAGATCAGTTTCACAATTTAGAAATCTTTGAGCTTCAAATTAATTAAATACTTGTATAAATTTATACAAATATTAATGAAAATGTCATAATAAACGTTGATATTAAAAAAAATTTATGATCAAACGTAAAGAAAGATTAAAATTAAATAATGATCGAGTAGGTACTGATTTATACATTTTTAAGATTAAGGCAAGATAAGCACGTATTAAAAATGTGTCATGAGTAGCTCCCGTGGTCATTGTCAATGATCTACAGTGTACAGTAGGTACACACTGCACACACGCACTCTGTAAATAGACTTAAAAAATCTTTTGATGCATTGTTACTTTCGAACAATCACTAAATATGTTCTCGAATTCGGAGTTATCAAGATTCGGAGTTACAAAGAACTTTTTGAACAAACTTGAATGATTACTTACAAAACATTTTTATGGGTTTTGTTTATAGCCCAGAAATTATGATCGTATACATTTATAGAAATCTTCCTTGTTGGACGTCAATGTCACTACTCTACAACATACTAAATACATACTTATCTCAATCAATACAATATATTAAAAATATACATAGAAGTTTTTAAAAACTGGACAACATTTCAGCAGAAGAATTCATTGAAGGGCCCTCCAAAATAAGGACAAGAAAGCTGCTAAAACTCAGCGGAGAACAATAATTATTGAGAGCAATGACTGGTTTATTCATTGGTCACTGTCATCTAAAAAGATACCATTAACATAATGAGAATCACTGATGACGCAAACTATAGAAAGTATCAATAAGAGAGTGAAACAGCCAGTAGCGTAATTATTGACGAACCTTGCAAGCCGGGCATTCGTCTGCAAATATAGTACATGAAAAATAAATCAATCGGGTAAAAATAACAATAAAAATAGCAGAAATATTTCGCGCGCCTGTTCAAATATTATAAGGCATTAGTAATAGCAGTCGGGTAGGTACCGCGCGCCTGTTAATTACTTATAGATATAACTTTCCCTAAACATCTAGAACGAGCTTCCAATTGCGCAGAGCGCAAATTTTTGTCTTTTTGATTCGTTGCTTTACGTGCAAATCGCACCCTTCTCGGCTAAAAGTTCAAGTTATTTGGCGACAACTATACCTACTGTATTATTACTTTATACCATTTAAAGCAAAACGTCACTACTTGGGTTTGCCTAGTGGGGCTTTATAAGTCAGTTCATATACCTATATTATATTCGTTTTGTGTGTTAATAATAAATAAATAAATAAATATGTTGATTTTTGTAGAGTTCCTTTCTCTTTCACACAATTAGCATTTCATTACAGGAATTTATGTAGTTTCGCTCTATATTACATGTGTTCAGCCTCAAATAGCGAAAGTATATTTAATTACTGGAGTAGGTACGCATGCAGGGTTCGTTTAGAATAAGAAATTGTAAGTACCTACCTACGATAAAATATGCGCGTTCATAGTAAAAAAATATTATTAGTACCTATAGCTTACGATAAAACTTATTTTCTAAGTTTTATTTGTTCATTAGTTTGACCTAAATGTTGTTAAGTAATCTAACTGGTATAAAGTTTTGAACAATAATGTGACAAATTAGCGCATTCGTAGAAAATGTTTATTGTTACTATAGGTTTCAATAAAATAACCTTTTCTAAGTTTAATTTATTCATTAGTTTGACTTTAAGTACTGTAAGTTATTAAGTACTATTACTTATATAGGTACAGTTTTAAAGAATAAAGGTAAAATTAGCGCGTTCAGGGAAAAATTGTATTGTTAGTAAAGGAGAAACTTTTTTAAGTTTTAATAATAATAATATAAACACTTTCTTGCACCCTGCGCAAGTGGCTAGTTCATTGCCATATGGCAATTTCTTCCAACTCACCAGTGTTTCTAGCCCAGAGAAGCAATATTAGGAAATCAATTTAAATAATTTCTCCTCTGCTTGGGATCGAACCCAGGACGCCCGCATAGAAACCAAACGGCTTACCAACTGTGCCAGGGCAGTCGACACAGTTTTATTTTTTCATTATTGTTAATTACTGTTACATAACTATTTTCATGTTGCGTTTCGCAAAATGAACGATGTTCATGTCTATTTATATTTGCAATAAAGTTTTGTTTTATGGTATTTCTCGTTATTGTGAATATAATTATAATTACTAGTATTTTTTGTATTCATTTACTTCTGGGTTTTTTATTTTCATTATGGATAAATCTGTTGTGAATACTTATGGATAAAGTGTTATGATGAATTTGTTAGTAGAGATGTCTAAAGAAAATAATTTCAAATAACTGGTTAGAGAAACTATCATATCATGAAAAAAGGAAAAATTTAAATCTTACTTACTTATTGATCTGTTTATAAAACCAAATGGGTTGTTACGATTTTTTTGCGGGAATTCTGTACAATTCAATGCACCATTTGGAATTTTATAGGATTTTTATCGGATTCTATAAAACGTCACCTATCTATGTAATTAAAATCAAATGAATTCTTTAGTTTCATTTCATTATTTTAGTGAACAACAAATTAAATCAATTTTATCTCTTAAAAGAAAGCCTGTCTTACTATAATATTGTGTTTTAAAGTGTTTCATTGTATTTCGCAAATAATGCGAAAGACAATATAAGTACTTATCCAATTTTATTAATTAACGCAAATGATATTAAAAGCAATCATTTTTTTACGGTGTAATTATATTAAATTACATTTATTAAGTACGCGTTATATACCTACGCGTTAAGAACAGGCCAAAGAATTAATTAAAATAAATAATTAACACATTTCCATTTTTTTGTCCGGGGTTGCGTGGCTGTTGCGAGGCTGTTTCCAAGGTCCTAGGATCGCCCTTGGAAACAGCCTCACATGTTATCTGTGATTGCCCAACATTAATGGAATCCAGACACAAACACCTGGGAGCTTTTATTATAAGACCCCAAGATTTGACGTCATCTCAATCAGAAAAATATGGGACTTTATTCGAGAAACCGAACTGCTATTGAAATGACTACCCTAAGGGGAGGTGCACAATAGATACTAATAATAATACATAGAAATTTTCTTAAAAATTTCTTACCCGTCTGTTCGATTCATTAAACATAATATACCTTTTTTTGCTACAACATGAATATATACAAGATATGTTATTTGCTCCTGTCCCAAGCACAAGTTTTTAAACTTTATTGGGACAGTACCTATTGAAAAAAAACTGTAATAATTTAAATTTTTGTACTATGTGTATGTTTAAATTATGTATACTTATATATAAAAAAACAAGATCCTACTAAACAAATCAATAGGTTTCTTTGGCATAATAATATAAAAATCTAAACTTAACTATTTTATGGAGAAATTAAAAATTTGACATTATATTACATGCAAAAGTCAGTAAAAAAAGTACAATTATAATAGAACAAAACAAAATTAGCATCTAAAACAAAAAAATACTAAAAGAAAAGAAAAATATAACAATTAAAAATTTAATAATTAAATAAATAAAATGGAAACCAAAAGAAAAATGAAAATAACATTATTCGTTAAAAATGAACTTTTTCCATGTTAATTTGATCTTTTTTATCTTATTTTTGGAGTGACAGGCATTAACAATAAATTAGAAGAAAGACAATTGAGATGGTATGGTCACATATTAAGAAGACCCGAGGATCACATTGTGAACCAGGCTATGGCCGTAGATATCCCGCGATCAACGAATAGGGGAAGACCAAAAAATACGTGGATGGCGCAAAGGAGTTCCCAATTGATGAAACAAGAATTTACATCGGAGGCGGCCCAGAAACGAAGAGTGTTCAGCCTGAGGACGAGGAGAGCTGACCCCAACAGTCTTCATCGACGATAAGTTGGGAAGAGGCCAGGAAGAAGAAGAAGTATTTGATCTTATTGTACGAATTTAATCCAGTCTGAGGGCAAACTATTAAAAATTGTTGGTGTTGAATAATGCAGTGTTCTTTCACCGTAATAATTTATTATTGACTCTAGGTATATTATGTTTTCCGGAAGTTACTTGTCTGTTGTTATAATTATTTAGTGCAGGTGTTTTTTGTTTATTCCTAAAATAATTTTATATAATAAATCTGTATTTGTAAATTTGCGTATAGCTGTCAATAATTTAGTTTCTGAGAAAATGTTTTTGACTTCTTCCTTCATACGAACTCTATTGTTGGCGATAGTTGTCAATATATTGAGTCGTTACGCCGAGAAGGGGGGCGATTTGCATGTATGCCAACGAAGCAAAAAGACTCAAATTTTCAACCAGGTTCAAAAAATGATTTATGAATTGATTGCTCCTCTTTTGAAAAACAATCTGAAACCCTCCTCCCAAGTCGCTTGGAGGACGAGCTCACCTTTTTTAATGTCAATATCACAATTTAAATTTATAAAAAAATATTACTAAATGCAATCGTGGTCTGACTATAAAAAAGGGATGTCAGATTGTTAATAGTCAAAGGGCAGACGGCACGATTATGTCACAAAATAAAATAAAAAATCAATCTTCAATAAATCAAATTTAGGAAGTCACAATTATGTAAGATGTTAATAATTTTTAACAGATTTTTAATTATCTCAATAGAGACGAAGTTGGAATATTTACTGTAGGAGAACAGGGAAATCAAGGCACCTACAGGGCTTACGACCTGTCATCGGCTGGTTTACGTGATCACTTTATGCGCTTGCGCAACGTTCACCAATTATGCCTTATTAATGAGATCCCTATCAATTCAATTTTGAAAGTTCTATATATTGTAATACTGAAATTCTTTTCGCTTGAAAATAAGGAATTTTTACTACAGCCATCTATGTGTGAAATTATGAACAACATTCTTAAATCATTTAATCCAATGTTTGCGCATATGCAATAGTAAAAATATTCGATGATAATAATTATAATTTAGGACGTCACGAATTGAATGCACGATTGAAACACAATTATTATTATCAATCACAGTTGAAAATATCACAGAAATTTATTATTGTTCATTATGGGCATATATTGTCTTGTCTCTTCCTGACCATGCATGGGCACATTCAATTCCAGGACGGACGTCATCGTTGGTTGATGGGGGCAGGATACCAGGGAAATGCTCCCCCTGTCCCTTACGCAAGGAACGCCGACTGCGTTCAACGAGAGCGGCTCGTGACAACGCGACCCATGTCTATCTCCGATTGTCCACGTGTCACATCTTCAAGGTTATGTCTGTTGTCAAAATATTTTTTTGTCACGTTTTTTTTCTTTTCGCTGTCCATATTTTTTTTATAATCTTTGTTTGTGGTGTTCTGATTTGGCGCCGAATTCAAACAAAATAGAACGCGAACAGGAGAGGTCGCGTCAAATCAACAAGTCTATAATGATTCGTCGTTTCGATCCATAAAAATCTTTGTGCCACTCACTTTTTAATCAGCCTATAGTTTGGTCTGGTTGGATTGCTTCCTAGTTTTTTATGTCAGATCGGCCGAATCGTAATAATATGGGCACTTGCATACATCTTCATACTGATCAAGAGCCCAACCAAACTATCGTCCCAGTAAAATCTATATTTTATTTATGTCAAATAATTCCTGACTTATATTCCGTCTGCATCTTCTATGGTCCGTCTGACCTACTTTTGAGATTTGTTCTGCACAAATACGCTCAGCTTAAAATTTTCTGTTCAATAATAACTATAGAAATTTGAATTCTTAATCGTATAGTGTTCGAGATACTTTTTTTTCCTAATCATATATTAAAATATTATAGAGTTGCGTACTCTATTATTAAAATAAATAGAGTTTGCACCGAGTACGTCAGAGGATCCTTTAAGGTAGCTTTAAGGTAAGAGTGTACGCACCAAACGCTTTGTAAAATTGTCGGGTGAAAAAAACCCTGACAGTTATAGTATGTGTTGACTTCTATTTTATCTGTGGTATGATGACTATTTGTTCAAGGGGTATCTATTATCTATTATGTCAGTTGACATTATTGATGACGACAATATAAGTTATATCTATAATTAAAAGTAAACCACTTTTTGATTCTACCTATGGTAGTGGTTTACTTTTAATTATAGATAAAATAGAATTAAAATGGAATAAAAAATAATGGATTTCATTCTTATAATGGAATTCTACAAAATAAAAACTTCGTCGATCATTACGACAGTATACATTCACAAAGAGGTTAATTTATAACTAGTTGCATGTAACACATGAGATCCAACTGTCGATAGCGATAGTATGTATAGTTGAAGAATAAGTACCAAACTATAAACCCATAAATACAAATTATTCAATATTTTAAGATATTTGGTTTTCTACACAACACATGTACCTAGGTATGTATGTCAATATAGGATAGTATGGAGGTCAGTCCTTTGATCCTACCCAGAATATGAAAACAGCATGATGGTATGTATGTATGTTTGGAGATTAGTATCAAACAATTAAGTCTTCTTATATATTGTGTGTAGGCTACTACGATACAAATTGTATGAAGCACTAAATTCAATTTTTATAAAAATTGTTAAAAAAAGTTTGAGACGTGCTAATACATATTTTATATTTTTTATAGAAAATTAAATTATCTAGTTGAGGTGTTTCGGCTTTTTTCGATATTTTTAAAATATTTGGAAATATAGGCAGTTAAACTTATAAATTTATCATAAAAAAAATATTTTTCTTAATAAAAAATGTTTGAGAAACCCTGGAATTTTCTTGAAAAAATTAATTTGAGATTTTGTATTTTTCTATGTTTATACCAATTTTCAGCGTTCTAGCTTTTATGGTTTCTGAGATATATGGAAAAATAAAGTAAAAATTCAAAAGTTGATAACCCCTGACTGAAACAAAAATTCAAAATTCTGAGTATAAAAGTTTTGTAGGCCTATAACTGTTTATATATTCTGAAATTTTGGGCTCTGTGAATTAAGCGGATCAAAAGTTATAAGGGGGGGGGACACACACAGACACACACACACACAGACACACACACACACACACACACACACAGACACACACACAGACACACACACACAGACACACGAAATGTTCTACTCCGAATTCTGAGTAAATCCGTGTATGGAACATATATGCTGCGAAGCCTCTAAGTTGGTGTTTTTTGACTTCAAAGTTGGAAAAGCCGTGAAAAAAGTAGACCTCTCCATACAATTCTCGCGTATTCTGGCTTGATACATTGTCGATATGTTAAGAGAACAAAGTTCTCCTGAACAAACCGACAGTTGGATAAACTAGTTGCATGTAACACATGAGATCCAACTGTCGATAGCGATAGTATGTATAGTTGAAAAATATGTACCAAACTATAAACCAATAAATACAAATTATTGAATATTGTCAGATATTTTGTTTTCTATACAACATATGTAGGTATGTATGTCAAGATAGGATAGTATGGAGGAAGGTCCTTTTTTCCTACCCAGAATATGAAAATAGCATGATGGTTTGTATGTATGTTTGAAGATGAAGTATCAAACTATTAAGTCTTCTTACATATTGTTTATAGTCGACTGCCATACAAAATTTTTTGAAGCTATGTCGTCACTAAATTCAATTTTTAAAAAAATTGTTAAAAAAAATTGAGATCTTCTACTACAATGCTAATATTTTTTATAGAAAATTAAATTATCTAGTTGGGGTGTTTCGGCTTTTTTCGATAATTGTAAAAGTTTTGGAAAAATAGGCAGTTAAACTCATAAATTTATGATAAAAAAAATACTTTTCTTAATACAAAATGTTAGAAAAACCCTGGAATTTTTTTGAAAAAACTAATTTGAGATTTTGTATTTGTCTATGTTTGTACCAATTTTCAGCGTTCTAACTTTTATGGTTTCTGAGATATATGGAAAAATAAAATAAAAATTCAAAAGTTGATAACCCCTGACTGAAACAAAAATTCAAAATTTTGAGTAAAAAAGTTTTGTAGGCCTATAACTGTGTATATATTCTGAAATTTTGGGCTCTGTAAATTGAGCGGATCAAAAGTTATAAGGGGGGGGCGGACACACACACACACACACACACAGACACACAGACACACACACAGACACACGAAATGTTCTACTCCGAATTCTGAGTAAATCCGTCTATGGAACATATATGCTGCGAAGCCTCTAAGTTGGTGTTTTTTGACTTCAAAGTTGGAAAAGCCGTGAAAAAAGTAGACCTCTCCATACAATTCTCGCGTATTCTGGCTTGAAACATTGTCGATATGTTAAGAGAACAAAGTTCTCCTGAACAAATCGACAGTTGGATTATTGAATATTTTCAGATATTTTGTTTTCTATACTAGTTGCATGTAACACATGAGATCCAACTGTCGATAGCGATAGTATGTATAGTTGAAGAATATGTACCAAACTATAAACCCATAGATACAAATTATTGAATATTTTCAGATATTTAGTTTTCTATACAACATATGTAGGTATGTATGTCAAGATAGGATAGTATGGAGGAAGATCCTTTTTCCTACCCAGAATATGCAAATAGCATGATGGTATGTATGTATGTTTGGAGATGAAGTATCAAACTATTAAGTTTTCTTACATATTGTGTATAGGCGACTGCCATACAAAATGTATGAAGCGATGTCGTCACTAAATTCAATTTTTAAAAAAATTGTTAAAAAAAAATTGAGATCTTCTACTACAATGTTAATATTTTTTATAGAAAATTAAATTATCTAGTTGGGGTGTTTCGGCTTTTTTCGATAATTGTAAAGGTTTTGGAAATATAGGCAGTTAAACTCATAAATTTATCATAAAAAAAATATTTTTCTTAATAAAAAATGTTTGATAAACCCTGGAATTTTTTTGAAAAAACTCATTTGAGATTTTGTATTTGTCTATGTTTGTACTAATTTTTAGCGTTCTAGCGTTTATGGTTTCTGAGATATATGGAAAAATAAAATAAAAATTCAAAAGTTGATAACCCCTGACTGAAACAAAAATTCAAAATTCCGAGTATAAAAGTTTTGTAGGCCTGTAACTGTTTATATATTTTGAAATTTTAGGCTCTGTAAATTGAGCGGATCAAAAGTTATAAGGGGGGGACGGACACACACACACACACAGACACACACACACACACACACACACACAGACACACGAAATGTTCTACTCCGAATTCTGAGTAAATCCGTCTATGGAACATATATGCTGCGAAGCCTCTAAGTTGGTGTTTTTTGACTTCAAAGTTGGAAAAGCCGTGAAAAAAGTAGACCTCTCCATACAATTCTCGCGTATTCTGGCTTGAAACATTGTCGATATGTTAAGAGAACAAAGTTCTCCTGAACAAATCGACAGTTGGATTATTGAATATTTTCAGATATTTTGTTTTCTATACTAGTTGCATGTAACACATGAGATCCAACTGTCGATAGCGATAGTATGTATAGTTGAAGAATATGTACCAAACTATAAACCCATAGATACAAATTATTGAATATTTTCAGATATTTAGTTTTCTATACAACATATGTAGGTATGTATGTCAAGATAGGATAGTATGGAGGAAGATCCTTTTTCCTACCCAGAATATGCAAATAGCATGATGGTATGTATGTATGTTTGGAGATGAAGTATCAAACTATTAAGTTTTCTTACATATTGTGTATAGGCGACTGCCATACAAAATGTATGAAGCGATGTCGTCACTAAATTCAATTTTTAAAAAAATTGTTAAAAAAAAATTGAGATCTTCTACTACAATGTTAATATTTTTTATAGAAAATTAAATTATCTAGTTGGGGTGTTTCGGCTTTTTTCGATAATTGTAAAGGTTTTGGAAATATAGGCAGTTAAACTCATAAATTTATCATAAAAAAAATATTTTTCTTAATAAAAAATGTTTGATAAACCCTGGAATTTTTTTGAAAAAACTCATTTGAGATTTTGTATTTGTCTATGTTTGTACTAATTTTTAGCGTTCTAGCGTTTATGGTTTCTGAGATATATGGAAAAATAAAATAAAAATTCAAAAGTTGATAACCCCTGACTGAAACAAAAATTCAAAATTCCGAGTATAAAAGTTTTGTAGGCCTGTAACTGTTTATATATTTTGAAATTTTAGGCTCTGTAAATTGAGCGGATCAAAAGTTATAAGGGGGGGACGGACACACACACACACACAGACACACACACACACACACACACACACACAGACACACGAAATGTTCTACTCCGAATTCTGAGTAAATCCGTCTATGGAACATATATGCTGCGAAGCCTCTAAGTTGGTGTTTTTTGACTTCAAAGTTGGAAAAGCCGTGAAAAAAGTAGACCTCTCCATACAATTCTCGCGTATTCTGGCTTGAAACATTGTCGATATGTTAAGAGAACAAAGTTCTCCTGAACAAATCGACAGTTGGATTATTGAATATTTTCAGATATTTTGTTTTCTATACTAGTTGCATGTAACACATGAGATCCAACTGTCGATAGCGATAGTATGTATAGTTGAAGAATATGTACCAAACTATAAACCCATAGATACAAATTATTGAATATTTTCAGATATTTAGTTTTCTATACAACATATGTAGGTATGTATGTCAAGATAGGATAGTATGGAGGAAGATCCTTTTTCCTACCCAGAATATGCAAATAGCATGATGGTATGTATGTATGTTTGGAGATGAAGTATCAAACTATTAAGTTTTCTTACATATTGTGTATAGGCGACTGCCATACAAAATGTATGAAGCGATGTCGTCACTAAATTCAATTTTTAAAAAAATTGTATGGAACATATATGCTGCGAAGCCTCTAAGTTGGTGTTTTTTGACTTCAAAGTTGGAAAAGCCGTGAAAAAAGTAGACCTCTCCATACAATTCTCGCGTATTCTGGCTTGATACATTGTCGATATGTTAAGAGAACAAAGTTCTCCTGAACAAATCGACAGTTGGAAAATATCATTCAAAATTTTCCAATAAAAGGACAATGAAGATTATTTACTCCACTGCCCAATTGTTCATTCGGTGAAAACATAACCTAAAAAGACACATGTATGATAAATGACATTTGACAAAACGCTCGATTTTGCGTTCAGTATGAAACGTCGCTCGAAAGCGTTCAGTGATATTGGTGTGAAAAACGCCATAATCTGCAACTTCAGGTACATCCGACACCCGACGTCGCGTGTTGTATCTGAACACAGCCCTACGCCACGTCGCGTCGGTGCATAGTACTTACGTTTGACGTCTCCGAAGCTGTTCTCGTACGAAAATTCAGCGACAGCGTCAAAATAACGAAAAAGTCCTTTCACTTCACAATCAAGAAAAGGACGGAGATTATAGGTAAGTTGAGTCCTGTAAAGCGTATTTGTTGCATATTTTTTGACAGTTTAAGAAAAAAATTAAACAATAAGCGTAGGAATGCCAAAAAAGTAGATGTAAATAAATTTTTATAACGCGGAATAATGAATTATATATAGTGTAAATACGTGTCAAATCAACCGGGCCATAGCACCCACCGACCCAGATTTTGATGAAACTTGGTGAGTTTAGTCCTTCTCTAGGACGGTATACATTATAATTTATTTTATAATTTGGTTTTTTTTTTTTTTACAGCCCTACAAAGTTTAGGCGAAAAAAAATTTTTTTCCTTCCAAAGATTTAGGTGAAATTTACACCTTCACACATATGTACATATCTCCAATATATTTCAACCAATCTAAATGATTTTTTGTAATTTTATCAAATAAAGTAAAAGGATTTCAGCTATAGGTATATACCAAAATATTCTAAGATTTGTCGTAAAATTATAAAAAAGATTTTTAGCGGGTATTGTCATTTTTTTGTTCACGTAGCATGATTTTACACGAACTGAATGATTAAATATGGGACAGAGACAATCGAATATTCTTATTGCTCAATTTTGTTCTAAAGATGTGTTCTATTATCTGAAAGAAAAAAAGTGCGTGTTTGGACTCCTTCCATAAATTTTTTTGACCTTGATCTGATGTATGATCGGAGACTATTTTACTGGCACGGATACATTCTCATGCCCTGATTTTTTTTAAATTCAATTGTCTATCAACAATTTTTCATAATTTATATATGTTATGTTTTTTTTAAACATTTATATCCATCCCATCATGTCGTGTCCATAAAGGGAAAGAATATATTGCCCAATACATATTTTAAAAAGGTCAATTTTATGGTTTCTGTGTATTATATTTTGAAAATTTTCATGTTTACATAACGTAAAGTACCCCTTAGATTAATTATAGGAAGTAAGATTGAATAGATTGCTAATTTTATTTTTATCGTATATTTTAATAATATATTGCATCCTTCCATAATTATCCTTTCGTATATTTCCATCGTTTTTTTTTGTAATGAGATATGTTAAGTGAATTCGATTCTACATTTTAAGAAATTAATTAAATGTGCTAAAACGATAAGTTTTTCCTGCGGGAAAGTTTACGATAGTAAATTTATGTACATCTGGTATAGAACTTCATTTTTATTATGGTGAAGTTTCATTATGATGAAGAAACTGAGACATAATTGAGAAATCTTTTTTTTCATTTCATAGTGTATTTTCTCTGTTAATATTATAAGACTATATTTGTCCCTTAAATTATTAAATAAATAAATAAATCATAATATTTGAAATCGATATCATCTTTTCTCTCCACTACTACAGAATGGTATTAATTTATATTTTTTTAGTATGTTTTTACATGCTCAGGAAATTTGTGGATTAGTGTTTTAATTCACTTATTTCATTTGATTATTTAATTGCTTTCATACCATAATGTCGGTCTTCATGGCCCAGTTGGTTAGATATACAGACAAAAGGACCCAAGTTTGATTCCCGATAGAGATACACTTTTAATCTGTGTATTCAGTATGGATCTGTGAGACGAAAAATATCATATGTCTCCAGAATGTGGCAACTTGTTATTGGATGCGTGTGAAATTAATGTTTTGCAAAGTACCTATCTGTTAGTTGCCCGAGAAGTAATATAAAATAAAATATTACCTAAAGACCACACAAATTTTAAGTAAAAACATATACAACAGGGGGCAAGTCTAGTCAACCGGCGGAATCAAAGCCATACATGTTTACCCATATCATAAATCTTATCGAACTCCATAAGATAATTATATCCATGATATGGGTAAACATGGGTGATTTTGATTCCGCTAGTTCACCAGACTTGCCCCCTGATTTAAATGTGCAATTTTATGGTGTGTAAAAAATATATTTAGAGGAAAAAATACAAAAATACCTTAATAAGTATAATAAAATTCAGTTATTTTTTGATTTTATCATCAAGATATTTAAAAAACAATATTTGATTATTTTTAATTCTGGGGGGCAAGTCCGGTTAAATGGTGAAATCAAAACCCTCACAATTTCCCACATCATGGATATAATTAAAAGAAAATTATTATAATTATTTCCCACATCATGATATTTTAAAGATCCGAATAGTTTAATAAGGTTATATTATTCTCTGGTACGAAGTTTACTCGAATACCAATCGTTCATATGGTCCCCCTACTATGTGTCTCATAGAGACAAAATAGAACGTGTTCAGAAATATTTTACTAGGGTTCTTTCTTTTAGAGCGGGTCATAGTGGCTGGTTGGAATACCAGGAGCGCCTTTCGCTTTTTAATATGGTTAGTTTGTCAGCTAGGCGGAGTGTGGCCGAATTAATGTATCTTCGTAAGCTGATTCGAGGTCACTTGGACACATCTGACATAGAATTGTTAAACTTTCATGCAAATAATAGATTAAGATGCAGCGAAGTGTTTCGTCTGAAAAGGTATAGAACCAATGTGGGACAGTTTTGTCCTATAAGCCGAATGATGAGCTCATATAATAGTTTGTCAAGGGTTGTATCGGATCTTGATGTGTTTCATAATCCGGTGTCCACTTTCAAACGATTGATTCGAGGAAATCTAGTGATAGGGACACCCTGATGTTGTGTGGCTCTGTGGGTGTTGATTTGTATTGCGCATTTCTCCCCATTTTTGTATTGGGATAATTTGGTATCTTGATTGTATGTTTTTGTTTTTTATTGAATTTTTATAGTTTTAAAAATAAAAAAATTACTAACACGTGTATAGTACGACATATAAACCAGCAAATTCGACAACATATTACTTATAGGTCTTACTTAAAATATTCTAGTTAGACGGGCATGTTGCCGAGTTCGCGATATTGTCCGCGACGTTCTTTATTGACTGTCGTTACATTGCACTCGCGTAGGCACCTGCCAATACAGTGACATTCTGCCGTGTCAGAGTGTCATTGTATTGGTAGATTCAGACGTTGCGTCTGAATCGTTGTGACAATTTAATGTAGGTAATGACAATGACGTACATATTTTATAGAAATTGATCTTTGATAAATTGCTTATTTTTATCCTTTAAAATATGCTGGGCTAAAATCTATTTTTTTTGTCTCAGTTCAATTATTCCTTCTTTTTTTTTGTTTTATCTTTTTAGGTAGTTCAACTTTTGTTTTCTTTTTGTTTTCCTACATATATGTATATGTGTATTTTAAACTTTCCTTTTAACTGTGCAAAGTAATGTCTTTTTTATAATTTGAATGGTCAGGAGACGTTGATTGTACCTACCTAACTATGCACAATAGCCATGCGGGAGATACCTGTTATTGGAGCACTGGAGATTCTATTTTTTTGTTTCATGTTTTTTTTTTTTTGTTTGTGTTGTTCAGTGTTCTATTGGTGTCTCTGTATATTAAATAAATAAATAAATAAATAATTATTTTATGGAGTTATATACTATATTAATATATTATAATAATACTATACAAAATACATACACATATCATATCTAATAGAAATATCTACAGGCATCATACCAAAAAGTCTAAAGATACCCATACGTCATCAACAACATAAAAAAAACTGCAATAATCAACACATCATGTTATTGTCAGGAAATTCCTACAGGTATCACTTTAAACAATCTTAATTTTTATTATTACCTACCAACATAAAATAACATACATAATAACTAAACAACTTGAGAACTCCTCCGTAGTTTGGTTTATTTTACAATTCCGCGAAGAGACTGAATAATAATAATATCATCGCTGTATTTCTTGAAAGAGCTATGTAAGTTGTTGAATTCAGGAGTAACGTTAAAAACATCGGCAGCGCTTTTCGAAATAACAATGAAATAATATGTAGTTTACTAAATATTTTTTTTTTGTTAAAATTTTATTTATTTATGAAGACTTTTTCGTACACTGCGTATTGGGCCAGTTTATTGCAAAATAGCAATTATTCTATATTATCGGAGTTATATTATAACCAATATAGTGAATTTACATAAAACAATACATCTACCAAAACATTTTATTTATAAAAACCATGATCAAGATATTGAAAGCGAGAAAATTTTATCGAAGAAATGAACAAGGTGAAAAAAAATCAAACCGTTTGACAAATATATATATATTAGTATACCTATGTACGCTTTGAAAACTAATAAATTTTAAATTGTATTAAATGGAGATATTTTACAATCACATATACCTATTATTTAGGACGAGCTCCTCATGTCCAGGACACGAAAAGACACGTCATACAATATATTTTTAGAGATCGTTCTGGGAAGACGTCGGCATATAATTCCCAAACGAGGAAACGCAGTTGAATTAGGTACAAAAGGCGTTTGTTAAACGACATGCAAGAATTTGAATTACGTATATGTTACATGCGTGAATCAAAAACCCACGTTATAATGTTGCATTCATCATTCTGTATAAAAATACAACTTTATTATTATGAAATTTACATTATGGCACCTCAAGTGTTGGCAAATTTCCATCACAAAACATTATGTTGTATCAAGTAATATTATGACTGAGGTGCAAATAGGTGGGAATCTCAAATGGAATGTATTCCAGATATTTTAATATACTTATTTTATATCACGTGTGTCACGAATCTGATATTTCTAATACATTTATAGTTTTCAATGTTTTTAAGCCACTTTTCAATTGTTTTACTTTAAAAGGGAATCTAACGAAATATATTAAAAGTTGTGCTATTTTTAAAAGGTCATTTTGACTAATTTTCAGATAATGGCAGCCGTATTTTTTATTCTAAATAGTATCACATCCCGTGTAATTATTTATTTGTATATAATAAAAAAGTAAATATCTATCTCATCCTTTTTTTATTTTAGAAAACTACAGCTATCTACATTATAATGGGTAAATATAATTATTTTAAAATTTAATTAGGCCAACAATGTTTTTTTTTTTTCAAATTAAAAGAACCTGTACCTTATGCTGAGCAGTATAAGAATAAAACAAGTAATATAAATACAATAAGTCATTCAAACAAAATGAGTAACGGATTTATCCAAAGTATTTATTATTATATAGGATTTATCCAAAGTATAACTTTGTGGCGTCATTATAATTTTTATTTTATAATGTACATAATAACTGAGTATAAAATTAGTACGTGTCATCCTGAAGATGAGAACATTGTTCTCGAAACCGGTCGACAGTTATTTGTGCTCATAGTTATTATTTATATTATAAAATAAATATTCATTATTTATTTAAGTACGTTTATTTATTTATCTCATCTGTCTAAAGTCATGGTTTTCTTTGTAATGTAAAATTATATAACTTATTCATTTGAAACGATCACATTAATTTTTCTTATAAAAAATACACAACATCGCTTGGTACGCGTTTTAATACTTTTAAGTGATAATATATTAGTTAATTAATAAATATAAAATACAACATTTAAAGATAGACGATCAATTAGATATTATGTAAAATCCTTTAAAAAGACGCGTTTACCTACATGTGTATGCGTCCATTTATAAAATTGAAATAGTAATTACGTATATATTTTTTATGGCTATGAAAAATAAGTTATAGGTATTTAAAAGCAGATGTTTTTGTATTTTTAGGCAAAAAAATAATAACTTATTCAGGAATAAAACCAAATTTATAATTTATCAACACATTATCATAACATTATGCACAATATTTAACAATTTATAAATAGTGTGTGTGCGTGTACATATGTATGTGTGTGCATTTCTAATTGTGGATGGTGTGATCATCAGCTCACTAGGAATTCCTATGCTAATAAATATATAGTACGTCATTTGTTCAGTTTCGTGTTTTTTTTATATTGAACATAACCAAAGATTGGTAATTTTGTCATTATTGTAGTTGCTACAGTACAAATCACCCAAAACGAATGAATTTATTTGTCTTATCATGTACTTCCACTCAGTTCTGGTTAACGTACGATATTTATATCCCAATCCATAACAAAGAATTTCTCAGCTCGTCGTTCGAAGTACATTCAACAAGACTATGGAATAGTCTAAGTCCGAATATTGCGTCTCTTTTATGTATTCGAGATAAGAATAAAGAAAGAAAACATAAACACCTGATCCCAATTTCCTCCCCTTGTCCTTTTCGAAGCCTAATTTTGCTATAAACTATTATTTTTTATCTTAGTGTAAATTTTTTTTCGCTATTTTTTGCTGTTATAGATATAAAATGTGGTCTTACATTGTAATCTGGTTGGTTGGAAGAAATTGCAAATGACAATAAACCCGCCAGTAAAAAATAAAAAAAGAGATACATATACATAGATACCCAGCAATATAAATGTTAGCAATCAAAAAAAGCATAAACAATGAGAAACAAAAAATCACTTCAATATATTATAAGTAATATTTTTTCTCATTTATTCTGTTGACACTTGTCAAAAAATGATAATACTCTTTTTTTTATTTTCAGCGCGGTTCTATTTTAGACTATATTTATTTTTAACAAAACCATTATTTTTAATTGTGTTCATCCTTTCCATGATATATTTTATTACAGTATTCATATTTTCTACTATATTGTGCACCTTCTATGCATCTGATAAATCTGATTATACCAAAAAAATTACCTACGCTTTTTTTATCATAATTACAATAATTTCAAAGTTTAAATTGTCAATTCAATTGGTATAAATGGTTTAAAACTCTATTATACTTACTTACTAGTTTTATTATTTCAAATCAAACAAAATTTATTATTGTTCCACATACCTATAAGTATTTTTCCTGATAAAAGAAAACATTTAATTGTGTAGAGCAAAAATTTGATTTGGTTCTTTAAAAAAAACTATTGTAATTTTAATGTTGTATGATTTATTATAAATTTTACATTGATTGAAATTTTGAATTACTGTTAAATTGAATAAATACAATGACGAATTAATTGTTAACACAATTTGTAATTATGGACGCTAATAATCATTATATTGCATTGAATTTTTTATTATTTTTAATTGAAAACTGTTGTTATTATTTATGATTTTTGTCAAATGTTTTAAGATATAAGTAAAATGACAATAACACAAGAGTAGCAAAATAATGTAGGTAAAATAGGTATAATAAATTATACTGTTGCATTCTATAACGGGAGCTTGGTCAATTATTTTTATTCAAGGTCCCAAAAATTGTAATTCTGTCCCGGTGAAATATACCGCGGCCCTCGGCACAGCATATTGTGGATGGTAAGTGGTAGCTAGTAGTTGGTAGCCCAACGATACACCGCACATAGCCAACGTACTAAAAGCGTCTAACAAAAAATAGCCAACCGAGGAAAAACTACAGACGTACACCGCAATACCGCATCACGTCTGTACCACACACACATACATACACCTAAACTTACCATGAAAAGCTATTAAAAAGCTCGGTGTGTTTTTGTAACACAATAAAACCATGTCTTCATCGAAGCAAACGATTAAAAATATGTCAAATATGCATAACTAAACTAGAATATTTCATTGTTTATATTTTGATATTCACATATCCAGTATGTCGTATAATAACCCTAAAAATATATTTAGTGAATATAGCCGAAGATAGAACAAGCAAAATGTCAGATGTCAATTGATTGTCGCAAAGGGCAACGAGAACGAAGTGGCAAAGTTGAGCTCACCATTCAAGGGAAGAAGCATCCAAGTCTATGAGGGAAGCAGTCAGCTCCACGGGTGTTCCTTCGACAGCGAAGACCGGCACCAACTCGAGACTCTCTTGCCCGCGCATGACACTGTTACTGTTATATCCTCGAGTGTCTTTAGACTCCTGATACAATTACACAAATCCAAACAAACAAAGCCTCAGGGCATCATCCTTAATTTCATAAAGAATTTCAAAAGCACAAGTTTTATTAGCGATTGACGATCCGGCGAATTACGACGTGCATTGCAAGTATCTAAAAATAATTCCTCAAAAATGTTGTCAGTAGCATCATCTCAGACGCTTCGGTACATATATAAAGTGAACTAATGTATTGTTTTAACGAAATTATATAACTTTAATATCGATAACTTCCGACGTGTCGACACCTCGAAACGAGACGCGAGTTGCTCGCGGGTCCACAGTTTACATGGCAGTCTTCTTCGACCATGTGAATGTCAAACGTCCACGGTGAAAAACATTTGATCGGCGGTGAAATAACTATATTGGATAAAGAGATGCAGCGGAAGAACAACCACACGACAGCGCTCGCCGGCCGGCTCGTATCTCGAGTGACGCAACGACGGACGCGACGCCCGACCATCGGACATTTCAGTCTGCCAGCGAGTTAAATCTGTCCTTAGGTAATTAACGGTGCTTTTGTCAATATTTTACCGTACCATACAACATCACATTCTAATGCAGGACATCGCGTGCATCATCTTCACAACACTACCCTATGTACCAATACCCAATAAATAAATCAATCTACATATTTGTATGCGATCTAAATACCTACGGCTGTAACAAAGCCGATATAATATGTACAATGTACATTGTCATATTCAATTTTTTATAAACGCATTGGAATATTCCAGGAATAGTAGAATATGAACAGAAGTAATAAATTTATTGCATAAATAATTATCCTTCTGTAGATACCTATGTATGTATCTTTTTTTACTAAAAATAAGTCGGAGGTAGAGCGGGTATAGCCCTTGGTGGCAAGTCCCACCAAACGATGGAATCAAAACCCTCGTGATAACCCATATCATGGATATGATTATCTTATTGAGTATCTTGAGATATTATATAACTCCATATGATAATTATATCCATGATCTATGGATAATCATGATAGTTTTGATTTCACCGTTTGACCGGACTTGCCCCCAGACTTAGTCATTCACTGATGCCGAGTTTAAACCCCACCCTAGCCGCCTCGACCGATTATAAATAAATAATTATTATTTTTAGACCAAGAGTTAAAGTGGAAAGAACATTTGAACCAACTTGTGAAAAGAGTAAGAAAACTGATTTATGTATTTGTGCGACTTCGTAATATACTGCAAGTAAAAATAATAAAGACGGTTTACTATGGTCTTGTACAATCTCTTTTACAATATGGTATTATTGGTTGGGGTGGAACATACAAGACTAACTTAAAATCACTAAAAATAACACAAAAATTAATCATTAAGGTCATTCTAAAAAAACCAAGAAATTTTCCTACAAAACATTTATTTGATGTATTCCAAGTACCGGATTTAGACAATTTATATAAAAATATTGCTTTACAACAAATACATAAAGATACCTTTGGAAAGCGGGCTGAAAATCTAGTGAGTACATCTCGACATCTCATAGGAAATATGATAATACCGAAATGTAATAAGACGCACGCCCAACATCACTATAAATACCTGGGTATACAATATTTTAACAAACTAGGTACCTGCCAGTATTAAAATAACACAAAAGTTTTATGACTTTAAAAGAAAAATCTAATCTTTAAAATAACAGTAAATTTTTATCTATCCTTTTATCATATTCATTATGTATATATGTATGTGTGTGTATATGTATATATGTGTGTATGTATGTATGTGTATATGTGTATGTGTATGTATATGTGTGTATGTATGTATGTGTATGTATGTGTGTATGTATGTATGTATGTATGTATATGTGTATTTTTTCATCTCCTTTTTAGATAAATTTTGGTTTTTATTCTATATTCACTAATCAAAAAAAAAAATAAATAAATAAACTTTAATCATCTGTATGTATTAGCTGTAAGTTGAATTTGATTTACAATTTATTAAATGATTCTGTTATTATGTGTAATTAAAATGTATGTAATATGTAAAATGTAGATATGCTATTTGCTCCTGTCCCAAGCACAAGTTTTTAAACTTTATTGGGACAGTACCTATTGGAAAAAAAAACTGTAACAATTTAAATTTTTGTACTATGTGTATGTTTATATTATGTTTACTTAATAAAAAAAAATATTGACAATAACATCTCAATAGAGACAAAGTTGGGATATCATAGAAGAACCAGGAACTCAGGCACATACATGTCATCGGCAGGTTTACGTGATTAATTATTTATTTGTTGCATATATTTAAAAATTACATGTTTGCAAAATTTTACAACAAATAAGCTATTAATGCTCAGCTGTACACCCGTAAAGACCCACAGTGCAGCAGGTTTTCAGCAATGCCTTGGACTATCACAAAATATATATTTAGATACATAATTTTATAGAAACTTCTTAGATGAGATATCGAATGTTTGACGATAGCAACAATATTTCCTACCTATCTTTATTCTGGAGTCTCTGGACTGTTCTTCCTCCACCACCACCCGTTCTGCTTATGGGAATAATAACGGACCCTTGCAAAACTCTGATAAAATACATAATATATAGAAAATAACAAGAGTCTGGAGAACTCTAAAACCTTGCAGACACTGCACTTATAGTGCCATCGAGAGCTAATTATGAGGAAACAGCCGGCATTGGATCACTAAAGGAACTCGTTAATAAAAATACTAAGTTTTTTTTTATATTCTTCCACAAATTTTCATTTTAAAGGGAACAAAATATAAACTCCAATTTTAAATCAAATTTCTCAAATATGTGTAACAATATGTTTCTAAAAAAAATACCATAAGTATTTTCAACATTTCTCTAGTGAATGTTCATCACACAAATTTAAAATAGGTACAGCATGAATTATCCTAAAGGAATCATTTATAATATCCTTTTTTACAACATTTTTTTAATTACTCCATAAGTATGTGTCATAGAGAAATCGAAGTGAATGACCGATATTTTTTTTACAATTCAAGTCAGGTTTGTTCTTAAAATGAAAAAAATCAACAAATTTCGGGTTTCCGATATTCTGAATCACATTATGTATAAACCATTTTTAACGTACGCGACAGTTACTCTTACTAACGTGTAACGTTATAATGCATTAGGCGGTTTTAATACAATATCATGTTTTCAGTCACTAGGTTATTATGTCCTCTTTAATCAGGACAACCGTCTCGTCTGGTGTATGCCTCTTCACAAGTGCACATAGTTCTTCTCTGCCTTACTTTCTATACAATTTATATGTATGTCTTCCATTAAACTGAAAACCCAATATGAGGATACTTTAAATCAAAACGTAACATAGTTTTAATATCAAAACTTTAAATTGGAATTCATTTGAAGTTTACACGTTTCTTTACCAAACATTGTGTGGTAAAGAAACTAAATTATTATTATTATCCTGCGAAGAAGAGTTCCAACTCTCCTTCCATCTCTTCGCAGGTCTTTCGGATAGTCTTCTGCTGTTGGGTTTTTCTGCCTTAACAATTTTGACAATTCTATTGTCGTCCATGCGTTCGAACTTTCTTTAATCGAAATACATACAGGCTTCGCCTTACTGGAACCCTTACATATTTAATATTTTGTCACATTAATATTCCTACCTATTGTTAATTAGCTATTTTCTATAAGTACTTAAAAATAAAAAAAATAAAACTGTAAATTTTTCGCTGCGTCTATTTAATTGTTTTTATTTATCGAAATGAACCTAAGAAAACTGACATTTTCCGTTGCGCGGACTTTGTTTGATTTAATTAATCGAAATAAACATATAAAAACTGAGAATTTCTCGCTGCGCACATTTTTTTATCTATTTAGGGTAGGCAGACAGAAACGAACGCGACTCCTGTCTCTTGAAATACATTTTTCACTTCGTTCACGTCTATGAACGCTCTTTTTATCGAATATTTTCATTATTGCATATGCGCAAACATTGGATTTTTTCCCTGTCGGGAGTCAAAGATATTTTTTATATTCTTACTTCTAACGGCTCTTTTTATATTCTTACTTCTAACGACTCCATTTTACAAAATTCCATTTACCTCTAGGTACTAACTTTTCGTTCTTCTTTTATCAGCTTTATATACTTTTATTATCAGACGGTCATCACACATTTTTTTATGTGGTCTAACTACCTTAGGGCATTTATTTTCATTTTACATCCTTACGATATCTCTTTGTAATTACTAAGTTGTAATTAAGTAATGTAAAATACTTATCATATTTCTTGCACTACAAAAATCAATTTTGTAACCATCAATACTGATATTAATAATCGTGTTTAATCTATAAAGCTCTAAAATATCTGTGTTATATATTCGGGCTTATTGCCATTAGGAAATTTCTACCAACCAACCAGATTACAAAGAATGACAAAATCTTAGATTATAATATATTACTTTTTGTCGAAACAACCCAGCCTTATAATTTTCTACGGACAAAATAATATGTGTAGGTACATCAAAAAAGAATGAAAGTGAATAACAAATAAAATTAACATTACACAAATATTAAGATTATAAAACAAAAAAACACATCATAGCAAAAAAAGGTATGGCAAAGGATAGGGAGAGGAAATCGGGATCAGGTATTTAAGGATAAATATTCCTTCTTTAGTTTTTTCTTGAAAATATAAAGTGAGTTACACGATAATAATCTTGCTGATATTACTTCGAACGACGAGCTGAGGAATTCTGTATTGTGGATAGTGCTGTACGTTCAGCAGATCGGAGTGGAAGTCCATGATTGGATAAATAATATAATTTGTTTTTTTTTCAACCCAAAGATGAATCTGATACAAATATTCTGAAGACAACCTATAAGAACAAAAATTATTCTTCTTGTAAGGATTATTATGAATATACATATTAACGAAGTCCGTATTTGTATTGTCTAGTTGCGCTAATTCTTTTACGACCAATTTTAACGAATGTATATGTATGTATATTTAAACGAGATTTTCACAAATGATCAAAGATGTGCAAAAAAAGCTATCCAAAACGTTTGAAATGCAAAATGGAAATGGTTCATAACTTTCCCATATGAAAATGCAAATATAAAATGGTTTTAGAAAACTATTTCAAATAAATAATGAAAATAATATATTTTCAAAATGCATTGAAAATACAAAATGGTTTCTCAAGTCAAACAATGAAAGAGTAAAAATAGTACAGCCTTCTAATAAATTATTATTTTTTTTAAAATAATAATAAATATTTCGTTGCACCCTACGCAAGTGGCGAGTTTATTGCCATATGGCAATTTCTTCCAACTAAACAGTGTTTCACAGTGGGACTTAAAATCAACACCCAGAAGACAAAGTACCTCTACCTATCCAAATTAAATTACTTTAGGAAGCCACCCTATAATGATGTGGTTGTCAGTGGGGATAGGATAGAAGAAGTAGATAAGTTCACGTATCTGGGTAGCATTCTTCCTAACACCAATGAGATGAGCATTGAGATAATGTCCCGAATTCAAAGTGGCATAAGAGCAGCAGCGGCACTGGGAGCATTCCTGTCTCCAAAGTCCATATCGCGAAGAGTCAAACTCTAGGTCTATAATAGCCTAATTAAACCAGTAATCCTGTATGGTGCCGAGTCCTGGTGCATGACACTCAAGGACCAACAGAGACTTCTAACATTTGAAAACAGGATATTGCCTAAAATATTAGGCCTAAGATCAGGAATTGTGACAGGTACCTGGAGACCACGAAGCAATGAGGAAATTCGTGCATTGACAGGACAACCTTTAATCACCAGCGAAATCAGGTCCAGAAGATTAGCTTGGATTGGACATGTTGTCAGATCAGGGGAAGAAAGAGCCACAAACGTATCCTGCAAAATAACAGCTATAAATAACAGGGGCAAGAGACCCCTGGGAAGACTAAGGCAGAGATTGATAGACAATGTTACCCGAGATCTGAACGTGCTGAATGCTTGTGATGATTGGGAGTCCACTGCAGCTGACAGGAAGGCTTGGAAAGCTATTGTTCAGGAGGCAAATAAAGCTCTACCGGAGTTGTATGGCCATCGGAAGTAAGTAAGTAAGCAAAAAGTGTTTCCAGCCCAGAGAAGCAACGTTAGCGTAATAAATGAATTTAAATCAATTTCTCCTCTGCTGGGGATCGAACCCAGGACGCCCGCACACAAACCAAACGGCTTACCAAATGTGCCATGGCGGTCGGCACTCTTATTACATATTTATTTTTATTTATCTTTATTTACACAATTTAGTTATTTATTTATTTTACCGTCATTATCATCTTTGGCTCTAAACCCCAGTTCTGGACACCTATGTTATGTATATATCCTTCGCAACTCCGTCCAACAAACAAAACTCGGCCTTCCAGCTATTATTCTTCTTCCTCCAAGTGCTGCATTCGAAATCGCTTTTTGGATGTCATCATCGCCCATTCTTTGTACATATCCAGCCCACTTATGGTTGAATCTGATACGCCACTCTCCGCTGGTACAAATTGAGCCATATGTATATCCTCCTCAGCACCTTCCTTTCATCTCGAAGTCTAGGAGTGTTTTCTCGTCAACCTTAATGAATGTCCAACATTCAGATCCATACATCAGTACTGGTCGAATGAGTTTTATAGAGCAGGATCTTAAATTTTTCTAGTAAGGTGACGAGATTTCATGTCACTGCAAACCAAATTAGCAACGGTTTGCACCTACTGCCTATTCTTCGTTTGATTTCGATGGAGACACTTTTGTCATTTGACATCATGGTGCCAAGATACATAAACTCACTGACAGTTTCGAAGAGGTATTCATCAATTTGTAGGTATGTTTGGGGGTTTCTGGCGCCCATATATTGGCAAGTATTTTGTCTATTGCCTCATTCACTATTAGTCCCATGTTTTTTAGTGATTCAGCCAGGGCTCTGAAGGCATATTTAAGGCCTCTGTATATCTTGGGCATACGGATGAATACAATTATGCACACTAATTTACCTTCTTACTTATGAAGCACGAAAAAATATTATAAGTACATACATATACCACCATATCTGTGATAAACAATATTTTTTCTTGAAGAAAAGGTAAAAATTATAGTTTTTTTAAATAGCAAGAATAGTAAAAAATATTAAACTCTACCGGTAGATTTTCATATTCTCTTTCGATTGTAGTAAAAATCTACTTGATGGGCCTTGTAGGTTTTTAGTTACTTAAGAATTATTTTCAATAGATTAGAGTGGAGTGACGGGCGACAAACGATATTGAAAACAAGTTCTGACAAGATGTCGTTTTTAATGGCATTTTCATTTGAAAAACAGAATGAACTATGTATCTGCAAATTCGATAGTGTTAATTCCATGACCGTGTAGATCAGTGTTTCCCAAATTTTCTTAAACGATCGACCAGTAAAAGGGAAAAGAAAACTTGCAGATCTTAATTATTGTTTGTTTTTTTATGATGGAGCGATTTGGGACGATACTGTAGACATGACACAAACAAAAAATTTCATTACACACCGCGTTTGGTGGCAATCAATATAACGAATTTGAATATTATCGGAATGGTTCGAATGAAATTTGAAAAGATCACTCAACACAAATATCTAAAAGTACATGTTGTTATAAAATGGATTTGAATCTCGAAAAGAAAATACTTTTTCTGATAGATAATTGTGTCAGCAATGAGGTTCACCACCCATTCTGAATATAGTGGTGCCTTTTTAGGTGAGACGAGACAGGTGTGTGGGTATACATAGATATGTTGTGCTCCCTTTTATAAGGCAGTGCACACCCGCACACCTTTCGCTGGTTACCCCACACTGTGGGATATGCCGTGATGGTATGAATGAGGTATGATAAAAAAATAAAAAAAGGTTTTTACTAAATGATAATCGACGAAGTAACTAGTATTACCAGAAAAGTGTTAACAAATTAAAATTCAAAAAACTCACGTAACAGAATAACGATTTAAAATAAACCGTTCTTTATTTCAAATACGTCTAATATCTTTGAAAGGTACTGGGGAAAAGATTTTCAAAATTTACTACTAGCCTCTTAAAAAGAGCGCGCCATTATATCTATATCGTCAGCATAGGCGTTGCATAGATTGATTTTTTTAAAATAAATATGTCCTCGTTAAACAAGTAGGTACATATACATCTTCCTCATCATCATTGTCATAAGCTCGACAGCCCTGGGTGGGCCTTGGCTGAATCCAGGAGTCTCCTCCATTCCCTTCTATCCGTTGCCTTCGTTCTCCAGTTTCTAATATCTATTGTGGAAGCATCGGCATCAACACTGTCCATTCATCGAGTCCTTGGTCTTCCTGGTCTCCTTTGACCTTGTGGCACAGAAAGTGTGAGGCATTTTGTGGGGTTGTCGTTGTCCATTCGGATTATGTCACCAGCCCATCTTAAGCGCTCTCTTGATGGAACTGATCACATCGGGCTCTTCATAGGTCTCATATAGCTCTCTTTTGTATCGACGACGCCAACCATTATTGTCTTTTACTGGCCCGTAGATCGTTCGAAGGATCCTTCTCTCAAAAGCCGCTATAGATCCTTCAATTTGTTTGGTCATATACCCAGGTTTCGGAAGCATACGTGAGGACCGGCTTGATGACTGTTTTATACAGAAGGATCTTTGTATTTCTCCTAACCAGTTTTGACCTTAGCTGCTTTTGTAGGGCGTAGAAGCATCTATTATCAGCCATGATTCTTCTTCTAACTTCTTCTCGTGTATCATTGTCGCTGGTCACTGTGGAGCCGAGGTATGTGAACTCTTTTATCACTTTAAAATTGTAGTTTCCGACTGTGAATATCTGAGTTGTGTGCTTTAGAAGCGATCATTAGTTTAGTTTTATCTTCATTTATGCTAAGTCCCATCATCCTAGCTCTTTCCTCCAATGCTAAGAATGCCTCGCGGGTGGCCTGGAGTGATCTTCCGATGATGTCGATATCATCTGCATAGGCTAGAAGCTGGACAGACTTGAAGAATATAGTGCCTCTGGTGTCTATATTTGAGTCTCGTATTACCTTTTCTAGTGCTATATTGAACAGGAGGCATGGCAGTGAGCCCCCCTGTTTCAAGCCATTGTATGTTTGGAATGGTTTAGAGAGGTCTTAGCCGATTCTAATTTTGGTGATGGTTGGACTCATAGGTGTTCTTACATGCCTGATTAACCCACGAGGTATTCTCAGCTCCATCATCGCCTATACAGTTCGTTTCGATTTATGCTATCATATGCTGCTCGGAAATCAACAGAGATGATACGTATCTATGTTATATTCTTGGCATTTCTCTAGTATCTGCCTTATTCCGTGGATCTGGTCAGACCTGCCTTTTCTATGATTCATTGATAGTTTCCTATGATTCTGCTTGTGTATACTGAGAGCCTCGAAAACAGAATATTAGGGAACACCTTGTAGACCGTGTTTAACAGGGTAATGCCTCTATAGTTTTTACATTCCAGTTTATCTCCTTCTTTATGCAGTGGGCACAGGATGCCTTCGGCATACTATCTCCATCGACAGTTAGATCTCATGTGTTACATACAACTAGTGTATGATAATATCTGTAAACTTATTAAGCAGAATAGTATCATAGCCGACCGCCGTGGCACAGTTCGTAAGCCGTTCAGTTTCTGTGCGGGCTTCATAGGTTCAATTCCCAGCAGAGGAGAAATTTATTTAAATTCATTTCTCACGCAAATATTGCTTCTCTGGGCTGGAAACATTGGTTAGTTGGAAGAAATTGCCATACGGCAATAAACTCGCCACTTGCGCAGGGTGCAAGGAAGTGTTCATTATTATTATTATTATAACTTCATGATGCAGATCTATGATGTAAGCTTGCACCTGTACCATACATCTCAGCAAGGGGTTCAATAAAATTAAAGACAATTTTCTAATCATAAACTATATTTGTTTTATAGTACTGAATTCTCACAAATTATTTCAATAGGAAACATATTATTACTAACATAAGTACATACTTACAAAATAGTAGAGATGCATGGAGTATCCCTTGACATATAACTATGTAGATTCTGTACACTGGATAATGACCTATGTATTATACACAGATGCCTTGTTATAAACAACTTTTATCAAATTACAAAAAAATATATACTTATATTTCATTTATTATTTATAAATTTGTTGGAAAATTGGCAACAAAGTTATATTTGTAAAGCAACACTCTAAAATCGAGTGCTATACATCTAAAATACAATTGCATTAAGCATATCTTTTAGTTTCAACATCAAAATTCCCTCAATAAGTCAATAAGTCACCATACTTTTAGGTCATTCTATGTAGAAGCATTCAGACTTCAGCTTAACAAAAGATAAAACCTTGAACCAATTCAAAGATAGATTACGTCATCACCGAGAGAGAAGACAATCACAAGTGTCACATTCCTGTCCCATCGATAGCCTCAGATATCCGACTATTCAAAAAAATAATATGCTAGTAAAGCCTTAAAACTAACTGTATAGGATGTTGCCCATATCTTGAACTGACACTTTCACATGAGGAATGAATGTGCTGGTAGGAAGCAGATGTACTAGCTAAGGAATATAACTGAATGTAACTAAGTAAAAATTTGCACTATAGAGAAGCTGTACAATGATAAGAATCCTGAGTCCTTCGTCAACCTAAGGAAAACGTGATTCAAGAACAAATATAAAAGGTGGTCATCCAAATGACTCAAATCACTATCCAATGCATCTCTACTAAAAAGATAAGACTTACAAAGGTAGGACAAAATTGACCCTTTATGCAAAGGATATAAAAATACTAGTGGCATTTCAATTTTCTTTTCATACATAAAACTATCTATCTCATTGAATACCATAGAATAGTTTTTAAACTAAACAAAAATTATGAAAGATTGTATCAAGTATAAAAATGTTAAATCTATGCACATACATGTGTGTACTTTATGTTTGAATAGGTCAGTGAGAAGTTTTTTAAACAACACTATTTCAACAATATTACAACTCACTATTTCAACATTAGCTACCTTGTATTAGCTGACAAAGCATTTAGAGATGCAGTGAATCAATTATTGGATATTCAAAAAACACTTAACATTAAATTCTTTGTAAATAATAAATTATTATCACTGTATTATCGTAATTTACATTTTTACTAAATATAATAAATATATACAAAAAAATCCCACAGAGGTAAACAGTTGTCAATAATGAATTTAATACAATTTTGAAACAATGTAGTTTGATACAAGACAAGGTTTTCTACTACAGAAATATCACAATTTAATATATATATATATATATATATATATATATATATATATATATATATATATATATATATATATATATATATATATATATATATATATATATATATATATATATATATATATATATATATATATATATATATATATATATATATATATATATATATATATATATATATATATATATATATATATATATATATATATATATATATATATATATATATATATATATATATATATATATATATATATATATATATATATATATATATATATATTAAAAGTAATGAATATTTTATTTTAATGATATAAAAACAATAATATTACTTAATAATTTGTCTACAGTGGTGTAGTGATTTAATGCACATTAATACATTACATAAAAAAACTATTTATGTAATAATGTTCGAAAGTTAGTAGGTAATGATTATTTAAATATATAGCAATCGATAAAAATAATGGATTCAATAATATCCTGGACATAAAATTATCACATTTCTTACTCACTTGGTTGTAACTCTATGGCAGGGGTAGGCAAACATTAGGGGCAATGGGCTAGATTCACAAATTCAAAGTGAATGGTGGGCCGCAGAAATAAAATACTAACTTTCCTCATTACACTTCATTCAAAATCTCAATTGTGAAATTTTATAAATATGGATAAATAAATATATTTTATTTTATTTATTTTATGTATAATTCATTTTCTAACAATCCATAAAACAAAAAAGATTGCTGCGGAGCAAAGAAAAATCAATTTTATATTGGTTATTCCCAATTTTTTTGAGAAAGTAGTTGAACCAAAAAATTCCCTGTAATTTGAATATTTCAGTCACAAATCAAAAAAATTTCATACAGCGTAAAACTTTTAGTTTTTGTTTATTATGTTTATTTATAGTCAAGATCCGCGCAGTGAAAAAATGACAGTATTTTTGTGTTTATTTAGACAAACTAAAGAAAACAAAGTCCGCACAGTGAGAAAGTTTCAGTCTTATTTTGTTTTTTTCGATTGCAATGCGTGGGAGGCTTATTACTCGCAAACCGTGCTGAATTTCAGATCCCAGGGCTGCTCTATGGTATACTTTTATTTCCTATGCCTCTTCCAATAAATATAGATATCATTGATTGGAATTGTATAACAGTGTTAACATTAATCCTTTATTTAGGTAGGTATATTTTGTGGTCATTTCTAATGAATATTTGATTTATATTTTCAATTAACTGCTTTATAAACTATTGTGGTTGTGAAATTGACTATTATTACAGCTTAGTATTACAATGTATAACAAACAAAAGCCTTCTGTTTAACCAGTGCACTCTATTAATCATTTTCAATGAGATCTACACCACTGGATTGATAAGTTTATAAATGTCGAGGGGTAAAAGGCTATTAGTTTTAAGCGACATTTAACAACTATACAAGAGGAGCCATTCAAAGATTTATTTTTATAAAATAAAAACATTATTAAAAAACTAGCAGCCATATTTTAAACTGGGTAAGGTCATTATTTTTCAAAAAAATCTATAGATATATTGGTATAATTTAAAAAAAAATTAAAGCCCTGGCTTCAAAGATAAATGTCAATATTGAATAATGTCGCTAAAAACGAATAGCCTTTCACCCCTCGATACAATTAATACAAATTAAAAATAGACTCCATTGTCCAGAGTTAAAATTCACTGAATTGTCAATTAACTAGAATAGTAAATGTAAAATAATCTCATACTTAAATCATATAGTTATATATGTATATAAAAACACTTGAATTGGCAGCACATAAAAATTAAGTACAAATACAAACAAAATGTACAAATAACTTAATAATAGTCAGTAAAGATATTAAAATTAATTGTGTCAATATGAAAATTAACTGGTATAATTCCAAATCACTTCAGTCATAATTTAGAAATATTATGATTAAAATACACATATGTCACTGTAACATAAACACATAAATAATTGGAGATCTTTAGGGTTACTACACAATTACATATAAGGACTGCCTGATCTGAATTTAACTTATTTTGCTTATAAAAATTACAAAATATAAATTATTACTTTCATCAATAATCATTTATCTTACACACTGAGAAATAACATGTTTTTATTATCCCATAAGAAGTTTTACTTTAGTCTATAGTAGGCCAAATAGTAAATTTTAAAAATATATTCCCCAACCCTCAAAAGATAAGTCTTCAAAAAAGAACAGTTTATTTTTAATTTGAGAGTTAAAAAATGAGTTTAGAAATTTAAATTTGTTAAATTTAAATTGCATTGATAAGGGAACTCAACAAGAAGGCATAATAGGTGAATGTTGCGCAAACGCATAAAGTGATCACGTAAACCAGCCGATGACATGTCGTAAGCCCTGTAGGTACCTTGAGTTCCTGGTTCTTCTATAATATTCTAACTTCGTCTCTATTGAGACGTTAAAAAATTTTCAAAAAAAAATATCATTTGACTCCCAACAGGGAAAAAGACAATATTTGCGTATATTCAACCTTTAAAAAATATTGCTTTTTTAATTATTTAATATAAATAACTAATAAAAAGTATGAGGCCTACAAAGAAGATTTTTAGTTTAGTCAAAAGAAAATACCTATTGAGAAAGTTTTTTACTTTTTTATTTTTGAATTAATTTTTTGCTTGTTGACCGAATCACTCACATCATCACAAACCAGATGGACAAAGTAAGTGGTGGAATGACAACATAGAACGGGCAAAATAAGTGTTGGAAGACCTCAAACAAGGTGGTCTAATAAGACGATTAGCTGGATGGTGGGTGGATGCAGTCTGCCCAGGATAGGGAGCTTGGAAGTCTCAGGGGGAGGCCTTTGTCTTTGTTTTACGGGACGAAGAAGGGTTGACGATGAAAAAGTGTGAATATTTGTGTACATCCCGTACGCCCAAGGTCATAGATGTTAACAAGGTCCATAATAAGTATAGATAATTAAGATGGATAGTGGCAGAGCAGGTAGTGCTCTGGATTAGTGATCCAAAAATTGCGAGTTCGAATTTTTTATTCATTCTTTATAAAAAAACGAGTGGGTTGTAGCCAACACTAAACTCTCCACACCATAGTGAGTGTTCATTTTTTCTTATTGAAAGGTTGTCAATCTCTAAATGCATTTTTATGAAGAACATTTATATTATATTCTTAAACAAATAAAAAAAAACAACGTAAATGATGAAATCATACAGAAGAAATTAAAATTTGTCTATGGAAAACTAATCAGCCCAAGGTCTATGCACTTTACACATATGATGTAAATATGAAGTCGATCGGACTTATAGTTTGGGCTGTAAAGAGGACACAAAAATGATAATCCGTACTGCGTACAGTGAACGCTGCACGCCATACATACAATCACATCATGACGAAACTCATAGTGTGCACTCTCTACACGATACCCGTTGAGAAATTGATGTAAAATAAATACGCTTAAAAATGTGAAATCACGACACTCCACTATTCCATAGTGTGGAGAGTAAAAATACATATTTACAACAAAAAAAAAAACAAAGAATCAAATATAAATATAATACACAGACTAAGTATTCTGAAATGCGTAATGATTACTCATTACAGACAATATCAAAACACATGTGTGTAACAGAAGGTAAACACAGTAATTTTAGAATTATAATTTTTTTAATTAACAATTATATTTTATAGCGATTAATGGAATGTTATCCCTACCTTCAAAATAATAAATTCAAAGCATAAGGAATGATTGAGATTGACACTTATATATAAGAGATAATAAAGTTCATTTACGTTCATGCATCGTCTAATTAACATTGTACTGTAAGCACTTCCTCGCACCCTGTGCAATTTGCAAACTTGCCAAACAGTTCAACAAACAAATGTCTCCAGGCCAGAGAAGCAAAAATTGCACAATAAATAACTTTAAATAAATTATCTGTTATACCCAACACATAGGCTCAGAAATCAAAGTATTTACCACTATGCCATAGCAGCCAGCTTTTCATTTTAAATTACATCATACATAGATTTGATTCTTAGCAAAGTTCAAGTTCATTTAAAATAATCCTTTGAAGAGTTTACCATCTGATAATAAACTCGGAACTTGCACCGGTTGCAAATTTTTTTTAACAATATTTCAATAATTGTATTTATATTCTCAATATTATCAAGTAATCTTGTATCCTGTCATTTATATTGAATATATTAATTTTCATTATTTGCATGTGTTTTTGCCATTGTCAGGTAAATTATTGCAATCATGTACAAAGAGCTATTCCGGCCTCAAACCTGTTCAATCAGTCATAACAGATCTAGCAATAAACATTTTATAACCTATTGCTATTTCTCATTCAATATCACTTTACTTCACACTTAAATATACTTCCTAAATATTCATACACATTTTTTAGTTTTATTATTCACACATATCTCTCATTTTCCTATTCTGTTTCATTTATCAAATAGCATAACATACATTCATTTATTTATTTTCAGTCCTAATATAAAATAAGTATTAATTGCCTACTAAATAAGCAAAATTAGTATCTCAATCTGGTAGCTGCATATTTTCATTATATCTATTGCTAAAAGCAATTTCACAGTAATCACTACCAAAACCTATGTCATTTGAAAATGTATTGCCATTGTCTTCAAGATTACACAATGTATGATCACATCTACTTCCATTAGTACTGTCAGGTGAATCGTCAGCTGCCAAGCTATTCCCGTTTTCTGTGAATCCTTCTGTTAAGCGATCATCGGGTACTAATGTCGAATTATTTGAATTTTCTTTTCCCAAGTTTAAACTATTCACAGCAAGTTCAAGGCAACCAATGTCACGTTTCAATTGATCCGTTTGGGTACATACATTGTTAAGGCATTTTCTTTTTCTTTGGCCACCTCTTGTAGAAGAACGTATTGTATTGCCAGGTTTCCTTTGGGTCTTTCTTGGTTTGTTAATGGTCACTTCCATCTTGCGCCCAAATGAGGAGATCACTTGGTTCAAATTGCATGTTGAGATCGGACCATCTGGTGATGAAGATGTTTGTCTTTGGTACTGTAGTTGGGACTTCTTGACCGCATCACATTTGCACTGTTTTCTTGCAATGGCATTTTCACGTCTACAATATAAAAAACATGATATAATTTCACATCAATAAATTTAATTTATTTTTCACACAAGCTTTTTGATTAACTTACAATCACACAAATTATTCACTCTTATCTCTGGTCCTGATAGTTTTAATTAGTAGTTTATAATTAATGTGAAAAATTTTATATTGACGTTTTTTTCATCTTGCTGTGTTTAGATAGTGTTATTTATCTGATAATATTAACTCATCAAATTTAAAATCCTTAACTCTTGACAGGGTTAAAGGAATTTAGCTTATAAAAATAAAACAAACACAATGTGTGTCATATTAATATTGGAGATTTGACTTTACATGACTATTATAGATTTGTTTACATAATATATTATTATTAACCTAAAAATATATTATTATTATAAAAATAAAACAAACACAATGTGTGTCATATTAATATTGGAGATTTGACTTTACATGACTATTATAGATTTGTTTACATAATATATTATTATTAACCTGATTTTCAAGAGAAACTTATACTTACTCAGCAACATCTTTCTCTCTCTGTTCTAACTGAAGTAACACAGCACTAAGTTCCATATACAAATCATTGGTTCTGTTCAGTTTCTGTTCATAAATTCTTCTTATGTCTAGAGCATGTTTCAACTCTTCTTTGCGTTTTTTTACCAAATCTCCTTCAGCCTTAGTTAGCTGCACTGAATTTGTTTGAAGCTGCTTCATGCATTGCTGTATCTCCGTTCTCCATGACTCTTGGTCCTGATTAAACTTTTCTTTTGGCTGGCTCAATATTTTTTCACTGGCAATATCAAGATGAGCGAGAATTATCTTAAATGAGGGTCTGTTGCGTGGCACTGGGCTCCAGCACTGCTTGATTAATAACTTGAGACTGTCAGGACAACTTGAAGGTATAGGGAGAGATAAAGAATCATTTCCAACACCAAAAATAATTGCTGAAGAATCAACATTTTTGTATGGAATTTCACATGTTAAAAGCTCCCATAGAACCACACCAAATGACCATATATCGACTTTTTCCGAGCAAGGTTCAGTTCGTATAACTTCTGGAGCCATCCAAGCGACTGTTCCAGCAAAGCTCATTATTGTGCTCATTTCATTCCATTCCCGACTTGTTCCAAAATCACTCACTTTCACTAATTGGTTTTGACCTATAAGTATGCTAGAAAAAATTTGTACATAAAGATGACACATTGGAAAATATTAAGGATCTAGTTACATAGAATAAGAAAAATAAATATAAAAAAGAGAATAAATAAAGAGATGTGCTATATTTATTAACTTTCGCAACAACTATTTTTGGTACTTGAAAAGAAATGCAAATATAAAAAAAATATTTCATTTAACTACGCAAGTTTTTTTAAGAACAATCTGCACAAGCCTGTCATGCCATAATATTAATATGAATTCTATGCCTGAAACACTTTCAGGATCATTTAAAATGAAAATTATTAAACTTTTGAATATTTCCTTGGTCAAAGTCAACAAGATGTGAAAAATGAAAATAATTATTTATTTTTTAAAAACTTGTACTGACTAATCCTTCTTAATTTCTTACTCTTTATAATTTCTATTTTTTAGGTAAAATTTTAATTAAAATTTCTATTTTTCCAAGAGTTTCATTAAAAGATTTAGTAATAATTATCAAGAAAAAAAAATCATTAGCAAATCAACCCCATATATTTTCACCATAATCACTCGCAAGCAACTTAAATTTTTAGTGGCAGTTAGCATTTTATTTGTACGCTATGCAAGGACCAAAACATATTTTAAAATAGTGTATTTCTGAATATTTCTTTGATGAGTACTTTGTAGTCTTAAATATTCAATTGATACTAAAAATTTGTATTATAGCACTTCTTCCCAATTTATCTCAACTCTTCCTTCTGCTAGGATTTAAGTTCTGATATTATACTATTTTATCATGTAAATACCAGTGTTAACACAAAAAAAAATTATAAGAATAATTTTGAAGGTAGAAAATCTTGAGCTTTGGATTATATTGTGGCCAGATTTTTTCTTAATAGTTTTAATATTGATCAGTAAACAATAAATTTGTAACCTTGTTACTTTGATTAGTTAGTACCTGTTAAATCCTTTGAACCAAAGAGAAAAACAATTCGCGTGAACACAGATTATTTAAACATCGCACAACATGTGGTAGGTATACAGTATAACATAAAACATAAATATTACTCTCGCATGTATATTATTTAGTGACAGATTAAATACTCACTTTGGACTCTTCAAATCCCTGTGAATTATCTTATGGGAATGCAGGTATGACATTCCTTGAGCGATGCCTTTTGCCCAAATGAGAAACTGTGTAGGAGTCAGTGACTCTCCATCCCTGAGAATGTTGTAGAGTGGACCATATGGACAATACTCCATGATGATGCAATAACAAGGTGCTTGGGTGCAAACACCTAGAAACTTGACAATGTTTTCATGATCCAACTTCCTCAGATGTTTTATGTCGGTCTCTTTCTGGTCCCTGACTTTCTTTACAGCAACCAGATGCCCCTTGATTTTTCCACTAAACACGGCTCCCTGAGCCCCAGAACCAAGCCATTGCAAATCACTGATGGACTCAAAAGGAACTTCCCATGAATCTGTACATAAAATAAAAAACAGGATACTTATTTTAGTAAAAGGCAACATAGGTCACTTGTAAGTAATTACCCAATTACATTCTACCTGTTAAATATTAATTAAAATTTGGAGGAATAAACAAATGAGTAAGTATTATAAAAAAATTCATTAAAATGACATTAATGGAAGGTGTACATTTTTTCAAATCAGATATTCTACAAAAACAGGAAAAAAATTTATACGGAGTTCTATGATCTTAGCATGTTGAAGATGATTTCCTTGTTTTATGCATCTATGGTTTTAAACATATAAGGCACGACTTGTAGCAAAAGGATGTTCACAAATACAAGGTGTGAATTACACAGAATCATTTTCACCTGTAATGAGGTTTGAAACATTAAGGGTTCTTATTGCCTTAGCAACACTATACGACTGGGATATCGACCATGTAGATGCTGTTGTTGCTTTCTTCCAAGGTGATATAGATGAAGAAGTATATCTAGAAATTCCAGATGGCTTAGAAGTCTTCAAAGAAAGGGGAGAGAAGAGAATGGTTTGTCGACTTCATAAAGCCATTTCTGGTTTAAAACAATCTGGAAGAGTGTGGTATAAAAAGTAAGATTCATTCTTAAGTAATTTAGGTTTTAACTGTGCAGATTTTGATCCATATGTTAATTATAAATCTTATGATGAATACATTTTACTACTTGCAATTTATGTTGACGATATATTGCCAGCCATATATAGATGGGTCGATGGCAGAGCGGTTAGCGTGCTGGGCTAGTAATCCAGTGGTCGCGAGTTCGAATCCTGCCTCGACCGATTTCGTTCACCTATAGCACAAGCATTTATTTGCTTATTTTAGGGAACGTAGGAAGATGTATATGTACTTGTTTAACAAGGACATATTCATTTTTTTTTTTTTAGAAAAAAATACATCAATGTTTTCAAACTGTGCTGATTTAAAACACTTCATAAAAGAAAAACTTTTTGATAATTTTGAAATGAAAGATTTAGGTGAACTTAAATGTTTCTTAGGTATAGAAATACAAAGGGACAGAACCAATGGTTTTACTAGCCTATGTCAAACCAAGTATATTGAAAATGTTTTAAAAAAATTTAATATGCATGACTGCAAAACGGTCTCAACACCTTATGATATTAATCAGAAGCTAATGAAGACATCTGAACATGAAGAAAATTTGATTGCCATCTATCAGTCAGCTGTTGGATCTATACTTTATGATAGCAGATCCATTTACCAAGCCTGTACCAAGGGATAAGTTAACCTGGTGTATACATAAAATGGGTCTCCGGAAAACCAGAAATCAAGGGGAGTGTTGAAGATGATTTCCTTGTTTTATGTATCTATGGTTTTTCCTGTAATAAACGCTGTCACTAATCTTGGCTAACCGTTAACAGTTTGTCTTTTGTTTCACACTCTAAAATCCTCTGTCTCTGTTGTTTTATCACCTAAATCAAAATCTAATACTAAATCAGAAGTAGGTACATTATGTATATAAATCAATAGTGATTTTTTGTGGACATAATAAATGTAATTAATTTATTCTTTGAATTGAGTAATTAAAACCTTATTTTATTTCCGTTGCTGTCAAAATAGCTAAAATATACGTGAAAGTTTATGGTCGAATTTTTATTGCGAAATTTTTATGCTTATCACAAAAACGACCGCCATTACAGATTTAGATCCCATGGAAAATGTCTTGTCAATAATCGATAATGTAAAACCATTTGTTGTAAACTTACATACCTTTAGCTTGTTTTATGTCAGATGATGTTTTCACAAATGACAATACAGGCCACATGCATGACCAAATCCCTTCGACCCAGCTTCCAACTTTCGAAGCATTTTTCATTTCCAAAATTTCCTTCATATCCATGTCGCTGTTGTTTATTTCGTGATTTCCTTGCTTGTAATCGTTCATTGAATGAAATAAATGTTTGCAAGAATTTCCAGAATCCATTGTTAAAAACAATATAAACACAAAAACTGCTTCTAATAATAAAGAAACATTCTAAATGTCAATAAATCACAAGGTAAATATGTCAATAGAACCGCCATCGCATTGCAGCAGATGCCTATAGGGTGTTGCCAGATGGGAAAATAGAAAATGCGGGACCAGTGTATAAAAATACCGAAGGCTTGCTAATCCAGAGATAGGTATAAATTGGTAGGTACAAATTCGTTTTTAAATCTATTCCCGTGAAATTGGAATTTCAAATTTCAAGCGGATCCATTGTAAAAGAAACGAGGGGAAATCGGAAAAGCGGTGTTGTGTCTGGCAACAGGGTGCCAATATAAAGCTGCCAACAGGCTGCCAAGCACAATGGTCGAAGCTGGCCCACTCCGGCATAGAAAAAAATTATTTATTGCCGGCACAGAACACAAATTAATACAGCAGGCTAAGGACATGCTCACATTGGATACGTTTACGTACGAAATTCAGTCGTCCGAATACGTATGAAAACGCACGAATAATCCCGTTCCTTTGAGCACTATGAGAGTGCTCACACTGGGTGCGAGTTAGTCGTACGTTGACGTGCGTATAGTTCCGACATACGAATTCGATCCAAATTTGTTTGGATATTTTGCTCCGTTCGTACTTTGATTACACATAAATGGATACAGAAAATTTTGTTTTTGGACACAAATGTTTATGTGATTTCTGATTACGTTATGCAATTTGATCCGAATTCAAATAACTAAATATTTTTTTATGACTTGGAATTTTTATCTTTGTAAACTGTTATTTTAAATTTCTCTTCATGTGTTGTTACCTGTTTTTTATAATTGCCCCAAGGTTTTGTGATGTTTTGTGTTATGTGAAGAGAATATGTTATTATAAAATGTTATAAAAAAGATAATTTTGTCTATATATATTACAATTGTCGGCCTTCGTTGCTCAGTTGGTTGGGTATCTGACTGCTGATCCAAAGGTCCCGGGTTCGATTCCCGGTGGAGGCACAGTTTTTAATTGTGTTTTCAGTCTGGATCTGTGAGACGACTAATATCGTAAGTCTCCAGAATGTGGCAACTTGTTATTGGGTGCGTGTTAAATAAATATTTGACATAGTATCTGTTAGTTGCCCGAGAAGAAATATTAAATAAATGAATAAATAAATAAATGGGAATAAAATTAGATGGGTCGATGGCAGAGCGATTAGTGCGCTGGGCTAGTAATCCAGTGGTCGCGAGTTCGAATCCTACCTCAACCAATTTCGTTCACCTATAGCACAAGCATTTATTTTCTTATTTTAGGGAACGTAGGAAGATGTATATGTACTTGTTTAACAAGGACATATTCATTTTTATCTAAAAAAAAAATAAATTGGCTAACCCACAGAGAGGCTGTGCCTTGTGTGATTTTTGTATGCACGGTAGCTTTGTTGTGATTGATATTATGTTTATGTGTATTGTTTGTTATCCGTGTACCAAATCTTAAATACATAAAATTGTATGACCAGCATCGTACGTCGACGTACGATCAAATTCGTATCAAAAATCGGAGAAAGCCGTATCTAGTGCGCGCACTCGACCAGTATCGTACGTATACGTACGATGCGAATTCGTATTCAATGTGTGCAAGCCAGTGCGCGCACTCGATTCGTACGACCAGCATCGTACGTTTACGTACGACCAAATTCGTATCCAATGTGAGCGGGCCCTAAATACGACGCCGTTTAAGAGATTCTTCAAACCCTTTAAATATTCCGCGTAATTCATTTATTGCTAATTACCGCATAACAAAAGTTTTATATGGTTATATATTTAATGGAAATATGCGTCCGTACTTAGATTATAACATTATAATTCTATGATGATTCTATGCGTCCGTAAATGTTTTCCGTAGGTATAGATTTGAAATAATTTTTGATTTTGAGAAAGTATTTTTGTAAGCTATTTTATCACATATGTATTTTAACACTTAACAAAAGAAAATTCGGCGTAGTTTTAAGTAAAAAAATAACACGCTGCTGTCATAGACTTGATAAATTGATCGAAATATAATTAAAAATAATTTTTAAAATTACACTCAAAACATTCAATAAACACAAAAGAAGTTAATTTAATCGTATTATAACTTGCTTTCGTGCTTAAAAATATGACCATATTATATTTATTTAACAAATTTATGTAAACAAATTTGACATTTATTCAAATCATGGGGAAAATATTGTGTATTGCCATAAATGGCAATACACAATACAATGACTTGCTCTTACGCGCAAGTCATTGTATTGTGCAATGTACATATCAATGACTTGCTCTTACGCGCCCCCATCCACTGTTACGCTGATGACAGCACAGTCCATGACAATTTCTCTTTTGACAAACCTCCTAAACAGAGTGAAATATCAGAAGCCCGGAAAGACCTTCATCAAAAAATAAATAGCTACCTCCACTCAAACAATACCTGGGGTGAAAGTAATCTTGTTTCATTTAACGTCTCAAAAACCCAAGCCTGTCTAATTTCTGCGAAGAGAAACCCCAATGAATTGCAAGTGTCTTTCAACGGAAGCACCCTACCTAACAGCAGCTCTATCGACCTGCTTGGAGTATCTATAACGAACCAATTACACTACAAGGGCTCCATCGAAGCTAAGGTGAAACTCGCCTCCAAAAAATTGAGCGTACTATATAGAGCGCGCAGATATTTTACTAAGACCCAGATCTGTATACTCTACAAAGCGCAAATACGCCCAATTATTGAATATGGCAGTCACCTCTGGAGTGGCGCCCCCCAATACCTACTGAATACCCTCGACGCTGTCCAAAGGCGTGCTATACGTCTGATTGATGATCCATCACTGACTGATGGATTGCAATCACTAGAACACAGACGCAGAGTCGGTATTTTAAGTTCATTCTATAGATACTACCACGGGAATTGCTCCGAAGAACTTGCATCTTTGGTCCCTCCTCCACCCACTCGCAACAGAGTCACTCGCTTCACTCAATCGCAGCATCCATTCACAGTGGACCTTCAACATATACGAACAAGTCGCTTCTCGAACTCCTTTATTAACACAGCAGCCCGACTGTGGAACGATCTTTCGAATTTTGTGATTCCACCTTCGTACTACCCGGGTCTTTTTAAAATCCGAATTAATAAACTCTTTTCTAGATTGCAAACCCCTCCCAACGCTACGTAGTGCGCTTCTTCGGAAGAGTAAAATGGACCCAAATCCTAATAGCTGGCGTCCCCTACGTAGACATGTTAAAAAAAAAAAACTTATAATTCAAAAATGTACCGCAAGCCAGCCTAACGGCGACAAATACTCATAAGTGCATTTACGAACTCGACAGCGCTTAGTGACTACGAATTGTCGTCACGGGCGTAAACATGACGAGAAGAGCGGCGATACGTTGTCGGATCTCGACTTTTTTACTGACTTAGCCTGGTATTATAATATACTCTTTGTTATGGCGTACAATGGGCAGTGGGACATGCATCGTGGCGCATAGCCATATTATCGTTTTTTTGGACATACCTACTTCAAAGGAATCATTATATTTATTTATTTACTCTCAGAAAGCTACAGCTGTAAATTATATCATTTACAATTCAGTTTTTAAATTTTAACATAGCCAAAAATGCTTTCTGTATTTACATTTGTGAATGTACAATGTTTGGTGATATACTTAGTTATGAAAAAAAATTATACAAAAAGTAACATCAATTTGATGAGACCTCTCGTCTACCACGAGGAAACATCAAAGCCAATGTGAGGAAGAAAAGGAGACAAATGATGGTGACACTATGAAATTGTAGTAGTACGGCGCATTTATTAAAAAAAATCATTATAGTAATTTGGTCCATGGCAATAAAAAAATAATAAAAAAAAAACAACAGACAACAAATAAAAACACGTGGCATCTACCGAAACGAACTGTCAAACACACGCGAACACACGAAAAGACGCCGACCAGAATATACCGCCCCAGGGTACAGCGACATCCTTACTCCAGGTATGTCACTGTCTTCCACGTGGTGACGGTAGATCGGTGGGGCCCAGCCTATGCATCAGGCTAGCAGGTCTTCCTCGTGTCCGGCGTGGTTTCTTCTTCTCCTCCTGATCTCCTCTCCAGACCGTCACCCATGGCTGGCTCTGTGCCCCACGGCACGCTATGACGGCGCATCTCGACAGAGGTGGCATACCAGTCGGGGCCTCACCGGAGGCGAACCGACGCTCCAGACGACACGGATTGCCCTTCGTGGTCCAATCTGCGAGCCGCCGCGTTCCCTACGCGGTGGCCCCACACTGCGCTCTGCCTCCAACCTCCTGTCCTGTTGATGCCCTCATCTTGGTTCTGGGGCACCATCAGCGTCCATGCGCGTGACGGGTCCTGTCACACAGACCTCCTCGTGCTCTTGAAAATATGGCCGCCATCGGGACGCGCGTGTCGACCGATGACGGCGTCACACCAAACCGTCCGTCCTCCACCAGCGTCGAATGCCAAGAGAGCGCGTGCCATAGCGCGTGCTAGCTGCAAGTTCCGTTTTTCGCCCGCAACGAGCGCTAGCTTTCTTCCGAAATGTTGCCGTGGAACAAAATAAAAATCATTGTTTTTCGGCATTATTTTTTTCGGGCATAACAAATTTTAAAAAAAAAAGAGAAAAGATACATAAAAAATAATAATAATATAAAAGTATGATATTTCCATAGGTATTGTGATCGATATATTTCCATGCATTATGATATCAAAGAAACCCAAATCCATTATTTTACTTCGGCCTAATGTATTTCTTCTATTAATTCTAGGAACGGATTATAGCGGCCCCCCAGGCCTTGTTCATATATTTAAGTATTGTCTTTTCTATTGAAAATAAATTTGAAATGTAAAATGCATTTGGCAGATTCCTGGAATCTTGGTTGGCACCCGGCGGTACGGATTGATTCTTCAGTTAACCACCCCCCCCCCTCCCCTACTCCATGTTTCACGGGCGCTGGGTCGCCCGGCTGTAGTCGATCAGTTATCATTCGATAGTTGTCAGTGTGAGTTATCATTCGATAGTTGTCAGTGTGAGTTGTCATTCGGTAGGAGTCAGTGGTTGGTCGGTAGTTGTAGAGACCCGCGTGCGAGAGTGCGAGTTTGCTAGGCTATCGGACGGCCTTAGCATTTTTTTTTTTTTTTTTATTGTATAAAGTAGTGGTTAAGTTCTTTTCAGGTTCTCTACCTATCATCGGGGGTGATTTTAAGATAGTTTTAAGTTATTTTTAATTAATATAAAGTGATATGTAGTGTAAGTGTTTCCTCTACAGTCCCGTTACGAGACCAGCAGTTTGGTAAGATCTTTCCAGTTATGTATATATTATTTTTACCATGCCTGTATTTGTATGTATTTGTCTTTTCAGGCACATCGCAGCCGATTATGTTTTGTTTGATTTTTATTTTCAGGGACAGAGTTTAATGTTTATTTTTATTATGCTTTTCAGCTTCTTTAGTTATCAATTTCGCGTCCCAACATGGGACCAATATATTTCTTCCCAGCCTCCTTATATCAATCTCGCGTCCCAACGTGGGACTAGTATTTTTCTTCGCCTTCTTCATTTGTCAATTGGCCCCCAAAACGTGGGACATTTTAAAAACAGTAGTTTTTAACGAACCGCCCTGAGATTTAAGTTTTGTTTGTAGATAGCTGTGTTTTTTTGAAGCGTGTAATTTTTAAGAATGATTTTTAGGTATACTTATTTTACTGATATTGAAATATTTATTTGTCGGGATACTTGAGCGTGTTTTAATAACTGTTGTTTTCACAGACCACGTGGAGATTTTCAGTTGTAGAAATTTATTACTGTTTCGATAGTTATGTTTTTTTGAGGTGGATTTTCTTTATATATTTTCGGTCGTTATATATGTATGCAATTATTGGATAGTAGAACGTGATGACGAAATTTGTGGTATACTTATAAAAATATGAGACTAGGTTTGTAGCCAATAATATAAATGATAATATGAGCCGCGGTAATATAGAATTGCTGTTATTTGTTAGCCCAGGAGTTAGATATTTATTTTATTTTTAAATATTATGTTAAATTAATAGAATATTTAGTACTATTTTTACGACGTCGGATAGTAGAGGATATGATAGCGTTTTTTTATCGAATGAGATTTTTTATTGCAAATGGTCTAACGAGTATCTGAATAAATTGAACCTGTGTTCCACCAGGTCTATACACGTGGAACTGGCGCCCTAATAATAATAATATAACGATTGTTTGAAGATATCGTGACCTCACAGGAGGCTGTAATTTTTATTGAATTTGTAGGTGAAGTTTTAGAAAAATAACTCTGTATATGAATATTGATGAATAATAACTCTGTAGGTGACGAATTTATTATAACTCTGACGAAGTATCGTGGATTATAATTCTGTAGGCAGCATAATTCTGTAGGTGAAGAATTTAAAATAACTCTGACGATGGAGGTGGAGAATAAATCTGTAGCTGATGAAGTTGTTGTGGTTTATAACTCTGACGATGAAGGTGAATTATAAATCTGTAGATCATGATGTTATGGTGGTTTATAGCTCTGACGATGGATGATGATAATAAATCTGTAGTTAATGAAGCATGGTGGTTTATAACTCTGACGATGAAGGTGGATAATAAATCTGTAGATGATGAAGTTATAGTGGTTTATAACTCTGACGATGAAGGTGATTTATAAATCTGTAGATGGTTTTGATGAGTAATAAAAAATTCTGTGAATGAAGTTGTTTGGAGGATAATGATGATCCCAATTCTGTAGATTTTGCTGTAGTGGTTGTGGAGGCTGTATGTGCATAGAGAGGATGATGACGATGTAAAGACCGTGGAGGCTAATAGCGAGAAGATACGCATCATAAGAAGTAGTTCAGAATTCGCGTCGGAAGTAGAACTGGTAGTCGCGCCAGATACGTCGAGCAGTAGAAAGCTGATAGTTGATTAGGTACGTAGGATGAAAGGAAGCAAGCAGATACGTCGATAGGTAGCAAGATGATGATGAAGATACGTCGGATGAAAGGAAGCAAGTAGAAACGTCGAGAGGTAGCAAAATGATGATGATGATACGTCGGATGATGAGAAGATCCTGAGAAATTCGAAGAGAGAAGACCGGTAGTCGCGCCGGATCATGAGTACGCCAGTAGTTGCGCTGAGTAGTAATGAGATGAATAGGTACGAAGAGGAGTAGAATGACGGAATTACGAATAAGAATACAATATAGACGATCTATGTGTTATTGGTAGGATTAGCCTCCCCGCAGATAAACTAGACGATTGATGATTCTCTCTATGTAGCATTGATAGACTCTACAGCCACTCGCAGTTTAATTCGCGCAGATTTGGATGGACATTTGACCCAAAGAGATAACGATTTGTAACGAAAGCAGAACTACTCGAAATCGAACGTTTAGATGAAAGGAATAAGTTTTAGTAGTAGCCGGTTAACGAAATGTAATAAGATGAAATAATGACGCAATGAGATGAGATCTTGACGAAGTAAGATAAGCTAACTATATAATAAGACGAGATAATGACGCAATATGATGAGATAATGACGTAAAAGGATGAGATAATGACGTAATCGGATGAGATAATGATTTAAAAAGATGAGACAAAGACGTGATAATGGATAGGTAAATAGCAGAATACGGCGTGATGGATTTTTAGTGTGTTATATGCCTTTGGGAAAAAGTGCGGTATTTTTATTATTTAATTGAGAGGACAACGTTAAGTAAATCACAGAGGAAAATGAGATAACGGATGGACACGAATGAATCAGCCGACGAAGTAGAGGTATTAGATAAAGGCACTTGCGGAAGATGTTGTATTACGATTGAAGATAGATACGAGCGTAAAACTATGTAAATGCGTTATGACGTTGAGTTATCGGAATACGAATTGTATTATGGATAGTTGTTATACGGTTTTGTTTGTTCGATGGTTGGAAGCGATTGCGGTATGGTATTGGCCCCATTATAATTAAGGTGAAGCTTCTTCGCGATGCGGTTTTCTGGAAGCGATATTAAGTGTTACATATACGTTTATCGGAAAAGAAAATGTTATTATGTAGAACATTGCGGTGGAAAGAAGAATCGTGTTTAGTCGTATACGTTCTTGCTCTGGTAATGCGTTTACTTTTGTCTGATTATACGATATTTGGTTTCTTTTGTCTTTGCATGGATTATCTCGATCATAAAAGGAGAGGCGATTGATATTTCCATAGGTATTGTGATCGATATATTTCCATGCATTATGATATCAAAGAAACCCAAATCCATTATTTTACTTCGGCCTAATGTATTAATTCTAGGAACGGATTATAGCGGCCCCCCAGGCCTTGTTCATATATTTAAGTATTGTCTTTTCTATTGAAAATAAATTTGAAATGTAAAATGCATTTGGCAGATTCCTGGAATCTTGGTTGGCACCCGGCGGTACGGATTGATTCTTCAGTTAACCACCCCTCCCCTACTCCATGTTTCACGGGCGCTGGGTCGCCCGGCTGTAGTCGATCAGTTATCATTCGATAGTTGTCAGTGTGAGTTATCATTCGATAGTTGTCAGTGTGAGTTGTCATTCGGTAGGAGTCAGTGGTTGGTCGGTAGTTGTAGAGACCCGCGTGCGAGAGTGCGAGTTTGCTAGGCTATCGGACGGCCTTAGCATTTTTTTTTTTTTTTATTGTATAAAGTAGTGGTTAAGTTCTTTTCAGGTTCTCTACCTATCATCGGGGGTGATTTTAAGATAGTTTTAAATTATTTTTAATTAATATAAAGTGATATGTAGTGTAAGTGTTTCCTCTACAGTCCCGTTACGAGACCAGCAGTTTGGTAAGATCTTTCCAGTTATGTATATATTATTTTTACCATGCCTGTATTTGTATGTATTTGTCTTTTCAGGCACATCGCAGCCGATTATGTTTTGTTTGATTTTTATTTTCAGGGACAGAGTTTAATGTTTATTTTTATTATGCTTTTCAGCTTCTTTAGTTATCAATTTCGCGTCCCAACATGGGACCAATATATTTCTTCCCAGCCTCCTTATATCAATCTCGCGTCCCAACGTGGGACTAGTATTTTTCTTCGCCTTCTTCATTTGTCAAGTACAATAATATAAGAAAAAAAACAAGTAGGTACATAATATGTTTTAGGATGACAAGGAGGCAGGGCCGGATAAACGTGTTTTGCGCCCGTATCAAAATATTTGAATCCGCCCCCCCCCATTATTTTTTGAAAATTACATCGGGTCTAAAATGACTAAGCGGGATTTTTTACATACACTCCATCATTCCGAGCCTCTATCCGGGTACGCAAAGAGAACTGAGCGCCATACCTGCGAATTTTTGATTTATATGATTAACATTTTCGATTTATGATTAACATTTATATGATTAACATTTTTTGATTATATGATTAATATATGATTTTGATTTATATGATTAACATATAATTCCAAAATGTTAATCATACATACATACGTATATGTATGTATGTATGATTAACATTTTAGAATTTTAAGCGCCCTTTTTAAGACAACCGCCCTGACTTCTTGTTCTTGATTGTTCTATGATTTATCCGGCCCTGCAGGGAGGGATCATTAGTGATTGAGGAGGGGATTGTTGGATTGTGTGTTAGGGTTTAAGAACATCTTTATCTGTCTTTGATAATGCTGTAATGTGTCGTGAAAAATGTCCGTGTGTTTGAAAAGTGTATTGTAATCTCGCTGAATTCTAAACAAAGGTGCAAAGTATTTGTAATTAGTGTGGCATACTGGTAAGTGAAATAAATTATGTAAGCGGGTATGTCTATTTGGTATATGGAGTGAGTGATATATTATTGAGTATGTCCGGCGAGTCAATCAAGTTATTGCAAATTTTGTAAAGTGATATTTGGTAAAAATAAAGTCTCCTGTTTTGTAATGTAGTCATATTGAAGTTTCTGGTAGAAGTATTATAATTAGTGTGTTCAACATAAAGGCGTCTCTCCAAGTGTTTCAAAAAGGTTTTTTGAATATTTTCTATTTGATTAATGTAGACTTTGTAATGAGGGTTCCATATTGGCGTACAGAATTCCAGGTGAGGACGAATGTATGTAAAGTATAGTATTTTTAGTGTATTGATGTTTTTGAATTGTTTACAGCTGCGGATAACGAAACCGAGCATTTGATATGCTTTATTTGTGATGGTTTGTATGTGTTGTTCAAATGTTAATTTGGCATCTATTATTGTTCCCAGATCTCTAATGTGGTCAACTTTCTTCAGCATGGAGTTATTAATAGAGTATGGGTATGCTAGAGTAATTCTTTTACGCGTTATACATAATAAAGCACATTTCGATACGTTGATATCTAATTTGTTTATATTACAATATAAGGATAGGTTGTTTAGATCTTTTTGTAATTTCATGAAGTGGCCTGGCCGGTAGAGTTGATACAGTAGCCCATTGTTCGATTTGTCACCGGCCCCAGACAGGGTTGTACACGTTTTTTTAGGTATGTATTTTTATTCATTTTGTTTAGGACGAGAACATTGGACGACGATGAAAAGCCCATTAAAAGAAGAAGAAGTTTCTGGCGTGAACACGGAACAATAAATGTATTAACCCTTTCGGCCCTGCATTTTTGTAAAGGTAGGAAAAATATTTAGATTTATTTTTCATTTCTAGAAGGGCAGATAAATGAAAAATCTTTTTAATTTTTTTTTTTTTTTATTTGTTTTTGGTGTTTTACGATGTGCACATTTGTGACCATCAGGGCTGAACTGTAGTACATTTTAGTAATATTTAGTATAATTGCATACAAGTTAATATTTTTTTAACAGTGTGAAATTTTTTAATAAAAATTGGATGATGAACTTAGGCAAAGATGAACATTGCATTTAATGCACATTACTCTTGATCTTGATGAAAAAAATTCCATCTTCATCGTTGTGGCTTCGAGGAACATTTTTTCTAAATGCATTGATAAATGGTCTTACTTTCCATAGTTATATTACAAATGAAAGATAATAAGTAAAATATGTTCATGAAATTATGAATAAAATATAAAATAGTATAAAATTTATTGATTTCGCTGTAAGAATTGTAATTCACTTTCAGTATCAATTGAGCCCCGTTGGTCAAATATGTGTACATCAAGATTTAACATTGATTTCAAATTAAACTTATGGATTATATACTAAATATCACAATCAGTTCTTTTACTTAATTTGAAATCAATGTTAAATCTTGATGTACACATATTTGACCAACAGGGCTCAATTTTGATACTGAAAGTGAATTACAATTCTTACAGCGAAATCAATAAATTTTATAATTTACTAGTTGCATGTAACACATGAGATCCTACTGTCGAGCGATAGTTGAAGAATAAGTACCAAACTATAAACCCAAAAATCCAAATTATTAACTTGTATGCAATTATACTAAATGTTACTAAAATGTACTACAGTTCAGCCCTGATGGTCACAAATGTGCACATTGTAAAACATCATCATCATCATCATTGGCGCTACAGCCCACTGTGAGCCCTGGCCTCCTCCAGAATTTTTCGCCTTTTAGATCGGTCCATCGCCTGCACTCTCCAGTTTGTAACGCCAATCCTCCTTAGATCCTCCTGTATGCCGTCCATCCACCGCAGCCTGGGTCTCCCCACACCACGTCTCCCCTCCGGTCGTGTGTCGAGAATCTTCTTTGGGATTCGGCCTTCCTCCATTCGCTGAACGTGCCCCAACCATTGAAGCCGATGTATTTTAATATATTTTACTATGTTAGGATCACTGTAAAGGTTCTCCAGCTCATGCTTGTACCTTATCCTCCATATTCCACTCTCACAAAGAGGCCCAAAGATTTTTCTCAAAACCTTCCGTTCAAAAACCAACAGCGCTTTTTCATCCTTCCTATTAAGAACCCAGCATTCTGCACCATATACAAGTACTGGTCGCAGCAATGTTTTATACAATAACAACAATCGGGACTTGAGATGTCGGTGAATACCGAAATAGCATTTATTTGCCACAGCTATTCGTCTTTTAATCTCGACACTAACATCATTGTTACTGGTTATTATTGAACCTAGGTACTGGAACGACCCCACAGTTTCAATGGTATGATTACCAGCACTAATCAGAGTTTCTTGGGCATTTCTATGGTTGGACATTTTAGCTGCAATCATATATTTTGTTCTAATCCTAGTGTTTATAAAACGATTATAGAGGAAGAACTATTGAAAGAACCTTTTCCAATGAATGGCTCATTGAATGACATGAATACAAATATAAATACCGTAATCAACAGGACACTAAAACAACTTGCAATACAAAAAGTGCCGAAACAAAATAAAATCTCACAAAAAACACAGGTACTGATCGAAAAACGACGAAACCTACATAAAGGTGGATTGGATGATACAGATGAGTACAAAAATTTGAACAAAACTATTAGACGAGAAATAAGAAAAGACATTGCTGTACATAATGAAAATATTATTGAACAGGTCATATCAGAAAACAAAGGGACAAAGATCTTGCAGAAACGACTCAACAGTGGCAAGAAACAAATTACTGCTCTGTGTAGAGAAGATGGTAGTGTCTCACAAGATAGATCAGAACTACTAGAAATAACGGCAGATTTCTACCAAAAGCTATATGCATCACAACAGCCACAAGTTGAAACGAACATCCCAAAAACTAAAATTGTCAACGTAGGATCAGAGGAAATCCCAGATGTTACAAAGGACGAAGTTTTACATGCAACGGACAACATGAAGAATGGTAAAGCACCAGGTGAAGACGGAATAATAATAGAAGCTCTAAAACTAGGAGGCGACAACCTGTTACATAGAATTGTCATCTTGCTTAATAAATGTTTAGAAGATGAAAGCATTCCACCAGAGTGGAACAATGCAAACATTGTATTATTGCATAAAAAGGGAGATGATAAAAATTAGAAAACTACAGACCAATAAGCCTCCTCTCACATCTATATAAACTACTCACAAGAATTATCTGTAACCGCTTAACCACTAAATTAGATAGATACCAACCTAGAGAACAGGCAGGATTCCGTACAGGATATGGAACCAACGGTCATCTGCAAACGCTGAAAAATATTATACAGAAGCACAGTGAATACAACTTGCCATTGGCCCTAGCCTTTATTGATTTCGAAAAGGCTTTTGATTCAGTAGAGATATGGGCGGTAATAGAATGTCTAAATAACTGCAGGATAGACCACCGATATTCACAGCTTCTTAAAAATATATATTCCAACGCGACCTCTTCAATAAATCTGCATGAAACAACCCGAAAGATAGCCATTAAAAGGGGAGTCAGACAAGCAGACACAATTTCCCCCAAACTATTCACTGCCGCACTTGAAGATGTCTTTAAGAAGCTTAAATGGGAGAACCGAGGAATAAATATAGACGGCGAATCCTTGACCAACTTGAGATTTGCAGATGATATCGTTCTCTTTGCAAACAATGAAGAAGAACTTGAATTGATGCTCAACGATGTCAATAATCTTTCGCGTCATGTGGGCCTAAAAATGAATTACTCTAAAACAAAAATTATGTGCACTGCAGAACAACCTCGACCAGTTATGATAGAGGGAAGGAACATCGAAAGAGTAGATTCATACATTTACCTCGGACATAAGGTAAAGCTAGGTGGAGACAATCAGGAAGCAGAGATCGAACGCAGGCGGGGCCTTGCATGGGCTGCATTCGGTAAACTGTCGTATATTCTCAGATCCAAACGATTTGCAAACCACTTGAAGAAAAAAGTATTTGATATGTGCATCCTCCCAGTACTGACATATGGTTTTGAAACTGTTATTTTTACAAAACGTACAGTACAGAAACTCCGAGTAACGCAAAGAGCAATGGAGAGGAGGATGCTAAACATTAGTCTTCGTGATCGAAAACGCAATGTATGGATCAGAGAAAGGACAAAAGTTACCGATGTTGCATACAAGGTAAAAAATGGTGTCCTTACTACATGGAATTGGGCTGGCCATGTAGTAAGGACAGCAGATGATCGATGGACCAAACGCACCCTGGAGTGGCGACCGAGAACTGGACGCAGAAACCCGGGCAGACCGCAAACGAGATGGTCTGACGACATCAAACGAGTGGCAGGAGGTCAATGGCACAGGGTGGCGAGGGATAGGGAAGCATGGAGGTTGAAAGGGGAGGCCTATGTCCAGCACTGGACGAATAATGGCTGATGATGATGATATATTTTGTCTTAGAAGAGTTCACTTGAAGTCCCATTCTGGCAGAAGCATTTTCCAGTTGTATAAACGCTTGTTTTACATCATTTGGTGTTCTTGCAACTATGTCAACATCATCTGCATATGCAAGTATCTGGCTTGATTTGCGGAAAATTGTACCTGCTGTCTCATTTCTGGCATCTCTGATGGTTTTCTCTAGTACTATATTAAATAATAGGCAAGACAATGCATCACCCTGCCGTAAGCCATTATAGGTTTTAAATATGTCCGAGGTGCTGGTTTGTATTTTGACCCTACAATTTGAACCATGCAATGTCGCTCTCACTAGTCTTACTAGTTTGAATGGTATTCCCATTTCCATCATGGCCTCGTACAATGTCGCTCTATTGACACTATCGTATGCTGCCTTAAAATCTTTAAATAAATGGTGGGTCTCTATATTATACTCGAGCGTTTTTTCCAGTATTTGCCTAAGGGCAAAAATTTGGTCAATTGTCGATCTTCCTGGCCTGAAACCACTTTGGTATTGCCCAATTATATGTTCTGCATGTGGCATAAGTCGCATGAATAGAACCCCTGCAAACACTTTATAGGCTGAACTCAGGAGCGTTATACCTCTGTAGTTGCTGCAGTCCATTGTGTCACCTTTTTTATGCAGTGGACTCCATTCCATTCTTCTGGTATTGATTCAGTGTCCCATATTTTACCAATAATTGTGTGCATGAGTCTACCTATTGTCTCTCCACCATATTTGAGTAGCTCACCTGGTATTCCATCGTAACCTGGAGACTTATTATTTTTGAGAAGGCTTAATGCTTTGTCTACTTCTTCCAAAGTTGGGTCCGGTTGATTATCTTCATTTTGTTCCAAGGGGATATTAATGTCTGATTCTCTTGTGGTGGTTTCATTATTCAACATATCATCAAAGTGTTGTGCCCAGCGCTTAAGGATATCTACATTGTCATTAAGAATTTCACCATTTTTGTTTCTACAGGCAGTTGTTCTGGGTTTGAATTCCTTCCGCTGTTGGTTAATCCTTTGGTAGAACTTTCTGGTTTCATTTTGAGACTTCAATGTTTCCAATTCCACCAGCCTCAGCTTTTCATATTCTCTCTTTTTCCTTTTATGGGTGTGCTTTTCTTCTCGTCTTCTCTCTCTATATTCTTCTTGAGTGGGCCTTGTATTTCTCTGTTGCATTTTCTTATATGCCTCATTCTTTAAATTTGTCACCCTCATGCAATCACCATCAAACCATTCAGGTCGTCTTGTCTGTCTCACGTTTCCAAGTACAGCTAGGGCTGCTTCTTTGATATTTATTTGGCAGTCTTTCCATATTTCAGTTGCTGTTTTATTGAAGTCGACACTATTGTTTATCATATTCAATTCCTCCTTGAACCTTGCTCGTATCTCTAAGTCTTTTAAAGCTTCAACATTTATTTTGTTCTGTCTTTCTGTTGGTTGCATTTTGGCCTTAGAAATTCGTGCTCTGACTTTACTCACCACCAAAAAGTGGTCAGAGTCGCAGTTGGCTCCTTTATAGGTTCGTACGTCGATAAGGTTGGATACGTGTCTTCCGTCAATCAGAATGTGGTCGATTTGATTATTTGTGCGGCCATCCGGAGACCTCCATGTGACTTTGTGTATGTCTTTGTGGATGAACATAGTACTTCCAACAGACATTCCATGTGATGTAGCAAAATCTATCAGCCTTTCACCGTTATCATTATGAGTCTCATGAAGGCTATTTGCACCGATTGCAGGATGATACATTGAGTCTCTTCCAACTTTTGCATTCATATCACCAAGAACAATTTTAATATCATTGTTTGGACACAAATCATATGTTCTTTCTAACAAGTTATACCATTCATCCTTATCTTCCTCTGTGCTTTCTTCCGTGGGGGCATGTGCATTTATTATGCTTGTGTTAAAGAATTTTCCTTTCAACCTTATAACACATAATCTCTCACTTATTGGTTTGAAATCTATAACCAGATGCTTCATTCTTTTTGCCACAATGAAACCTGTCCCCAGTATATGGTACTTCTTATGGCAGCTGTAATAAAGATTCTTCTTCTTCCGGTGCCATGTCAGGAACCCCCGACGTCGGCTATCACTCTGGCAAATACCTCTCTGTCCTGTGCTGCTCGGAATATCTGTTCCACGGTCCTGAAGACGGTCCATTCCATAATGTTGCGCAGCCAGGACATCTGTCTCCTTCCAGTCCCTCGGCGACCTTCTATCTTGCCCTTCAGTATTAGTTGGAGCAAGTGATACTTCTCTCCCCTCATTATGTGACCCAGATATGTGATCTTGCGGACCTTTATTGTGGACAAGAGTTTCCTGGTTGTTCTGGCTCGGCTTAAGACTTCTGAGTTCGTAACCAGATCTGTCCAAGGGATTTTGAGCATTCTGCGATGCAACCACATCTCAAAAGCTTCCAGCCTGTTCATGGTGTTAACCTTCAATGTCTAAGTCTCACAGCCATATAGCAACACAGACCACACATAACATCTCATCATCCGCTGTCTCAGGTCCATATTTAGCTTTTTGTTGCAGAAGAAAGATCTCATTTTATTAAAGGTTGCTCTTGCTACCTCAATTCTGCACTTGATCTCCATATCCGGGTCAAGGGACTCCGAAAGAATACTGCCAAGGTACTTAAATTTATCCACCTTATCTATAACCTTGCCCATTAATTGCAAGGAAGAACCAGGATATTCACATCGACCAAATGTCATCCACTTTGTTTTGGCTACATTTATAGATAAAGATTAAAGAATAAAGATAAAGAATAAAGATTATATTCTCTTATATTTTTTTAACAGATTTTTAATTATCTCAATAGAGACGAAGTTGGAATATTTATTGTAGGAGAACCGGGAAGTCAAGGCACCTACAGGGCTTACGACCTGTCATCGGCTGTTTTACGTGATCACTTTATGCGCTTGCGCAACGTTCACCAATTATGCCTGTTTAATGAGATCCCTATCAATTCAATTTTGGAAGTTCTATATATTGTAATACTGAAATTCTTTTCGCTTGAAAATAAGGTATTTTTTTGGAGGAATAATAGGATGGAGGCGCCTTCAGTACATTAAAAATGCAATAAAATTCCCTCATTTTGGAGTTTAGTCACAAGTTACAGTATTGACAACAAAATATGTTATCCGAGCAAACTAGCGCAAACTTCATCCTTATTGTTTGCAACGCAAAATATTTCGTAAACATCTCGTTTTTTAACCTAAAAGTATTATTGCTTCCAAAAATCGTTTTTTCTCTTTTTTCTTAACTAATTATTGGAAACAAAATGTGGTGAAATGTAGGAATAAAGGACACGGTATATCTTTTCACTCGTAAGCGTAAGTATTGAAACTAACCTACTATATTTAACGTAATATTGCGTATCCAACTGGCCACGGTTAAATTATAATTGTATAGTTATTTTTTTGAATGATTCGTCCTTAATGATTTAATATTTAGAACGATATAATTATTTGTAATAGTTTCTTAAAATTTTACTTATTTTTAATATCATTGGTTTTGTAAATTGTGGATAAGACCGTAATCCGCCATTATATTGTAATATGTTTCGGGCACAATTTGAGAAAAAACATAATTTGTATTTACTGTTAATGCTTTTTCAATCATTTTGTCACATATTTGTAATGTTTTTATATTGTCACCAAATATTTTATTAATGATTTAAGATAATTGAGCATGTCAATCACATCACATTATTTCCGCTGCGATATTAGCCGCCATATTTCATTCGACCGTAGAGTTGGGCATTGGACATGAATTTATTTTCAATATTTATTTTCTAATAATTTTTCTGCAAATTCAAAATTTTATTTGTTTATTTATTTAAATCCACATTAACATACAAAAATAACAACAATACAATAGTGCAACATAGTACAATTAAATTATGAAAAATAGACAATTTAGAATATGTTGGCACTGACAAAATGAATACCTACAAGTTACTGGCGTTATTATTTTATATTTCTTGTGAAACGGGATTTCATATTATTAAAATAATCTTATACGCACTTTATTTATTAATTTTATTTTATCTGACATCTTTAAGTATTACACAATATTGTTAATGTTTTTATTTTATATTTATAATGTTTTTAATTTATTTATGTAAATGGACGTGAAAAACATGTGTATTTTTTACAGATTTCCAAAAAATCCAGCTCTTAGAGCTTTGTGGATTGCCGCTGTCAATCGTCCTCCAAATTGGCAACCATCTTCAAGCACAGTCATTTGTTCAAAGCATTTCAGAGATGATGAAATTGACCGAAGTGGTTATAAAAGAAAAATTAAGAATAATGTTGTCTCTTCAATTTTCTCTCAATTAGATACTGTTTGTCCTGAAGTAAGTTGATAGTTTTTTTTCTGACTTAGTACTTATCATATTATGTGTTTATTAAATATTACTTATTTGTTCTGTTTCGGACTTTTTTGTAAATTTTATATACCTACAAGTTTTTAAATATCCTTACCTATATACTTATTGAATCATTATTTTGATATACGTTATTGAATTTTAAAAATACACTTGCGGACATTCTTAATTTACATTGATTTTTTTTTCAGATAACTTCACCCATCCTTCTTGAACCTTCGGTGCCTAGTTGTTCATCATCAAATCCAACATTGCCTGAAAATGATATTTCTATGCAGGACACTCCAAGAAAAATACGTTTAAAGAGAGAGCTGTTCGTTCACATATACTTGATAAAAATCGAAAAAAGAAAATCAAGGAATTACAAAAAAAAGCATGGAGAAAATGTAAACAAGTCACCAATTTGAAAAATATAGAACCGATGGATTTTTTTTAATAAAGCTTGGTATCTAAAAAAATATGCATTTTTTAATATATATCCCCTTTTCTGTAAATCATTTAAAGTTGCTAAGACCACCATAACATCTGATTTCCGCCAGGAGAAATTAATCAAAAATAATAAATCATATAAATCATGAAGATATGATACTAATAATTTTTGTATTTAAAAAAACATTTAAATTAGTAAACTATCAAGTTGTAAACACGACAAAATGACATCTAATTAATTTCAGAAAAAAATATCAATTATAATTTAGTATGTAATAATCATTGTCTTATCATACATTAATGTGTCAAACAATAAATGATGAATTTTTTTGCTCTACTGTAAAATTGCCGATTTTGACATAGTAAGGTTTCAAACGAATTCATGGACAGGCACTGACATGAATTTAGCCGTGCACAAACATGTGCAAAACCAATCTTACGAGGTTTACTTTATTTATATGCAGATGAATGATCCTAATTATTTAATAATCAAAGTTAAATATATGAGACATTTTTTGTAGAAAGTGACATTTATTATAATATGCTTTATCATAATTGTCAATTGTTGTTCATTTATCATAATTGTAAATTGAAAAAGATTTATGCTTGTTCATTTATCATATTTGTAAATTGAAAAATATTCAATTTTAAAATAATATTTGTCTGAATTGAGCCCATCTCTAACTTCAGGGTCATTTGCTTACTTCAATATTGCCACTAAAAAAAAATTGCCATTAGATAAAAAAAGTACTTATTTTATACTTATTGTTGTCAGTACTGTAACTTGTGACTAAACTCACAAATGAGGGAATTTGATTGCATTTGTTATGCCCGAAAAAAATAATGCCGAAAAACAATGATTTTTATTTTGTTCCACGGCAACATTTCGGAAAACAGCTAGCGCTCGTTGCGGGCGAAAAACGGAACTTGCAGCTAGCACGCGCTATGGCACGCGCTCTCTTGGCATTCGACGCTGGTGGAGGACGGACGGTTTGGTGTGACGCCGTCATCGGTCGACACGCGGGTCCCGATGGCGGCCATATTTCAAGAGCACGAGGAGGTCTGTGTGACAGGACCCGTCACGCGCATGGACGCTGATGGTGCCCCAGAACCAAGATGAGGGCATCAACAGGACAGGAGGTTGGAGGCAGAGCGCAGTGTGGGGCCACCGCGTAGGGAACGCGGCGGCTCGCAGATTGGACCACGAAGGGCAATCCGTGTCGTCTGGGGCGTCGGTTCGCCTTCCGGCGAGGTCCCGACTGGCATGCCACCTCTGTCGAGATGCGCCGTCATAGCGTGTCGTGGGGCACAGAGCCAGCCATGGGTGACGGTCTGGAGGAGAAGAAGAAACCACGCCGGACACGAGGAAGACCTGCTAGCCTGACGCAGAGGCTGGGCCCCACCGATCTACCGTCACCACGTGGAAGACAGTGACATGCCTGGAGTAAGGATGTCGCTGTACCCTGGGGCGGTATATTCTGGTCGGCGTCTTTTCGTGTGTTTGCGTGTGTTTGACAGTTCGTTTCGGTAGATGCCACGTGTTTTTATTTGTTGTTGTATTTGTTTGTTTGTTTTTATTTCATTATTTTTATCGCCATGGACCATTTGTGAACATTATAAATAAAAAAGCGCCGTACTAAAACAAATTTTAAGTGTCGTCATCATTTGTCTCCTTTTCTTCCCCACACCTTGGCTTGATGTTTCCTCGTGGTAGACGAGAGGCAACGAGAGGTCTCATCACATTTTTACTGTAAAGATTATAATGTATGGGCGGCCCCTTGGTATTTTTACTACAGCCATCTGTGGGTGAAATTATGAACAACAATCTTATTATTTTTTATTTATTTTGTTGTAACGCCATCTATTGAGAGAATTGGTTTTTTGTAAATAATGAAAGCTACAATTCTTATATCTGAGGTGACAACGCATTTTTCGCATAGAAGTCACCCCTGAATTGCGCCAGACTTATAAGGTCATTTTTGTCTTATTTACCTACTTGTACCAATGTGTAAGTAATCGAATATATTTATTATTGCATATGCGCAAACATTGAGGGAAAAAAATCCATTTTTTTTTATCTTTTCATTTATCTGCCCTTCTAGAAATGAAAAATAAATCTAAATATTTTTTCCTACCTTTACAAAAATGCAGGGCCGAAAGGGTTATAAACTATTTTAAGACCGTAATTTGAGGCAAACAAATAAAATACATATATACAAATAAATTTAAAAAAATTAAAGTAAAATATATTTCTATTAAATAATTATTATTAAAAAAAACAATGTTAACTTTATTAATGAAATACATATTTATTAATTAATAAAATAAATATTATATAATACAGTGGTACCTCGACATACGAGTGCCCCAACATACGAGTTTTTCGAGATACGAGCCGGCGAGCGAGTGATTTTTTGCTTTGAGTTATGAGCGAAATTCGAGATACGAGTTCGGTTTAGCAGGTCGGCCGGTAGATACAAGAGTTACAGTCACAGCAGCATACGGAGGTTATGCAAGAAATTGGTTTCGAGGAGTCAGAGGAGGAGGAGGTTATTTCTACAAGTGAGATAAAGGAGATCTTAGGAATGTGGGAGAGAGTTTCACAGTTCATGGAAAAGAAACATCCAGAAAAAGTTGCAACAGGTCGTGCATCTGATCTTTTTAATGACACTTGCCTAACTCGTTTCCGGAACATTCCAAGAGGGAGGAAGAAACAAACCTCCTTGGACATGTTTTTTTCTAAACGGCCTACAGGTGAAAGCGAGAAAAATGTAGCGAAAAAGGCAAAGACCAGTGAGGATATCTAATGTATTTCTTTACATTCTCTTTTTTGTTTTTGTACAATAAATATTTGTCATTTATAAATACGTTTTTACTATTCAAAACCACGCAACAAAAATAACTGGGGTGACATTTTGGGTGTTGGAACGGATTAATGGTAGTTCAATTGTTTTGTATGGGGAAATTTGCTTTGAGATACGAGTAATTCAAGATACGAGCAAGGTTGCGGAACGAATTAAACTCGTATGTCGAGGTACCACTGTACTAGTTTTTTATAAACGGCACTGCTCAGGAAGATAAATGTGAGAAATTGTTTATTTGTTTTGATAAAAATTCGAAATGAGTAAAAAATATCCAACACGATAAATAAAAATTAAAATGATTTAAAAAAATTAGTTTTGTTGGTTTTGTTTCGTTCGATCAAGATCCATTTAGTTTTGTTCTGCACCATTTTGTTCAGTTTCGTTCCATTGCGTTTTGTGTAATTTCCTTTTGTTTTGTTCCCTTCCCCTCTGTTTCGTTTCGTTCATGGCATTCTGTTTCCTTTTTCCGTTTAAGAATTTCATGGTATTTATGTTTCCATTTAGTATGCTGTGAAGGAACATAAGGTCTGAAATTGTGCATCGCGTGGTCAAAGAAGTTAGTATAGTTGGTTTTTTAGTATTGTTGCAACGGTAGTGGGAATATTTGATGAATTTATTCTGAATTTGATCCGAGTGAATGTAAACCTTGTACTGAGGATTCCATATAGTTGATGCGTACTCAAGTTGACCTCTGACAAGAGAGTAATATAACTGTTTTAATGTGTTGGGGTTTTTAAAGTATTTACTGATTCTAAATATAAAGCCTAACATTTTGAAAGATTTGTTTAATATTATTTCAGTTGCCTGAGAATAATTAATAAATAAATAAAATTAGCCTCATTGCCATTTCGTCTCCGACTCAGCCACTCAATCGGCATCTGCGGATGTCTGGGATCCGAAAATACTTTAGCCGATAGAGATGAATTTATTAAAAAGAAGAGGGACCCTATTGAGTGTAATTTTTGGTATGTTAAGTATGTATTTAGATGGTGTTATGTATTGAATTACAAGAGTACTCCCAGAGTTTAATATTGTCACATGTGTGTTGATGTTAGTCACATGTGTGTTGATTAGTTATATAAAAATTACAGCCAGTCAGATTAGAATATGCATTTCCCATATAGCCATTTTCGGTCACAAAATTTTCAAAGTAGTCACAAGTAGTCGCAGTGTCTGAAAGTGTGGTAACAGTTACCACACTTTGTGACCGAAAAAATTCGGTAACAAAGTGTGGACTTTGTGTCGACACCGTGTCGACACAAAGTGTACACATTGTGTAGACTTTCATTCTATACACTTTGCGACTAGTGTACACTTTGGGAAAAAGTGTAGTAACGTGTGGTAACAGTGTGGAAACATTGTTACCAGAATATTTAAATCTACACACAATGTGTGGTAACGTTACCACACTGTTACCACACTTTTAGTCGCGATCATTACAATGCTAAATGTAAAGAAAATGTCATAACTTCTCAAACTGTTTCGATAGAGTGCTACGTATTGTCATCAAAATTGCATTCATTATGAGCAAACAACCAAAACGATTCCGTCAGTCATCGACTTTCTACAGAAAAGTGAAAAAGTTAATTAATTTATAAAACCTAACTCCAAGTAAATATTTTTATTTACCTATTTAAATATTTCATTTCCAAATATATGAGCGAAATGTGCTCTTAGTTTATGATACCTTTCTAACTATGTTTAATTAGTTCATCTAAAGCCGTATTCGTATTTATCTGATGTGTCGTTTCATGATTTGCTTTCTTTAAAAAAAAATGAATATGTCAATGTTAAATAAGTACATATAGATCTTCCTACATTCCCTAAATCAATATCACTATATGTCATGTTCTTGTTTTGAATCAATCAAATATCGCTTGAAGTAAATAAATAAATAGTAATGTGTATTGATTGTCTACCTAAACAGGAATTTTTCCTACTTAGTTTGACAAATAGAATTTTTATTTGAACACTTAACATGATACCTCGAATACCTACATCATTATATTTTCATACTTTATTATTACATCTGTATTTTTTTTTAATTATTTATAATCAGAGATACCTATTTGTTTTCCTTTAGGTCTTTTTGTAAAGAAAATAAATATATTATTATTAATTATTTAGTCGTAGCTCTCGGAGTGTTCATATGTTCGCAATGTAAAAACAACTGAATTGTATATTATACTAGGGGCTTCGCCCCTTCTGCTCCCGCGGCCCAGGCCTTTTTGCCGCTCCGCGGCTTTTAATTGGGCCGCTTCGCGCCTCTATTTTTAAAATCACAAATGCCTCTATTTAAAAAAAAAATGCCCAAATGCCTCTATTTTTAAAATCACTGTAATGACAATCGTTATAGAAAAATGTGGCGTTTGGTTCTCGCTGCCTAAATTGTCAAGCCATATCTGTATCATTATTAAATTAATAATGAATATTTTTGAACGCGAACATTATTTGAGGTAAAATTGTTTTACTTTTAATTGTTTGTTCGGACAAACCAAAAAAGATGGCGTATCGTATTATTATTATAATAGATAGAAAAAATACTAGCGATTCTGATTCGTAACAACACAGCACTGGAGCGTGCAGCGTGCACACTAGTCGATGTGCTATGAGCATGAGTCATGACTAGGTGGTTTTTTTTTTGGAAAAGCGGTGTTATTTTTATAGAAAAGCGGTGTTATTTTTTAAGAAAGGGGTGTTATTTTAAAGAAGTCGGTGTTATTTTTTGTGAAAGCGGTGTTATTTTTTAAGAAAAGTGATGTTTAGAATTGCAAGTTCTGTTTGCATTATAAAAGATAATATGCTTAAATAATTTATATAATTAAAATTAAAATTGTTTGAAAAATTACAAACAAATAGAACTTTATCACCCGAAATAACAATTTTTTGCATCAAATTTAAATTGCTTCAAAATTGAAAATATACATTGCAGCCAAATTGTTTTCTTTAAGATTGGTTATTCTGTCAAACTTCATACAAAACAGTATTGTATGAAGATAAAAATCTTTCTGAATCGACATTATTTTATTTAAAAATACTCCAAACACAACGTAAAACAACAAATAAAATTACTAGAAATGTCTCAACTGTAAATAATCAAAACAATTTGTTATTTTTTTTGCGAAAATGACGGTAAAAATGACAAAAAATCGGTGATATTTTCCAAAAACGTCAAAATTCGCGTTATTCGCGAAAAAATTAAATAAATTTTGTATGTAGTTAGTAATAAACTTTGTTAGTAGTTTAAAAAAATGTTTCTACTAACTTATTTCGCTACTAACTTATTACCTAGTATGAAATAAGTTTGATATTAATCCTCGTTTTGTACGAAAAGTAGTTTTAATTTTTCTATAGGACGTGTCATTTAGCCATAATCCAATTGGAGATTGAAGAAATCTTAAATATTTCAAATTTTATAAAAAAGGGTTCATTTATATAAAAAAATCAATTCTTAGTAAATTTAATTTTTATTAAAAAAAAGTTAAAGTGATATTGTTTAAAAAGAACGAAAAAAAAACAGCTTTTTGACAGCCAATTTGCACATATTTTTGAAATTTGCAAATCTGGATTTGTAATCCCAATAATAGTTCTCTAATCATCCTTCTAAAAATCCATAATACTCCATTTTAGGTAGGTGTGCATTTTTTGATTGGGTTATTACGTTTTTTTCATATACTATGTTCATGCATCCAAAATAAACCTATTTGAATGATTCTTGTGTATTTAAGTCTTTCTTCGTCTAAAAAAATCGTACATAATATTTTTTGCTATATTTTTGTTTTTAAATGCTTTTGTTAGCGTATTATTAAACAAATAAATAAAAAATGTTGTGAAGTTTCTAAAACTTTGAGAATAACTGGTAGCAAAAAGGACGTGAAGCCATTTTGTAAATTCGGTAACTTTGTTACTACTTCTGGAAACATGTCGACACATGTCGACTTTGTGTGGTAACTTTGTGACTAGATTGCGACCACATTATTCTATATGTCAAATATAATTTTGTTTTATTATTCACCACAATTTTATGCTTTTTGTTGATTATATAACTAATTTTTAGTATTATAATTTGTTATTTATTGAAACAAAAGCTTCAGAGCTTTCTAAATGCATGATTTTTTTAGTGAAAATATAATAAATATTTCGCTATTATTGTTTAAATTACGATTACATGGTGTCCCGTTGGTCAATTTCAACCTATTTTAACAAATTACACAATGAATTTCTTTTCCCATTAAAAATGTAGCCTTATAAAGTCATATTTAGCAATATTCAAAATAAACACTTGACAAACTTTAATGGCGGTGTTGTATTGTTTTTTTTTATCTATCATTCTCGCATAAATGTCAAACGAGTTGAAAGCAAGTGAGCGAATGATGAACTAAATGCGGTCGCAAACTGGTAACAATGTTACCACACGGCGTCGGAACATTGTGACCGAATGTTACTGTGTCCACTCCTCCCCATTTCTAGTCGCTGTTACGACACAGTGTGCACACGGCGACTGAAATATGTTACTAGAATACAAATGTTTCGACACAAACCGTGTCGACACGGCGACTGGAATTGGCTATATGGGTTATATGTACAGTTACCAGCAAATATGTATAAACGCATGGTACGCATATCATAATGTGGGTTTTTCGCTTGGTTGATCACATGTATGGGCAATCCATCTCCCTTTCTACTGAAATTTTTTCAGATGTTTTTTGATATCTATACAAGTTGATAAAAGACACAATTGGGGAATGCAAAAGCAAATAGGAGTAGGAGATGAAATATGTATAAGAATCTTTAAATATGAAATAAAACACATTTAATTATTTAAAATTATTTATTTTCATTGTGCAATAAATAAACATCCATTCTCAATGGACACTTATACAATATTGTAACAAAACTACTGAAATAATTTATTGTTTTAGAACAACTCCGATATAGTACTTATGTGGGTTGTAAAGAAAAATTGAAAATAATGTCAAATGGTAAAAAGCAATATTGTACTGTTTATACAAATTTACAAATACTGTTTTAAAACAAATGAGTCTTGAATAATAAAAATGTGATGTTGGAGAATGTGATATTTTTGTTATATAAATATACAATGATATATTTCATAGTCCATACTCTCATCAAAGTAAAATTGTGTATACAGATGATAAATAAGAAACTTATGTTCCTAATAAATTTGGTTGTTCTGAAAAGTTTTTTTTTATCACTTCAATTACTATGTATTACTAACTAGTATATTGAATACAAAGGTCATTATTATGTAGGAATTGTAAACGAATATAATGTACTTATTTAACACTTTTTGAGCACATGTGCAGAATTATATGGCTTATTGCCAAATGGCAATATCTTTCAACCAACAATATTTTCATTTCAATTCTGTGACAAGACTCGTAGATAGAAGTAGCATTTTGTAAGTTTCAAAGAAAATTTTATAAATCTATTTAGGTAATAAATTTTGCTAAAATTTGAATATTTTGACAAGCATTGTTAGAAAGATGTGTCCTATTCTTATATTAATGAATAAATGAAACATATGAAAGGAAAACATAAATTAAATCCAATACAACACATAAATTTAATTGGAGATAAAATAATATGACGACCCATTTGTGCCTTATTAAATTAAAGAAGACACAAGAATTATAAAATTGAAAAAATCAAATTGACATAAAAAAAAAAAATTTGTGTGCATGAGAAGTGCACATCAAGGTCAAAATATAATAACAGAAACACTACATCACATTATTTAAATAAAATAATAATTTAAATTGTTTTAAATAAAAATGATTACTCTGAGAATGATCACATTTTAATGAATGATAAAATAAGTGAAATTTACAAATATATGTATTATTTAAAATGGTGTTTATTTAAGTGAAGAATGTTTCCCCGACATTCACACAATGAAAATGAATAATTGTTATGACAATTTTAGATAACTGTTATCAGACACAGATGACTTATTAAATCAGTAAATTAAAAAAAAATAATGAGATCAACATAAAATGTATTATTAATAAGGAATACATTAATAATAGAATATACAGAACTTACATGCATAAAGCAAACTGAGGAACTATTGAAATATTTATTAGCACTGTTCACATATCATAATATATTTATATTTTATCTGTGGTAAGACGGCTAAATATGATGTAAAATTTTGCAAACTGGAGAGCAATTTTAATGTTTGGTAGACTGAAAAATTAGAAATTAGTATGTATGTGTATATCTTTTATTACGTAATATAAACAAATATATTGCATACTGGCGGGCCTTTTAATATTAGGCAACTTCATCCAACCAACCATATTACAAAGTATGACAAAATTGTGTAAGTACAAATATCAACAAAAGAATGAATGCAAAAAAAAGATATATTACACTAAAAAATGAAAATTCTTCATAGCAAAAAAGGATAGGGAAAGGACGAGGAGAGGTAATCGGGATCAGGTGTTAAGGAATAAATATTCATTTAGTTTTTTCTTGAAAATACGGAGTGAGTAAGGCAACGCAATATCCGGACTTAGGCTGTTCCATAATCTTGCTGATTGTACTTCAAACGAGTTGAGAAATTTTGTATTATGGATAGTGTTGTACGTTAAGCAGATCGGAGTAGTCCATGATTAGAAAAAAAAGTTAATTTGTTTTTGAGGTACTGTGGCAGGTTTGGATTAGAGAATATTGTACAGTAGTGACAGTAGCTATAAATTTACTTTTACTGCCATCCTTCCATGACATGTCATATTTAGCCATCTACTAACAAGATGGCCAAACATGATATGTCCACAAAACTATCCAATAGTTTATTAATGTGATATTGCTCTGTTGTAACATTCTCATAATGGCATAGGTACATTATCGACTACTTCAAAGGATTGCGGATCATGGGTTCCTCAATGGTCACTGTCCAAAGATATTAAATCGACCACTTCCAGGACAATCTTGGGGCGAATCCCATTGTTGGAAGAATCTGTGACAACGTATAACACAAAATCCTCGGAGTCGCTCATTCTTCTGTCGGAGACAAGATTACGGAGGTGGTATCATTATGAAATCGGTGCTATTTTGTATGAAAAGCGGTGTTATCTTTCAATAGTGTGACGTTTTTAACATATCAATGATATTTTCTTCAAATAAATTTATGTTAAGAGAAATCTACACATGATTTAGATTTGCAATTTTTTTTTCACTATAAATGATAATATGCTTAAATAACTAAACACTATTTAAACAGAATTTTCTATTTAAATCACATTTATTTATAAGGTAAAAAAAAAGAGAATTTATTTCATTAAATTTTAATTGTAATTGTGTCAACAAATTCTAGTCATGTTGTCTTATTTTAATTTAACTACATTTACTGTGATGATTTTTCCCCCAGAAATATGAGTTATAATATTTTTTTTATTCTACCATTTTAGTGGATAATTGCTGTGTATTTTTAACAAAAATGTCCTAAAAGAACCAAATATCAGTGTTTTTTTTTCTATAATGTGAAAATTTGCATTATTCGCAATAAAAGTGAAATATTTGAGAATAAAATCAGTTTTTCGGGTATAATTCAGGTCTCTAGTGATGATCTAAAATGTTATTAGAAAAGTATTTCATTAAAGCAATATTCACATCAGGATTATATTTAAATAATACAGAAAATATAGACTTTGAAGTTTTGATTACTAATTTCTCAAAATGAGTTCAGTAAGACTATCCTCCCTCTTTGCCTGTACCCTACATATTAGGGGACCTAGTGTAATTGTCCAACTAATGCAGGATAGACTGTATGGAACACACTGGAAGAATTAAGTATATCATTGGAAGAATAGTCTGAATCATGGTGAAGTACAAAATATATGGCGAAATTGCTCAGTCTACTGTAATTTGGTTAGTGAAACTACCGTTAGATATCAGTTACATATCATATTTTGCCATCTTACCACAGATATTGTCTTTTATTTGAGTAATTAATAGAATTGTAATAAAACACATTTGTGATGGTAGCATTGTTCTATACATACATTTTTTTTAATTTGCTACAGTTTACAATAATAAATGCAAAATATATTTATAATCTATTATATATGGGCATTATATGCCTCACTCAGTCATAACCAATATTTTGGAAAATCAATAGGTGAAAAAAATATTTGGTTTGTATATTGTTGGAAAATTATTTATGGTTAATACTTTTGTCAATACATTATAATATAATGTACTGTACTTCCCTCCCATTACTATTCATTCGGTTATTTATTGTACCACCCTCACCAATGAATTAACAAAAAATATATGAACATTACTATTATAATTAAAATTCCAAGAATGAATTAAATAAGATTATGCTGTACAAATGATAATCATTAATATTATACATTTTAAAGTAGGATGGACAAAGTTGATCGTGCACTAGATTTATAGGTATTAAAGTTTATTTAGGAATCACAATGTTGTGGTGAAATCGTATCATAAGAGTACTGATGTATATTTCTTGAATATATGTGATAATATCAAATCGAAATGAGTAAATGTTTTACTTCCCAAATCATAACTAAAGCCCAGGAACAGCCAAAAGCAGTTTTTTTTTTATTTAATGATGGTGGGTGAAAACATGGATATTCGGTGAAGTATGTAAAATTGTGGTACCTGTGGAACTAATACCAATGCTCATTAACAATGTGTTATATTTTCTGTAGCAACTCTGTATGAATGAGATGTTTCAATAAATTATGTATACATTACTATGAATTTGTCATCCATACACTAAAATAATTAGGAATAATTAAATACACTGTGATAAGAAAGAGCATGTGATAAGAAATAAAAATGTTTTTTTTTTGTTGTCTTTTCAACTATACATCAGTAATCTCCTTCTATTACGCCCTTGAGGTGAGTTTTCACGAAAACGGCGCTATATAAATTATCCAACCATATATATTAAATTCTGCAACATTGACATATTTGTGTTATGAGAAAAGTGATATACTATATGCAACTATATTTTGACATTCATACATAAATATTTAATTATGTCTGTGATGAGATAGGCGCAATGAACAAATATAAAAATATTTACATGAATGTTAAAAAGAATTAGAAAAATCTCTGAATTTTGTGATGTAAAGACAAATATGTACTTCAATACAGACAAAATCAATTTCGAAATTAAAAGTTATTGTTTATGTTTTGTCAATCTAATATAAAAAAATAGCGATAGAATTTATTAAATTCTTGTATTTTTGGATACCATCTTATCTCCAAAAATAAAGTAAATAAATCTCGTAATTTATTTTTAAGTTCAAAGCGCCCAATACTTTTCATTCTACAAAATGTTAATAGAGAGTAAACATAGATATATATTTTTGACATTTATGCCAAGGTACTAGGACTCTGCTGGCAGGTGATTGATTAATCACCAAAAAATTGCAGTATGTAATACAATTTAAATCTAAGATAACCAAAGCACATCTATTTTTGTTATATTGATGGGTGGATAATACTTTCAAGTTAAATTTGTGATTATATAATTAGTTAACAGTTAGTATTGAATGATACAAACAACACTTTCTGCTTGGACAGTAGTCTGGTAATGTGGTAACAATTATATTGAAATTACAAATTTACACATTGAATTACAACAAAGTAATAAGACTTTTAATATTAACCAGTAAAATAGACACCAATGACATAAACTTATCAATAATACACAGTCATAAAAAAATATATGAGATTATTATTGTTTATGTATAAACCAAAAGTATTGTTCAATAATATATATAAAATGTTTATATTTTTTAAATAAATATTCTGATACTAAAAATGAATTGTATGAACTCCATTAGTACACTAAACTTAAAAAACAAAATTTAGTGATATAGAAATATTCAAATAAATCGGGTTAGAATAAAAATTTTATTAAATTAATTTCCAAATTTGAGAACAACTGTCCTGAGAATCAACTTATGATCATAGTACTAACTATATTGCAAAAACAATTATTCAAATATCAATGAATTCTTAAAATTCGAAATTATAAATATTAATTTTCATCAATTACAAGTAGTACAAATTAAGTATTACAAAACCCTTCATAGAAAGTCGTGTAATTACTTTAAAATCACTTAACTAGATATAAAATTAAATAATATGAAAATATGTTAAATATCCCCATAACAATGTGGATGTCTATAATATTATACAAGTACATACATACATATACATATTTCATTTATATCACATTTTAAAAAACCCTATAATTGGAAAGATGGTCTAATTTTAATTTATATTATGTTGTAATTATTATACAGTGATCAAAATACATAATATCATTGAAATAATAATCTCAATGATAGACATAAACAATGTTTTCTTTTGATAATACAGTCAAACTTGGTTGCAATTGAGTGGATATGAGACTCTTAATTTGTTTGGTATTTATTAATTCCTCACAAATCAAATTATATAATATGAAAGAAGTTAAGCAGTGATGACAATATTTTTTGCCATTTATAGAAAATCGAGCGTGTCTTTCATAGAAAAACTATTTAAGCAACGTTGGTTTTTTTTCTTGCTTCCATAATTTATTAATCCATTACAGACAATAAAACAAAATATTTTGGACTCTTAATTTGACACCACAGAAATAATTTTACTTTTTCTAACAGTAAGATTAGACATATTTCTGACAGTAAGATTAGTGTTTTAATGATTTCAACGTGAAACTAAAGCCGTGATATTGTTTCATAATGAAATTGTGGATAATGGATAATAGTTTTTCTTTGGTCAGGTCTATGTGCAATAAGATATTTTTATTGTATCACCGACATATGCAGTTGCACAATTTTAAAGGGGCAAGTTAGAATTGATCTATAATTTGACATTTCTTCAATTGCTCATTAAATTCTATGACCTCCAAATGTGGATTGGCAGTATTTAAAAAATATATAAACATCTATTACCAAGCAGATGATGTAATACTTTGGAAAACATAACTTGAAATAATTAAAACATTTCAGAAAACACTTAAAACACTTTTGCCCTCCGTTTAAAAAATGATCTTATTATACTCAATCTAGTAATAACCAAGTTGAACTGTATTAAATTATATCTAAGTACATATTGACAAAAAATGAGGTATCGCTAGTCACAAAAAATAAACTAAAAATATAATCTTTTATACCACACATTTTCATAACCTATATTTCAATGTTAAAATATTCATAAATATCATTGTTACCCATAAATTGGCTATCTGCAAGAATATATCTGAAAAATGGCAATAATTAAAAAACAAAAAAAACTCCATTGAGTTAATGAATTAACTAACTAATGGTAATTAATAAAATAAACAAAAAGAACTCCACTGAGTTATAATGAATTTGCCGAACAATGACAATGAATAAAAAATGAAAAATAAACTCCATTTGAGTTATAATGAGTTATCTAATGGTAATTAATAAAATAAACAAAAAAACTCCCATTGAGTTATAAAGAATTTGCCGAACAATGACAATGAATAAAAAATGAAAAATAAACTCCATTTGAGTTATAATGAGTTATCTAATGGTAATTAATAAAATAAACAAAAAAAACTCCGTTGAGTTATAAAGAATTTGCCGAACAATAGCAATTGATAAAATAAAAGAACTGTAATACAAAGTTATAAATCTGTTTTATAAAATCCATTTTTTTAAGATTCTATTCCACACATTCATTTTACCTCCATCGTTTACTAGAAAAATTACTAAATAGTTTTTTTTTTTTATCTCAAACCTTTCCGAAGTAGCAAAAAATGACATGGATTACACATTTTGTAATCACCATAGCAGCTTTTCTAATTAACTCTCCCTCAATTAAGTATTTTTTTTTTGTTAATTAATGCACTTTCTAATATCAATATAAACAATTTTTAATATAATTCAAGACAGTTAGGTAAATTTTTGTGTTTATACGACACACAGAATGAAACCCCCCCCCCCCCCCTCTCCCAACCATTGAATAAATAATGGTTTACTAATAAGTAGTATTTTTAAACTAGCAATCATTGAAATATATCATGAATGACGAATAAGCAATACATCATCACACTGTTCCCATACAACCAAAAAAATATTTAAAAACAATCAAAATTGTATCAGTTTAAAATTTAATTTTTATTTAATTTTTAGATACACAGGTATTTTATTGACATATTAATGGTGATGCTAAAAATATACAATCTGTTGATATTTTTAAATTACAAAAAATGCTTTGCATCCCAACCTCTTTCTTTGGGTTAAGAACATTTCAAATGATTTGTTATATTGCTTGAATATAAAATTACTAGTTTGTTATATTCACAAGAATCTACCTACGCATAAAACAGATAAATCAAACAAAACTAAAATGTGGAAATTGTACATTCCTAATAGATCTCTCACCTTGTGCCATGTAATTTATAAAATACCATATTAATCTAAGTGAATAATTATAATTTCAGAACATTTTCAATTTTTTTTACAAATTACTAATTGATTGCTTTTAAAATATATCATATATTTTATAATATATGAAAATTTTTGACGATCTTTCTACCAAAAAGGCTTATAACAGAGAACCCTGAATTATGCAATGCGGATGATTCTTCATTATATTGTTTATCGATATTAAGAATAAAATTTCCAGTTACAACTATGTAGAACATTCTTCTGACGATATGCTTCGAAAGAAACACATCAATATAAAAAATTAAATCAATGGTGCACAACTTAGTATTTTTATTTTAGTATCAATATGTTTTATTATATAGGTATTCTAAGAAAATGTCAATTTTAATCGAACTGTCGTTTTGTTCAAGAGAATTCAATTCTCTTAACATACTGATATAGTTTCAAGCCAAGATATGCGAGATTTGTATGCCAGGTCTATATCACTTAGGGCTTTTTCAACTTTGAAGTCAAAAAACATCAACTTAGAGGCTTCGCAGCATATATGTTCAATATATGGATTTACTCGGAATTCGGAGTAGAACATTTAGTGTGTCTGTTTCCCCCCTCTTATAACTTTTGAGCCACTCAATGCACAAAGCTTAAAATTTCAGAATATATAGAAAGTTATAAAAAACGAAACTTTTATACACAGAATTTAAAATTTTTGTTTCAGTCAGGGGTAATCAACTTTTGAATTTTTACTTTATTTTTTTATATATCAAATAAACCATAAAAGCTAGACTACCTACTGAAAATTGGTATAATAATAGACAAACAAAAAATATCAAATTTGTTTTTATTAAAAATTTCCAGTTTCTCAAAAAAAATAATTAGGAAAAACATTTTTTAATGATAAATTTGTGTGTTTAACTGCCAATATTTCCAAGGTTTTTAAAGATATCAAAAAAAGCTGAAATACCCCAACTAGAACATTGTAGTTGTACTTTTTTTAACAATGTTAAAAAACATTGGATAAGTAAAAACATTGTTTTATACAATTTGTATGGCATTGGCCTATACACAATATCTAAGGTGACTTAATAGTTTGATACTTAATCTCCAAACAAACATACATACCATCATGCTGTTTTCATATTCTGGGTAGGAAAAAATACAGACTTCCATACTATCCTATCCTGACATACATGTTTTATATAGAAAACAAAATATCTTACAATATTTATTAATTTGTGTTTATAGTTTGGTACGTAATCTCAACTTTACATACAATCGCCACCGACAGTTGGATCTCATGTGTTACATGCAACTAGTTTACCTGTTACATGCAACTAGTTTTACTAGCAACTAGATTAGAAAATCGATAAGGGTAATGGAAAGAATTCTAGTTAAATCATGTACAAATTCTGCCTCAACTGACTTTGACCTCTCTAACACAAGCACTAGCTTATGTTAAAGAATGCAAAATGATGTGAAATATATTAATTTATTTACTAGTTGCATGTAACACATGAGATCCAACTGTTGATAGCGATAGTATGTATAGTTGAAGAATAAGTACCAAACTAAAAAACCCCTAAATCCAAATTATTGAATATTATAAGATATTTTGTTTTCTATATCTACAACACATGTATGTATGTCAAGATAGGACAGTATGGAGGTCAGTCTATTTTCCTACCCGGAATATGAAAACAGCATGATGGTATGTATGTATGTTTGGAGATAAAGTATCAAACTATTTAGTCTTCTTAGATATTGTGTATAGGCGACTGCCATACATATGAAGCAATGTTGTCACTAATTTCAATTTTTATAAAAATTGTTAAAAAAAATTTAAGATGTACTACTACAATGATAGTATTTTTATAGAAAATTAAATTATCTAGTTGAGGTGTTTCAGATTTTTTCGATATTTTTAAAAACTTTGGAAATATAGGCATTTAAACACATAAATTTATCATAAAAAAATATTTTTCTTAATAAAACATGTTTGAGTAGGTAAAACAAATTTGAGATTTTGTATTATTATTATTTTGTTCATACCAATTTTCAGCGTTCTAGCTTTTATGGTTTATGAGGTGTATGGAAAAATAAAGTAAAAATTCAAAAGTTGATAACTCCTGACCAAAACAAAAATTCAAAATTCTGAGTACAAAAGTTTTGTAGGCCTATAACTATTTATATATTCTGAAATTTTGGGCTCTGTAAATTGAGTGGATCAAAAGTTATAAGGGGGGGACACACACAGACACACTAAATGTTCTACTCCAAATTCTAATTGTTCTATATACAGAGTAAATCTGTATATAGAACATATATGCTGCGAAGCCTCTAAGTTGGTGTTTTTTATCTTCAAAGTTGGAAAAGCCATGAAAAATACAGACCCTGCATACAAATCTTGCGTATCATGGGTTGAAACTTTGTCGATAGGTTAAGAGAATAAAATTCTCTTTAACAAATCGACAGTTGGATGATAGAATTTTTTTTTATGAATAATTACAGTAATAGTTTTTATCCTATTGATAATTTGTTTTTATGTAAAATTGAAATAAACATTTCAGCACAATTAATTTTGTCACATTGATTGGTATGAACCGCAATAGAAAGTTCTATCCAGAAGATTCACATTGTCTTACATCGAAGACTCACATCGTCTGTTTGAAATATTTTCTATTGACATTATATCCTATTCTGATTCATTTAAGATTTATTTGAGTACGAAAACGTCGATAACCAAAGGTGACCGTGGAAAAAAGAATTTCATCCGCACAGTGTGACATAATAAGTCCCGTATAAATGCAGTCAGCTATTTGACATTTCTCATAAACTAAAATTCAGACAGATTTAGAAAAAATCAGAATAGGACATATTATGCGGTAATACAATAAAGTTACAATACAAACATCAGAAAGATAGAAATAGAGCACACACACACACACACTAATAAATGTCTGGTAGATCAAAACGGACAATGTACATGTTCGATCATACTCAGAAAATTAATGGGTGAAATTGAATATATTACATATAGTATTATAATATAAGCCATACATACAATACAAGCATATTGTATCAACAGTTAAGAGACAATAAACAAGCTTAATTGTGCTATAGATTTATACTAGATATAAATGGCAAGGTGAGAAATCTACATTCATGGATAAACTTTTTACATTAGAATCATACAGTTTAAATTGATAATAAAATGTACTTTGAAGTACCTATTAATAAAATGTTTATTTCAGTCCTGTGTGAACTGCAGGTTCTATGTAGCAGGTTGTCATGTATGAAATATTTAATGAATAATCTGATACATAAAATATTGTGATACATGAAATTGTCAAAACAGTAACGTGGACACGTTTACTAGCTATAAAATATACTTGTGGGACTGACACAATCTATTTATAAAGATGGTCTTAAGCTGTATAAAAAACACAACACGAAATGTATATTATTAGGAATGTTATTTCCATATAGCTCACGAAAATTAAAACAAATATCATTTTTAAAAATCTATGCAAATATACATAAAATAATGACTTGAATAAAAAAAAATTATAATTGGTCACACAATACAATTATTAATTATCTATGTAAACATTTAGTTTTATTATACAAGAGGTCACAACGATTAATTTGAATCCAGCCAATGCGGATAGACAATTATTATTATGTATTTCAATGTAAAGAAAAATTGTTGTACTTTATGGTGCCCGATTAGAAACTGTTATTTTATATTTAAATTCACATTCAAGAATATTACATGTTTATCATATTACATCTATTATTAGTTACATGAAAAACTCCTGCTCTATTGTGCGGAATTTAAGCTCAAATGTTTACATACACAGATAACTTAGCAGGCTAATTCATCATTCAAGATAAATTATAAAAGGAACATAAGAGGCAGAAAGCTTGGTTGAATATAAAAAAAAATAGTATAAACGACCTTTCATGTCTCCGGTGGGAGTATGTACAAAATTAATATTATAATCTCTTGAGATATTTACATACAATGGATAAGTTCTTTCAAGTGGTAAAGAAAAATAGTGAACAGAAAAAACTTTGTAGAATGTTAGCCCATATATGTGATGAAAACATTGCCAATAGGTATTCTTAATTATTAATATTTCTTATATAAGAGTATCACTGCATATACACATTGTAATCAGTTGCAACATTTCATACATCTATATACATATTATTATAAGAACAAAATCCTGTTTAAACTAGATACAGAAATTTTTCCTCCTTCATGTTTTATCCTTAAAATGAATTGGTAGAAAACCATCATGACACAAAACAAACTAAATTCTCCTTCAAGTTGCAACATTCAAATATTTACAATAATATCAATGGTTGGTCACAAACAAACAATCTCTTTACTTAAGGATGTTCAATTCCATTCATCGGATGGGGCCATATTCTGAAAGAAACGCGTCAATATTAAATATATCTCAAAATACTTATGACAAAAGAGAGTTAGTTCTCCACGTATATGGCAAATCAATCTTACTGCATGGAATTAAAATTGATGCCGTGCAAGTTGAGCGGTGACGTGTGTAGGTTGACTGAGTCCTCAACAAAGCGAGGGCGGTTAATATTCTGCATTGTGGCCGATGCAAAGTCAACATGGCGGGAGTCAATGAATCCCATCATTCCTATAGGATGTGGAGGACACAGCAACGTCAGCTGTTGGTCCTGTCCCCCTGGACCTGTACCGTTACTACCTCCACCGCTCGTTCCCACACCTTCGTCACCGCGTATATCAGGAGGTGGGGTGGAGTGTTCCAGTTTTATTCGACTCTTAATACTAGGTCGGTTATTGGGATAACCTTTTTTTCTATATTCCAGCCAAAGGGTTCGGTTGTTGACTCCGTACATACGTGCGGCTTTGCAAAAACCTATGCCACCTACACGAACTGCTTCTAAGGCCAGTTGAAAGTTTTCTTCGTTTTGGGGATTTGTTATTCGCTTCCTTTTAGGGGGTTGTAGTTGATTGTTTTCTGCTGGTTGTACGGGTGGTGCAGCTGAACATGATGGACCGACTGTTCCACTACCAGCTGCTCCTCCGCTCGATGTGACGGTACGCTCTGAATTGTAATCGACTGGAAAGGGAGTCATCAACATTGAAGGCATTGCAGAGAAGGGATACAATGGTGGTGGTGGAGGTATAACTGGGTCTGGGTGAGGATTTACAGACATGCCAGGCAAACTGTGGATGCCATTGCTGTTGTGGTATGGAGGTGTGTTGTAGCGAGGATATCCATTGTCCATCACAGCCCACTGAGAAGCTGTAGAAAAATATTTCATAATTAGAATAAATTGTTTCAAATAAATATTTTGCATTGTTTCTTTATTTCAAATTACAATACGAGTGATGACAGTAAGAAAGAAAGAATCACTGAAATTATCATTATAAAAATAAAATAGTTTAAGAAGATTTAAAACGAAAATATTTATTTTCCTTTTAAGAGTGAACAATATTTATCAAAATAAAAATACACCATATTATGCCAAACACCAATCAACGATAACGAATATAATATGACGTTACGCTTGTTGCCAACTTCAGGTGGCACTGTGGATTCTTTCTAAAAATGATTTACTTTTTAATTTATTTGAATCAGAGCCTGATCATCAATTCGCAAAAAATTGTGGCCTTTTATTTTCACGGAAAACAAGATATAAACCAAACATGGTTTTTTTGTTTTTAACTTCATTGAAAATATTTTATCTTTACAAATTAAAATTATTTTATATTGAAAACAGAACACTATTAGTTGAAAGTGAATGTTATTTTAAATTTAACTTCATTGAAAATATTTTATCTTTACAAATTAAAATTATTTTATATTGAAAACAGAACACTATTAGTTGAAAGTGAATGTTATTTTAAATTTAAATTGATCATTATCAAAACGGGAAATTTGATTTTTTTAAGTGTCTGAAATCGATTCAATGGATCTATCCTTTGTTTAACACTGATCGATTCTTCGATTTATCCATCTCAGATCGTCATTCTAAATTAATATGAAAAGCAAAATACATTAACCCAATATATTCAATTTTTTTCATTTTTAACTTCATTTAAAATGTTTTATCTTTACACTTGAACACAAACAATGCGGCATATTTTCAAGATATATGGAAACAGTGGATGCGTAAAAAAAATGTGTGATCGATTTTTCAAAATTAGTCATCATGCCTATTCATATGAAAATGAGAACATAGGCCCGAGATATCAGTTGGCCCTTAAATCGTTGGATTTAGTAATCCAAGTTAAAAGTTTAGGGAAGAAAATTTCATTCACGTATTTCAGTGCAAAATGAAACGTCAGTTACGTAATCTTCAACTATAGATATATTTTACGTTTTCTATGGTTATTGTCTACGCACCTTTCAAATTTCAATAACTTTAAATGATACGTGACGCGAAGCTGTGACTAAATTTTATTTTATTAGTATAACAACACATTCATTACACAGCATGTTACTATTTCAATTTTTTATGCCGATCGATGTTTTTTTTTAATTAAAATCAATCATTGTACTGATAAAATGTCATTGGATATGTACTACGTATGTAGTACAAATAACTCAATGTATGTATGTTTTACAGATGGATATGGAACTAAGTAATAATGTCTTATGTAGAAAATTTAAGAATACACATTATATATATAGAAACAGGATGGATCAATTTAAATAGTGGGATGAAAAAACATCGCACTTCGTGCCTGACGTTTCATGGCTGACAGTTTATTTCGTTTGTTGTCAGGCAATACATTGTAATTATGTAAAAAAGAAAATAAATATTAAATACATGAACCACTTCTATATCAAGTCTTTTATTTTAACAAAAATAAATCATGATTATAATTATTATGCATAGTTATTTGTAGCATGAAATGAAATAAAACATTAAAGCGTGCGGCGGTTAGTACGCCACCTGGCGAAAAAAGACTAGAAACAATACTAAACTCAAGATTAAGACACGCGATCCGCCAGAAACGTCGAGTTAAATATTTGTCGTTTAGTGACGTATTTAAGGGAAGATTAGGTACTGAATTGCGCAATATTTTTGTTAAACTCCTAAGGGCCGACTGAAATACCGGCCCATCGATAGATATAAACAATTCAACATTACACAATACAGAAATAAATATTATAATTACTTTGTTGTGATCCTACGCCCGTCTCTGTAAGTTCTGACACCCTCATTATGTTACAGTCACTTGGTTCTTCATCTGCATCCTATAAAAAAAACAGAGTCAATATTCATCTTATGGAGTTATATTATAGACTTGCTAGTGAATGTTTATAACTAAGATTTAGGTCCGAATGCAAAGTCCTACCTAAATACTAAATTCCAAATACTAACCATGTTTTCATTGAACAGTCGCTCACTTAAGTTAGGAGATACGTTACTTCCTAACTGGAGGATGCTACGACGTTTTTCTATGAGAATTGCATTGTAGAGAACATATCTAAATACTTAGCGCATGCGCATCGGCGTAAACTAACATTTACGAATTGTCAAAAAGTGAGGTTGATAGCGAGGAACCTTACGAGTTGTTTTTATACTAAAATATGAGATTTTTTCGGTGGATTATTTTTCGGCTTTGTTAAATATGTATTTGGTAATTTTGTCAAATCAAATACCAAACAGAGTATTCAGCGATCCATAAGAGATGCCGAAAATTCGGTGGAATTTCAGAAAAATCATGATATCGAGCTGTCAGTGTGAAGTTGGTTAGATATATTTATGTTGTTATATAGCAAAAAACATTTTAAACGTCAAACGTCAGAAAATAAATAGATGGCTTTCTAAGCCTATACAAAGCTATCTATCTGTTTTCTACATACACAATAATGTGAAATTCTACACCATCGACCTTAAGTTTGTCGTAGTATTTAGTTAGTGATGTCTCTGCAACACAATTGCTAACTTAAGAATACTAAATACTCCAGTGAGGTTAAGAGTTAGTATTTATGTAGGTACCTAGGACTCTGCATTCGGGTCTTAAGACTCTTATGGGCAGCGGTATGAAATATGCCTGATAGTAGTTCCTTGTGACATCTGATGAACAGAGCTAAGAGCTCTAAAACTTTCTCAATAGAGTGGGGTAGGAGACTGCGAAATTCCTCTCAATAACTAAGATATATTTTTATAAATCATGTCGAAAATTGTAAGCAAAGGTATCATTTAACATTCATTTAGATGTTAAGATTTAATTTAACATAAATCAGAGACAATAAAATTCTTTACATTTTTTTTAAATTTTCAGTCAAAATCAAAGACAGTTATACTTATATAAACAAATATTGCAATAAACTTAATACTAACAACATATTATAAAGCAATTTTGTTTGCGGATATTAAAAAAAATATATGTATCTTACTGCACAATGTTAACAATTACAGTTAAAAAAGAAAATATACATATATTATACATGTGTATTTTTTTAGAATCCAATTTTGAAATTCAGAAGATGAAAAAGGACAAAAAGAGGGAAAGGGACCCAAATGTCTATATTTTATAATTAATTTGTTTTATACTCTTCTAAATTATATTATTTTTAAGAAATAAACTAAACATTACATTAATTTAATAAAATTATTATTATGATAAGCCTTGTAGGTGTCTTGATTTCCCAGTTCTCCCTAAATATTCCAACTTTGTCTCTATTGGGATAATAAAAAAATTGTCATGAAAATATTATTTTAATTGTTAGCATTATCAATCAGTATATTTATTATACTACACATAATACTTGAATTTTATTATTCAACAATTTTTCTTGTTTTGACAATACAAATTTTTGGAGTTGCAGTCTGTTGCCAAATTCTGATGTTGTTTGACTAATATCATAATTGGCTTAATGTCGTAGGCTAATGTTATAAAAGTTAAATTTACATTATGTTGTGTAAATTAAATGACCATATACTACTTCCAAGATGTAATTAAATACTCACTATAATGAGGTTCCCTTCCATTGGTCCATTTTCTTCAAAACTATCCTTTGAAGTGTTGTACTCAGATATCTGTTGTTCCATTACCCTGGACTTTGAACAAAATGGATTGTTCATATTCATGCTATTAAAATTTATATTTTCTTGGCGGGGCATTGTTAAATTATTTGCCTCTTCTGACATGTGCTCCGATATTCTTTCCACTGATGGAGACCGTGATGCCTTTCTGCTTCTGAAAAGAATAAATAAATAAAACATATACCAAAAACAGCATATACACACATATTTAAATATAAGATTCAATAATTTGGGATCCAGAAACCTGAGTCGAATTGAGGATATTTAACTATATATGCAATTGGTTGGTTGGAAGAAATTGCCTAATGGCAATAAGCCTACCAGTGTGCATTTAATTTGTTTATATTATGTACAAAAATATAAATAAAATAATTATTAGCAAGTATAGTTAGTGCAATCATTATATTATCTCCTTTTGTGTTTTTGTTTTGGTAAACTCTCATGCCTCGTTTAGGTACTCGCCAAACAATTCGCCGAATAATTTGACAAATAATTCGCGCCCGAATATGACCACGAATATATCCGTTTACATATTTGTCTATATTCAGTGTATGTACATCAATCTTTCAAACATGGATGATGTGCGACTCACTACTACAGCTTTATGTCTATTTAATGTGTATCGACTCACAAAAGAAAAAGAGAAGAAAATACGGCCTTGGAGCCTTTGCATAATTTGATGAAACCATATCAAGACCCTAACTCAATTAAAAGTAAATTAAACAAAAAGTTATCAAGTTCCCGGGTTGTGGTTGAAAATTTATTTGGTATCCTTTTATCAGTTTAGAGTATTTAAAAAAACAATAGCTATTGGTTTTTGTAAATGTTCGTGTCATAACAATGACTTGTTTATTGTTACATAATATTTTTTACGCCGCATTTTTTAGCTTTTTCACCCTTATGTAAACGATTTTTTGGATCTCAATCACGGGTTCTTCTTGGTACACTTCCAGAAATTTTAGTGTTTTCCTTTGTCCACTCCATCGTAAAAAATTAAAAATTTGAATGACCGCTCACGTTAAAGTTCAAGATTTAACTGAACAATGGCGAGTATGTAAACACCCCGCACGAATAATCTTTTGATTTGTGTCAAAAAACCTAAACCAAACGGAGAATGTATGAATATTCGTGGTGAATAGCAAATACACACAAATGAGCCGTTTACATACACGTATTTGCCTCTATTCGCCTGTGTACGGCGAGTATCTAAAAAGGCTATCATAGTTGACAATCTAGCCAATTTGATTCTGTTGCTTACATTTATTTTTTAATTTTTTTCATTTCTCTTTGTAAATTTATGGAGACTTTGCTTTAATAAATAAATTTAAATCACATATTATTGTTTTTGGGGGTAAGTCAAAAACAACTTTAATTAATATTACTTTGTGACGAATACTAGAGAATTAATTTTACCAACTTAGTGTTATCTATATATTGTCACATCTGTCAAATCAAAAGTTCTTACATCTGACATCCAACGTTCCCTGTATGCTGTGCGCGCGCACACCTACTAAAATGTCTCAGCACACATGTGTTACCCTCCGCACAGTCAATATTATATAAGAAAGTTTCCATTGTCAGATTTTAGTTATCTTTTTTATTTATTTTTAAAAATCACTGTGATTAATAAATACCCTAAAAATATACATTTTAATGAAAAAAAGGGGGTGTAAATTTATCGCACCGCCACTGGACAGATGCGTTGAAGATCCGCACACACAATAGAAAAATTAGAGGGAACGTTGCTGACATCACTAAAAAATCTTATCAACACAAAAGGAGTTAGTTATTATAGTAACCGCACTATATTGGCAATTATGTTAACAAATTTTAAATACGACGGTTACAATTAAATACTCGTAATAATACTATACAGTCTTACTAATAACGTGTTGTAAAAGTTACACGAACACCCGTGTAGGCAAAAATGCTGTATAGCAGATTAGTTGGTTAGCAACTGTGTACCTCTCATACACAATATTTTACACAATGCTCGCACGTCTATGAAGTTAGTTTAACGGTGTTTTAAGACAACTGTCATCTATCATGAATCAAATTTGATTTGGATCTGCATGTTTATATTGTTATATCTTGGAATAATATGATGAAAAATCTTTATAAATTATTTTATTCTCAATAGTTGTGCGTTTTAGGAGCGAAAAGTTGTCAATAAATTACTAGATGTTCACAGGGTATTTGTTTGATTTTATTTTTTGATATATTTTCCATATTCCTATTTTAAAATGCAAAAAACATATGAAAATAGCAACCACGACAAACATCAAGATTAGAATGGCGGATGGGGGACTCTGCGCATGCGCGGGTGCAAAATGACAATGTTGTAACTACCCAGTCGTTAGTAAGATTTTGCTACATGGGCTTTACACAGTGTGTAACTAAAACACTGGTCAACGGGTGTGCAGTAGATTTTTATTAATAAGACTGTTAGTGTGTAGTGTTAATCTATGTAAGTATGGATTTGAATATTTTCTTTGTTCGTGTTTGTGTCACAGGCAAGAACTGAGAAAGGTTTCATGTTTTCAATTTTTTTTGTATTAAAACATAGAATTCATTCAAGAAGGACTGAAAGACCCAACGATTAAAAAAAAAGTAAAAACGAGTAAAAAAAAATATTAAGTACTTAACTCAACGAGTTGAGTTGAGCAAAAAACTTTTCAACATATCTTGTATTTTATGTTGAATTTAAATTCACGAACATGACAGTTGTTAACCACAAAAATGTCCCAGAGCGAAGTGCGTTCGTGTATTGCTGTATTAAAAAAAAATATTTTAAAAAAAATGTCCAAATAAGTAGTTATCTACCTGGCACTCCACAAATAGCTAACCGGCGATTAAATTATGTTAGTGCAAGAAGCTATTATGAACCCACAGTTACATTATCGAGGATTAAGACGAATAGTGTACTATTTTTGTGCAAGCGGGACAAAGTGTATTTTGTTCACTTGTTGACAACATTCTTTGTACGTTATATCCGTGAAAAAAGCTCCTTAAATAAGTCAATATTTGTATGAAAACAGACCCAAATCAACGCAATATTGAATATTTCCTCATTATAACAGCAATCTCGTTAAGACCTTTCTGGTTACAACCAAGTTCCTCTGTAGTTACAAATAAAACACTTTTTAATATCCCATTATTAGTGCGATGTACATTTTCAAGTAATGTACTGCATTGCATGAAACTGGTCATAGTCGGAAATTAAATTACAATAAAATTTTAGTGAAATGTCAAATTTATTAATTTTATGTATTTTTTTGTATTCTGAAGATTGAATTAAAGGAAGTTTAATAAACTTAAAATAACAAAAGAACATCTCTAGTATATTATAAAATGGATAAACATAGTTTAAAGTGACAGTTCTGGTGAACACAATTTTTATTTTTAACGAATTTAATGTTCATTCAAATTTTAATTCATCTTCGGAATTGAACTGATTGTATTAATTAACCCTTTGAATGCGTTAAGCAAAAAATAAAATTTGATCTGAAAAATCCAAATTTTCAATAAAAAATAAAGTATTCTATAAAATTCCTTTTAATTTTTTTAATCAATAACTTTATTTAATACACCAAAAAATAGTTGTCACATTAAATTTTGGGGGGAGGGGGGCTCAAAAAATTTAATTTAAATATATTTCTATTTATTTTTCGCATCCAAACATAACGTTTTTTACAAGCCATGGACTATAGTCGATTTACGCGTCGAACGGGGAAAAAATATTCAGGCGACTTTAATCGATTTACGTGTTCAAAGTGTTAAAGAGTTTTATTTTGAATTACAAAGGAACAAAAATACAATTTTATTTTTTAGTTTCTACCTAATTACAATTTTACAATTATTATTTTTTCCACACATTGGAAATTTTACTGTCTCACTAGACATAGTCTGTTCTGAAGCAGTACTAGTTTTGATACTCCATTCACTTAGAACATCGACAAACAGGATAAGAAAAAACTCTAAAACCTCTATCTCAAAAAATCTAAGAGTACCGAGGCAGATCCTTCTCTTCCAATCTGCTTCAGCCAACGAGTAACGTAATTTTATAATAATATTTTGATATTTAAAGTACTTTCAAACCAAAAATGAAATCTAAATATTCATTCTATTTTAAGATAAAAATAACAAACCTTTTCTTTCTACTACTGGATGACATGTTGCAAGGAGACAGTGAGTTGTGTGGTATATCAGAATGCCAAGAGGATTCTCCTGGTGTTAGTAAATTTGGTCGGTCACCACTCGGTCCTCCATTTCCAGTATTGGTTCCTGTCGTATTGCCGCCGCCGCCACCCCCTCCACCACCACCACCTCCCCCCGGCTCAGCTGCCATGTCTGTCAATCCTTTAATTTTGAGCATTCGCGCTATCTCTAATATCTGGGGCAGCTGTTCTTGTGACACATTCACTTCCCCATAGTACATGAAGTGAACTAGGATTTTTAAATCTGAATGCTTGACGTCTTTCAGTATCACAATTGGATGCCTTGAAGGGTTGGCGGTAAACAAGGACTGAAAGAAAAATTAAAATATTGCAATCAATATGGGTCGGAAGTAGAGTATGCGAGGATCAGTGATGGCGATTTTGAACCACATCATAGCTTCACTATTTTAAATAAGGTGTCTCACAGCATACAAAAGGTAATAACATCTCTCAAATGTCAGCAATAAGGTTCATCGTCCATTTTGAATGTTGTCTTTTAAGGTGTGACGAGGCTGGTTTGAGGGGATACATTGATGTGTCATGCATTCTTTTATAATGTAATATACACCAGCATACCTGTCACTGGTTACCCCACATTGTGGGATACACACCATGATGGAATGTATTTATGATGTCCCAGATTTATTTTCTACTTAGTCATTTGTTGACAATTGTGATTGTAATATGCGCAAATTAATGAATTTTACTACTTCCCAAACTGCATATGAATGTTTAATGTTGGATAAAAATGAATATAAAGGTATTTTAATATGCTTTGTATTATTTAAGTTAGGATTTATCAAAGTATCCATGATTTATTTCATCGTGATAAAAAAATATTTTTGTATAAATTATACTAGTATTTATTTTGACTTGTACAATATATAATCCAAAAGTAAAATGTACTTGTACTGTATCATTATTTTCTTAATATAAAAATGTAGAGTATAATTTTTTTTTTTTTATTTTATTTATTAACCAAACAAACATACAGTCATTACAGAATATATTAAAAAGACTAAGAAAATAATTACATATTATAAACCATTACAGTTTGCGGATAGTTACATAGTGCAGTGTTAACAAATTTATGCTCATTTATTATGGAAAGTTTTATGGAAAATTTACTATGGAAAATTTATACCGTTATGGAAAGGAAGAAAAGGATAATAAATTAAGAATATTAGGGGAAGGGAAGCTGTGGGAATCGTAGTCAAATTGAACCAAGCAGAAACCAGCTATCGTGAGCCTAGAAGGGCGTCTGATATGGCACTTTTATATTTAGTTTTAGAGTGTCTAAATATGTCGACTGTCTTAAAAAAGTTATTATAAATATTGCATGCTCTTTGAAAGAAGGAGTTTTGGGTATAATTGGTCCTACAAAGGGGAAGTCTAAAAGTTACGGATGATCTGGTATAACGAGAGGGACAATTAAAGGGGAGACTCCCAACCAGAGACTCAGAGTCAACGGTACCATCAATGATTTTATGTAAATATATCATGTCTGCAATTGTGCGTCTATTTTCTAAAGTAGTTATTTTATGATGACGAGCTGAGAGAACTTTATCATTAAAGGCTAAACGACATCTATAATCAAGGTGTTTCAAAAATTTATTTTGTATTTTCTCCAATCTTTCTACGTAAGTTATATACTGGGGGTTCCAGACAATTGAGGCATATTCGAGATATGGACGAACATATGTAAAATACAATGATTTTAATGTATCGGTTGACTCAAATGGTTTCGATATTCTCAATATATAACCTAGTTGCTTGAATGCTTTTTCCGCAATGTTATCAATATGTGCTCTTAATAGCATTTTTGCATCAAGAGTTATTCCCAGGTCTCTCACCACCTCGCTTCTTTTCAAAGGAACATTATTTATCATATAATTATAGGTATAATAATAATAAAATTAAACGAGTGGGTTGTGGCCAACACTAAACTCTCCACACCACAAATATTGACAATGAAATATTTTATTCATTCTAAATTTTACTACCAGGAATATAAATTTTCTTCCGATAGTATATTTTTATGTTAAGATAAACAAACTATTAATGCAGTATAGTGAAGAATGCTTATGTTGTATGAAATATTTAAAAAAAAGCAGATAAATTTTGTTTCAAAGAGCGTTAGAGCATTTTGACAATGTTGACACGTGATATCATATGAAGAAATTTTATGATATCTATGAAAAGCTAATCAGTTCTAAGTTCAAGCTATTAATATTCTTATATCAATATGAAATCAATGAACTGAACATTGCCAAATATAAAAAAATTCTCTTGTTACATATAAGTTTCATACAAATATCCATGAAATAAAATATAATTTTTGAAACCGTTGAATATTTTTCTTTTAACATTGACCAACTTTGAATACAATTTTATGAAGATTCTTGGTGTTGTATAAATAGTTGAAACCAAATTAAAATATCTCTAATTTCCAGGTCGTGAGAGCATTTTTTCAGTTTTAATAGATGAAATCATAAAGAAACATTGGGAAAAAATGAACCGTTGTCTATGGAAAACTAATCAGCTCTAAGTTTATGGACTTAACACATGTGATATCAATATGAAGTCAATCGGACTTATAGTTTGGGCTGCAGAGAGGACACAAAAAAAAAACAACGTAAATGATGAATTCATAGAGAAGAAATCAAAAGTTGTTTATGGAAAACTAATCAGCTCTAGGTCTTTGCACTTTACACATATGATGTTAATATGAAGTCGATCGGACTTATAGTTTGGGCTGTAGAGAGGACACAAAAAAGATAAATGCTACGGCGTACGGCGTATACGCCATACACACAAACACATCACGACGAAACTCATAGTGTGCATTTTTACATGATACCCATTGAGAAAGTGATGTAAAAAAAATACGCTTAAATTTTGCGAAATCATGACTCTCCCCTATTCCATAGTGTGGAGAGTAAAAAGCTCCGTCTTAGGAAAACATGATCATTGCAAGGGCATTTATAACACAAAATTGATTCGAATATTTTTTTAATTGCATATACGCAAATATTGGATTTATTTCCCTGTCGGGAGTCAAATGATATTTTTATTGACAAACTTTTTAGCATCTCAATAGAGATGAAGTTGGGATATTACAGAAGAACCAGGTACTCAAGGCACCTGCAGGGCTTACGACCTGTCATCGGCTGGTTTACGTACGCAACACTCACCAATAATATTCTGTTTCATTAATAATTGGAATATACTAATGTTTCATTAAGAGAGAAATCCAAAACTCAAAAATCTTTAAAATTCCAATCTTTATTTTATCATATTATGTAATTGGAATGGGAAGTAAGTTTTAATACATTTAAATAGTGAGGGACATGGCGTGATGGTATGTATGTATGTATGTATAAATAGAATTATTTGTGCCCCTCGTGGTTTTTCCTCGTGGTGTGTTTTTTCATTCATACTATCACTGCATATCTCACAATGTGGGGTAACTAGCGACAAGTGTTTGGGTGTGCATTACATTGTAAAAGGAAGAACGACACATGCGTTTATTACCCCACACACACCAGTCTCGTCCCACCTATATAAAGGCAACATTCAGAATGAGTGGTGAACCTCGTTGCTGAACTATGTGAGACATTCTAATGTCTCTTGTATTTTTGATTATCTGGCTCTTACGGGACATCCGAAAACAATGATAATAAAAGAAAAGAGTGGATGCACTATTCTAAGGCGGTGCCTCACATTATAACAACATAATATATCAATTTCATAGATTTTCATAGATCTTGTGAGACAAAATGTTATTTTAATCTTATTGCACAAGCATTTATGCTTAATTTAGGAAATGTATAAGGATGTACATGTATTTGTTTCAAGGGCATGTTCATTCTTTTCCAACTGTCGATTTGCTCAAGAGAACTTTGTTCTCTTAACATATCGACAAGTATCAACCCAAGATATGCGAGATTGTATGCACGGTCTATATTTTTCACGGTTTTTCCAACATTGAAGTAAAAAACACTAACTTAGAGGCATCACAGCATATATGTTCTATATATAGATTAAATCAGAATTCGGAGTAGAACATTTAGTGTGTGTGTGTGTGTTTGTCCCTTATAACTTTTCATCCGCTCAATTTACAGAGCCCAAAATTTCAGAATATATAAACAGGTATAGGCCTACAAAACTTTTATACTTAGAATTTTGAATATTTGTTTCAGTCGGGGTTATCAACATTTGAATTTTTGCTTTATTTATCCATTTATCTCAGAAACCATAAAAGCTAGAATGCTGAAAATTGTACAAATATAGACAAATACAAAATCGCAAATTAGTTTTTTCAAAAAAATTCCAGTTTCTCAAACATTTTTTATTAAGAAAAACATTTTTTTATGATAAATTTGTGTTTAACTGCCTATATTTCCAAAGTTTTTAAAAATATCGAAAAAAGCCGTAACACCCCAACTAGATAATTTAATTTGCTATAAAAAATATTAACATTGTAGTAGTACATCTCAAATTTTTTTTAACAATTTTTATAAAAATTCAATTTACCGACGACATTGCTTCATACAATTTGTATGGCAGTCGCCTATACACAATAATATATGTTGATCCTTAATCTCCAAACATACATACATACTATCATGCTTTCATATTCCGGGTAGGAAAAAAGGACTGACCTCAATACTGTCCTATCTTAACATACATACCTACATGTATTGTATAGAAAACTAAATATCTTAAAATATTCAATAATTTGGATTTATGGGTTTATAGTTTGGTACTTATTCTTCAACTATACATACTATCACTTTTGACAGTTGGATTTCATGTGTTACATGCACCTAGTAATAAAAAAATCTCAAGAGAACAGGAGATGCATGGTTGTTGAAGCAATGAATAAATATAAATGTCAAGACATGTGACACTTTAAATGTATAATGTGCCGATTTCATGATAACAAGATCAATCCAAGGGCACTGGGGATATAAAAAAAATAAACAAATAGAATTAGTTACCTGAAAGTAGACACTACAAGCTGATAGTACGACTTTGTGGGCTTGCATATGTTTGCCCTCTGCTGCTAATGTGACATCAACCAGTGACTCACTGCTGAGAAGTGACGTGAACACTGATATAAAATTGGGCTGGTGGTTGTTCCATCTTAAGCAAAATTGTTGGACAGCCATTATCTGTTAACAAAATACATAAAAAACATGTTACACTGGATTCTCTTTTAACACGAAGGATATGTTCCACACAATACTGAGTAAAAAAAGTATCCTTCAGTATAAAGGTGGATAGGATTCGTTGTATGAAAATCAATTCAGAATATCAAAAAGAAAATTTCACTGTATCTTATTATATTGAAAAATAAATTGCGCACAGTAATAAATACTTATTCAATATCACTACCAGACAATAGACATACTCATTTATGCACATTTGGTACAAAATCGCTTTCATCACTTGCAATATTAAAATCTGTGTAATATTTTTGCATTGTTAAGTAATGTAATGTTCTAAAAAAATTAATTAGCAATGATATTTTGAAATTATGTAAAAAAAATGTGGTAAAAGAAATTCCGGTGTAGGTATAGATTCATTCACAACAAACAATTATTAAGCAAGAATCTACAGACTTTATTAAAATAAAATAAATACGATGATTTAATTTAGTTTGTATTTCATTCACTGAAAAACTGAAGAGCCAAAACACATTTTTACTCCTCACTACCCCAAGGGATATAGTGGGGAGTTATCAATTCGCAATTATGAAGGGTTTTTATTTTATATAAAAAATGAATATGTCCTTGTTAAACAAGTACATATACATCTTCCTATGTTCCCTAAAATAGGCATAAATGCTTGTGCTATAGGTGAACGAAATCGGTCGAGGCAGGATTCGAACTCGCGACCACTGGATTGTTAGCCCAGCGCACTAACCGCTCTGCCATCGACCCAATTTCTTTATATTATAAACTAGTGTCATGCTGAGATTGTATTCTGAAAGTTTCATCATTATATATCTGTGTGTACGGCATGTTTATTCTACTTTATCGATTATAGACTTAGACCCGAATGCACAGTCCTAGGTAACTAAATACTAACTCCTAACCTCACTGAAGTATTTAGTATTCTTAAGTTAGCAATTGCGTTGCAGAGACATCACCAACTAAATACTAAGCCAAACTTAAGGTTGATGGCGTAGCATTTCACATTATTGCGTACGAAGAAAAAAGATGATTGTTTTCTACGGGTTTAGACTGACGTTTAAAATGTTTTTTTGACATAACAACACAAACATATGTAACCAAGCTCACACTATTAGCTCGATGTCATGATTTTTCTGAAATCTCAGCGAATTTTCAATATCTCGTATAGATCGCTGGATAATCTGTTTGGTATTTGATTTGACAAATGTATATAACGAAGTTGCTAAAATAATCATCCATAGAAAACATCTTGTATTTTATTATTAAACCACTCGTAAGGTTCGTCTCGATCAACCTTACTTTTTGACAGTTTGCAAATGTTAACTTACGTCGACGCGCATTGTTGGCGCAGATGACAGATACTTCCTTTTTGTACCTATCCTCATCTTCCTTACATACCTAAAATCATCATACCTACATCCATACCTGAACGTGGCAACAACAATCTCGCCTCTGTTCGCGCGCGAGCCAGCCACGTTCTCCAGTCTCTCGAGAATACGCGTCTTTGTACCATCTCGTGTTACACAAGCGCCGTGCGCCATACATATAAAAACATTAAATTACGTTCGCGGCTTTCGCACGTATATTACAGACAATTGTGAACATAGTTTTGTTGAATCAGTGACGAGAAGGAAGGACAAACGCGACAGAGGAAAAGAAGAAAACAGCTGGCACAGTAAGTCCACTCCTTTTCATTTTCCGTCTAGTCCAATCTGTTCTTTGCCGATATCGCACATAAATACGCATGCTCTAAGTATTTAGATATGTCTCTGCAATGCAATTCTCATACAAAAACTTCGTAGCATCCTCCAGTTAGGAAGCAACGTGATCTCCTAACTTAAGTGATTGACTGTGCAATGAAAACGTGGCTAGTATTTAGGTTGGACTCTGCATTCGGACTTAAGTACCTACTCATTTGATACTTTTCAAATTTTGCAAATTTAAAACCTAATACTCGCCAAGACCCCATTAGATTCTGAAGGATATCAGAAGGGCAAGTCTGGTTCGACTGGCAATATCAAAATCCCAGTGATTACCCATATCATGGATATAATTATAGTATAGAGTTCTATGACATCTGAAGATATTGTAGAACTCTATATAATAATTATATCCATGATATGGGTAATCACGGTGGTTTTGATTTCGCTGATTGAACCAGACTTGCCCCCCTGATCAGTGCTTCTCAATTTTTTTAATTGTCAAATATTTCAGAAAACTTAAAATCTTTTATTTTTATTTTCAAATTGCTAAAAAATCACATTACTTTCATAAAATAGCATTGAAGAATCATCAAGTTTTCATAATAAAATATTTGAATCAAAAATATTTCAACAAACTTGTTTCATGAAAATTCTGAAAATTTTCCATACAAAATTTGAATACTTGGTAGTGAGTAAAACGTTGGGTATAATCCACTCTTTTTATCTTTTTTTAAAAAAGGTTGAATAATATTCGCATATAGATCCTCATACATTCCATAAATTAAGTATGTGCTATATGTATAGGTAAAAAAAAACTCAGGGCCACTGGATTACTAACCCAGTGCTGTAACCACTCTACCACCAACCACAATTGTGCATCATAATCAAAATAATTGAATTAGCAATAATAAGTTCAAGGCTGAATTTCTATTTTGCATTGAACAAGCCATCCAACAATATTCGCATTGTAAAATTTGCTACATGCAAAAAACTTACTAAAACTAATTTCATCCATTGAAGTTACCTAAATAATCCAAATTAAGGGTGAAGACTAGAATGTTTAGAAGTGTAAAAAAAAAGTGATGAAAATCAATAAAAAGTTTGAAGGAAACCAAGTCAAATATTAAGTAATTATATAATCCCTAATTGCAATTACTAAGCTTGATCAACCATATAAAAAAGCCACTGAATTAGTTGCTATGATTGGAGTTATCGACATATTTAACACCTCTATCCTAATGAATCTATAACAAATCTCTGACAAACAGTATTGTGCAAATAATTTACCATGTAATGTATCTGTGACCATATTATGATAAATTTACAACTAAATATCAATATATCGCCGATTGAGTAGTCATGAGGCTTAAATCAAACCATCTCATAGTACTAATATGCCGATCCAGTAAGGTAAAATAAAACTAGCACATGGCTCGCTCAAATATAACCTTGTACTTAGTGCATACTTATAAACTTTGCCTGAAACATTCTCAAAATTATACATACATACTTGTATTATTGGCTTGAAAGATCTCAACTACATAATGTAAAAACAAATAAATTGACATCTCGCTGTCTTTACATATTTTATATATATTCTTTCCCTGCTTCACCATACATGTTTTCATTTCTTCGCACTCACTGCTAACAAGCTTATAAATACGCTAATGCCGAGATTGCATAGGTTTTGCATAGATCTATTGCCACATTTGTTTTTCCTTATCTTTTTTTTTGTTATTTTAATGAAGTTTAATCAATTAATACAATTGTTTCTTTATAAGAACTTAAGCTGTTTGTACGGTGTCTGTTTGTGATTATTTTTAGTAATGTAACATATAAATGCCCGTATATTGTATAAATAAATATAATAAATGGGTAATGATACCAACTTGCTAAAAGGACGAAGTCAGGACTACGAAAGAATCTCTACCGGTATGCAACTATTACGAACCATTCCTACACTCCAGGAATGTAGCACACAAATATTAACATCTAAAAATGTCATCTCTTAAGATATGCTACAATCGATTCAAGATGAATATTAGGTACCAGGGTCATACGTCTCAACAAATAATCTACATGCATTTCAATATTTACACAAGGAATATATTGTGTGTAATTTATTCAAAGTAATACACCCTCAAGAAGGTATATTACACTGGGATCATACAGATGACAAAATACGAATTCATTAACCTTTTCAAGACGAGTGTCACATATAAATGACAGCCGATTCTGTGTCTAAAAGACGAGCTTCATCTCAAGATGCGCCGCGTTCTATCTGCATGTACCGCGATGGATTTAACAATGATTGCAGTTTTATTGTAAACAGACTATCTAAAAAATAAAGTGATATAAATTCCTCCCTAAAATAATGACCATATGTTTGACAAAAGTTGGCTAAGATGTTCTAATAATTGTCAAATCTTTAATACAAATGGTTCTGGAATATTTTTTTGATTGCAAAAAATTATGCATATTTAAGATAATTTATTATTTAATGATTAATTTTCAAGTATGAGAAATTTGTGTCTTTGTAGTGTATAATTCATTTAAACACACATTTCTTTGTGAAAACCTAGCCTAGTTGAATTTTCTATAACAATAAGGCCCAAATTATAGAATAATTCTTAAGACCGTTCTCCAAATGTGTCATCTCAAGACCATCTTGAGATCATGCTCGAAAATCCGTATTAAAAGTAAAATATGTACGCCGTCTCATTCGAGAAAGCGTACTCGAAAAAAATGTGGATGCAGCTCTATAAATAAGTACTTTTTCTCGCGAATGGCAATAATTTCAGCGTTTTTATGTTGGTAGCAATGAGTTGGAATAGCTATTTATAGATATTTGGACAATTCGTTGTCTTGGTAATCTTCGAAAGTGTAGAGAAATTTATGCGTCATAATATTATGATACCTGATTAAATAGTGAAAATGTCGACCATTTTATTCGAAAGAGGAAATGAAATACTTCTTCATTTATCTGTCATATAGCATATTATGGGAATGTATGTACCTACAGTTAATAGATCCAGGAAAGGCAGCCATTTCAAAATATGATACAACATGCATAGAATAACAACATGATATTTACTGGATGTAGGTACCGGAAATTTTATGAAATCTTACAAAATTTATTTCACATGATTAGTTTATGAATGATTGTATGTTAATTACTCCCAGAAGGTTCAAAATAAGATTCTCGATTCATTTTAGTACCGCTAACAATGTAAACGTCAAAATAGTAATTAATGTGAAATTCGTCCGTGTCTATATGCATCTCTTTTTCGTGTAAAGCGTTGTCTCCTTTTCTCTCGTTGAGACCGTTCTCAAGACAGCGGGATAGCTGTCTCGAAGCAATTTCAACTCTTCTATACATTTCAAGACCGGTCTTGAGATCAAGCTCAGTGACTTTTGTTTCTTTAATACCATTCTGGTTGAGAACGTGTTCTCAAGACCAGTCTCAAGTTGGAGAACGAATCTATAATTCGGGCCTAAGTGTGTGAAAATTTTAATATAAAAATGTGAGTGTAGCATATTACTGGTATGTGAGCCAATTTATTTTAAAAAAAATAATATGTCCTTGAAACAAGTAGGTATACATACATCCTCATACATTCCCTAAACTAAGCATAAATGCTTGTACTAAAGAGGAATGAAATCAGTCGTGGCAGGATTCGAGCTTGCGACCTCTAGATGACTAACCCAGCGCACTAACCGCTCTGCAGCCACCCACCCATTTTACGTTTATTTTTGGATAATATTAAAATATAACAATTATTATTAAAATGATAATACTTAATTTGATACAAGCTCATTTCCATTACGACACAAAGAAAATAATCCTATAATTTTTTTGTAAGATAAGTTCATTTTTGTTTAGATATGATGTTGGCACGGTTATGAAAATTATTAATTGATGTATCCAAATCCTAGCGTAATTATCATTTTCATATTTTTATAGATTAAAAAATAATTTGCTTGAGGAACTTTTTTTTTTCATGTTACCTGATTGCAAAAATCATTATGGTAAATGTGTAGTGTATTATAATTATTAACTATTTAAACTTTAAAAATAAAATTTAACAAGATATTGAAGGCCTTACTAACTATAATAACCATACTAACCTTCAAAACAAAACTTCGAACATCACAACAAATAATGTACCTAATGGAATGTTAGTAACAGAGGAATATTATTAGTGGGATGAAGTGAAAATTTGCCTCACCAAAAATATGAAATCATAATCCTCAATATGGTTGTCATATATTTACAAGGAAAACAAAATATTAAAATACAAGTCAATAATATACAAAAAAAAACATTTCAATTTGGAATACTTAAAAATAATATGTAATATATGAAGAATATCTTACAAGAGGCTCTTGCAAAAACAAATGTTGAAGTATTGCACACAAAGAAACCATGAAATCATTATTAGAATAATATACATTCTGCTGGAGCAGGAATGGAAAAAATCATTTATAATCGATTAAGCGACTAGCTATTGAATGAAATGAGGTGTACAATTGTGCAATAATTCAAGTGCAATATTTTTCACTCGCTATTTTAGCAAAATATCACATAAATATAGAATATAAACATAATGTAAAACTAATTTTGATAGCTAATGAAAACCGACATGGCGTATTTTTATAAAAGCAATAAGAGCACAAATGCGATAAATCAATACAATTGCGCCGATGCAGGTTTTGCGAACATTTTACACTGACAGGTTATCGAGTCCAGAAATTGAACGACATTAAACCTATTCTTAACATATACGGAGAAACTATTCATAATACAAATAACTAAAATAATACACGGTCAAAACACTAAAAACATTTGTCCGAACTGCATTGTGTAAATCTAACACTCATCACATAAATACACAATCACAAACTGGGAAATATAACAACGAATAATAATAAACGTTCTTTACACTATTTGAGCATTTTCACTCACCGATAAAAAGACAAAATCCGAAAACAAACAAACCTTATCTTAATGGCGTCAGCTCCCTTGTTTTTTCTCAGCGTTTTTGGCGGTTTGTACCTGTGTCCACAGATTATGGCTGTAAAATATGTGAACAGTGTTGCTATATTAAAAAAATATAAATTTATTATATAGGTCTTGAGAATAATCTTCACTCTTAAGCCAGTTGATATAATTTTCGCCAAACATCTTGAACGAGCTTCCGGTTGCGCAGAGCGAAAATTAGTGTCTTTTTGCTTTATTGGATTACGTGCAAATCGCACCCCTTCTCGGCTAAAAGTTCAAATTATTTGGCGACAACTATATTTACATAAATATTGTGATCGATATTATTGCCATGCATGAAGATAACAAAAAAAACAATACCAATTATTATCACTATGGCCCAAGCTTTGGCCTAAAGTATTGATATTATAAATACTAGGATCGGCTTATAGCGGGTGTCCAGGCCTTGTTAATATGTTTAAACAATATCCATTGTTTTCAAACTATGTAAGCAGCCTAAAAAGTAGCCTTAAACAGATTCTTGGAATGTTGGTTTTTACGCTGCGGCGTCGCTGATTGGAGCATTGACTTGCCCCTCTCTCTCTGGTCCGCTGTCGTTGAGTCCGCGCTCTGATGCTATCTGTCAGTTGTCAGCGAGTCGCATTCTGGAGCCCGGCCTTGTAAAACGTAGTATATCGAGTCTAACGCGTATCAAACGGTCTATCTTATAAAGTTGTAAAGGGTAACGCCACGTGCTCGGGCTGTCGGACGGCTCTAGGATTTTTATTTTGTGTATAATAATATATTTATTGCATGGTAGTGACTAACTGAGTTTCAGATCCATATAATCTTTGGGGGTGAATATAAGTATTAATAATGAAATTTCTTTCAGATACAATAATATTAACAACGGGGGTGAATTTAAGTTAGTTTTTGTTATAATTAATATTTGGTCAGAGTCCGATGTGAATATTTAAACACATATGATAATGTAACTTATTTATTATTCATTTAATTACAATACAAGAAAAAAGAATTTCACACACAAGCTGTCACTTTCCATAGATGAAATCTATCTATTTTAGATAATCATCAACACCCTCCCTTAATCTCATATTATATTATATTAATAATAGAACAGCACCATTTGTGAGCAAACCTACAATCTGGTTTTAAGAAGGAATATACTTTAAATTTACATTGTATTTATCTACTATTTCCTGTATAAAGTTCAATTGTCCTTTCACAGATCTTCCAGGACGGTTTTTGGATTTAAAGTTTTTCTTAACCTACTGAAGGGACAGGAGGTAATGAAGGGAAGGGAGGTACTAAAGGGCCTGAAGGGCCCGAAGGGAATGGACGTACTGAGGGCTTAAAGGGACGGGTGGTACTGAAGGGTCTGAAGGGACGGGAGGTACAAAAGGGCCTGAAGGAACGGGAGGTACGGAAGGGTCTGAAGTGACGGGTGGTAATGAAGGACCATTTTTAATTATACTTACAGGCAATACGAAGTTAGCCGTGGGTTCACTAGTAAATATGTAAATAAATCAATGATCGAATAAGTAAATAAATGAATGAATAAATAAATAAATACATAATTCAATTATAGAACAAAATCTTATATATCCATATATAAAAAAAAGTATATCATATAAAAATGGTATAATGGTAAAAGTTTTTTGTTTGAATAAGTAAATAAAATGATAAATGAATGAATGAATATGGACGGAAGGGATTGAAGGGACTGTAGGGATGGAAGGGAATAAAAAGTCGTAATTATAATTAGCGAATCTAGAAAAGAATGTGAAATTATAAAATGGAAACATACTGATCAACCATTTTTAAATATTTTTAGGTAAATAATTAAACAGACAAGATAACGTCTGCCGGGTTTTACTAGTGTTATAATCATAGGTTTTCATACTTTTTTCATATAATATACTAGATGTCGTAGTTAGCAAATTTTGTATGAATTGAAGTGAGTCATTTTTCCGGGGGATTTCTGACGTTTGGTTGGCAGAAAACATTGTTTTTGTATAGAGAATAACGACTTATATGAATAGTTTTCGGATTTATTTGTACATCAAACTTATAAAAAACAGTTATCTACGAAGTTTTCAAAAATATTAGGCTAAAATAATGGGCGGTTTACAGTGTAATTATTGATATATTAACATTTAAGTAATGCCTAGGATCATGAAGAATTTCAGTGATTTTGTATTCAATAATCTCAATTACGGTTTGTTATATTTTAATTTAGCCTTACCAATATTTTCTTTATTAACTTTATAATAGAATAAGTAGCGTACTATTACGAAAATACATCGAGTAGCTACGCAAAAATCAGATAAAGGATTAAGCGATTTGTATGTCACAGATTTTTCCTTTGGCAGCCCCTTCCTGCATTCCTTTCTAAATATTTTTTAGTTTTTAACCGTTTTACATATCTCATTTGTTAATAGAAACATTCTAAGTGATTTAATTTATTTAGATTGAATTTTTAACAGTGACTGAATATGCTTTGTAGTAATTATAAAATCTGCCATTATATGTGGTGCTTCCTTTTATAAGGTATTGAACACCCGTCGCTGGTTACCATTTGTGATGGTATGTATGTACTTATTTAAATATTGAGCTCCGAAACGAAACAACAACTGTTGTTTCTTGACATCCCAAGAAACAACAATTAAATCGTAGTTAATCAGTTTAATTATGAATTAATATTAAAATTATTTCATCTTAACTTAACCTATATCTATTTTATTTCATATTTTTCAATTTCAAAATACCAAAATGATTACCTGTGCATTTGTATATTATCTCCGTTATTGTGTCGATAAGTACATCCATATCCAGAACATGAAAAGGGTATTTTTAATAAAAGACAATATCACTTATATCACGAACCAAAATAAACTATTACTATGAATATCGAACGTAAATAATCTAAAATATCTCTAGTAAAAAAATATCGTAGGTATATAACTTTATTTATCAAACTTTTAAAGTTTCAATGTTTGCTTTCACACAAAAAAGAAACTTCACACATTTTACAAAAAGTGATATAATTTATAAATTAACACAAAAAAAAACAAAAAAAATAATGAAAACAATAAATAATATCCTTTATTTGATAAATATGTCCACTTTTATTGAATGAAAATCACCAATTCGAAATATTATTGAAAAAAAAACGGAAAAGTTATGGAAAAATGTATGAAAAACTACAATTTATTGCCAGCCAAGAAATAAAGCGCGCGAAAATTTTAAACTCACTTTAAGTATCAGGTACGCCGTATATATATTTTATGTCTATGGTTATAATAAAAATCTATGATTAAGATACAAATCATAGACTTAATAGAATGGACCGCACGCGTGAACGGCATTTTGAGCAAAACATCATAACCAGCTGATTTAAGTCCAGAACGACATTGTTTTCTTGCGAACAGTATTTATTTATTTATTTTTTATTTATTATGTAAACAGACAGTTACATTTACTTATTTTACTAACATACATAATATGACATGTGAACCAATTAAGTTTACAAGTATTATCGTTATTATATTTACAAAAAGAAGTAGTTTTGAGGAAGGGAGTAGGAAAGTAGGAAAAAGGGAACACACGTACACCACCTAACCACGAAGCAGTAATCTATAAATTGAACATTTAAATACGTTTAAGGAGTTATTGAAAAGGTCAATTTCATTAAAGAACACGTTATAGTTACAACACGTTCTGTATATGTAGGAGTTCTGAGCATAATTAGTACTACAATTAGTCTTTCTAGTAAGCCTATTTGGAGCATGAAAGTTTAATTTAGATAATATGTAACTCACTAGAATCCGTTATACAGTTCACCAACTTGTATAAGTAAGACATGTCAGCTACAGTTCGCCGGGCTTCTGAGGTAGTTAATTTATGATATTGGGCTGATTGTGCGGGATCAACAAAAGAACGTCTGCTTCTATAATCTAAATGTTTTAAGAATTTATTTTGTATATTTTCCAATCTGTTTATAGTATGGAAAGTGAGCGAGTACGTCCATTAATTTTATAATTTTAACGTTGTATTGACATTCATATTTTATTTTCAAAGACAATTAAAGATTTTAATATTTATAGAATGTTTATACATCATTTATAATAACATGAATTATTGTTTAATTTGTTTTTTCAGTCAGTAAAATGATGCATACTTGTGCCGCATATAAATGTATTTCCCGTCATTTCGAAGGGTGTGAATTATCTTTCCATTTGTGAATATTATGCTTTTAACTGTTCTTTTTTAATATTTTTTGTAAATTCACGTGTAGAAATAAATATATTTATTGAGTTGCAGTCGATTTCGATTTGAAAAACACTGATTCAATACTATTATTGCATACTACTTTTCAAAAGGAATGATTTTGTATCGATTATTTATATTAATTCACACACACAAACACACCCTCACAGACACACTTAAAGGCAACATTGAGAATCGGCGGTAAACCTCATTGCTGAACTATGTAAGATATTATTTTACCTCTTGTATTTTCGATTACCCGTCACTCACGAGACAACCGAAAACAATAATTACGTATAGAAAAGTGTGGAAGCACTACTCTAAGCTGGTGCCTCAGCGCACAAGATTTTTGTTCGTGCATATTATATAGTAACTCAACCATAAATAGATTCTGCCATTTGATTTTCTTAGCGTTTAATTAATGTAAATTAAAATTATATTAAAAATTAATTTTATTTCAGATATCCGAACGGTCCTGAAAGTAAAGCTAAATAGATCATCGCGATGAAAAGAAAAACAAAAATAATAATTTTGGGGAAAATAAACTATCCAAGGAAGCTAATTCGACACTACCCCCTATTCAGTAATTATTGTAACTAAAATAAGAACGTTCTAAAATTGTAGATTTTAGATTTACGGTCTTATTTCAGCGTTATAAAATATCAAATTGGACTAAATGGAATAGGAACGTACCTATATTGTCCGGAACGTTCTTAAAAAGTTACTCAATTATTCATAATACGTCTGATTCAAATTTTTTTTGAGAACGTTCCCACCAAAATAGGCATATTCCTATTCCATTTAGTTCATGTTGATATTTTATAACACTGAAATAAGACCGTAAATCTAAAATCTGCAATTCTAGAACGTTCCTAATTTAGTTACAATAGTTACTGAATAGGGGTAATATTTTATTTTGCAAGTCATCTTCTGATATTAAAAATATGTATATTGAGCAATTATTTTCATTAATAGTAAATATGAATCTCAAATAGATGGATTTATAAAGAATGAGTAGGATATGAATAATATAGATTAGTTATGCCAAAAAAAATACATTTACCATTTAATATTAACTTGAAACTTTCAAAATCAATTAAAATTTATTGAGTTCGAGCATAAAATAACCGGTAATTTAAATTATAAAATTAGTGTTTTGTATGAAAATTTGCCTTGCCGCCATTAGAAGACTGCAGTCACGTGTCTTTTCCGCATTTGCGCGTAGTCCATATATATTATTAAGTCTATGATTCAAATATCTCTGGTAAAATGCAAGTTTTTCTAATAAATTTTGTCTATGTTGTTCGGTCGTTTGGCAAGCCATTGTATACTTTGGTATTTGGTGGTAGATAAATTCTTAAAACATTTGTTTGTAACAGTAGTGTGTACATTTTTTATCAAATTATTTTACAATGAATACATAATGGGAGAGTCAACAATAATAACTGTGGTTAATGACATATTGGTAAGTATTATTTTCAATATTTCCCATTAAACTCATACGTCATTGAAAATATCATACATTATTATCTAAAATATTAATTTGTTTATAAATTAGATTATAATGAACGGAACATTATAGTTTAAATGGTTTATTAAACCCAATGACTCTCACGTTCTTTGCTAGTAAACCACTGAATGCATGTTATATATTTGTTTCGCATTTCTAATATATTTTTACCTTCTTTAATACCTACAATTTTTGTTTTGCTGGCACTGTTTAACCCTTGGAGGAGTAAATATGACTTAACTGGAGGAGTAAATATGACTTGGTTTAACCTTTTTATTTAAATTGTGAATTATTTTATACAACTGTCAATTCGTTCAAAATAATTTATTTCTCTTTAAGAATCATCAGTACCTATTAGTCCCGTATGAGAGAATTGTATACAGTAGTAGAGTTTTTGGACGGTTTTTCCAACTTTGAAGTCAAACAACACCAACTTAGAACTTTTCTGCATCCCGTCAAGCTAGGTCTGCTTGATCACAACAACCTAAAGCTGCTTGCTCACCATCACGAAACGCCAAAGCCGCTCATTCTCATCTCATCGCAACCATGACAAGTCCAAGCCGCTAAGCCAAAACCGTTCACCTCGCCTCACCGACAGGACAAGGTGCCCGAAGGAAATTTCTCGATATCTAGTCTTAGTTAGGGTACAAGCCGTTGCAAGATTAGGTGATACAATTTCCTTGTAGTAGACATGTTTCATATTTCATTTTAAGCAACATTTATTCAGTGCGAAACATAAAAACATTTTATTTATTTTTGGGAAGCTACAGCTCATTTACAGTTTAATGATACAGTATTATTTTTACAGTGTTAGAGCCAAAAAAAGCATTACATCAGCATAATATAAAAAAACAAATAACAGTTTACAAGCTAAAAACATTCATACACACACTCATACACACCATCACACTCACACACACACACACATACACACCATCACACACACACATACATATATACATACATACACATACATACACACATATATACAACAACTAGGGAAGGGAAGAGAAAGGAGAGAAGAGAGACTAGGACAGGATAGAGGGATATTGGTCGTATACATATATTGAGAAATTTATGCATAGTGTATCAGTTTTTCATTAATCGCTGACACCAGACATTCTGGAGCAATGTGAATATTAAGCCATATGTAATATGAAATATCGAACTATGCACTACTTCAAGATAACAAAACCAGACCAGGACTTATATCTCATTATACTTACTCACCAGGGCCCGCACCCTAGGAATTACAAACAATAGTTTATTATTATTTTTCTTGCATTATCTTATGTTTAGTATTTTTGTGTGTGAACCTCCAAGTCTATTATTCAGGGGGGATTCCTGTGGGGGTATAAGAGGTAGCCTATTATACTGATATATACTGATTCAGTTCTCATTTAACATTCTCTCGGGCCAGTCGCACTAATAAACATCATGTAACCAAACACCAGCAGTTTTCATGTCACACTATGACCTGAATGCACAGTCCTAGGTACCTATAGGTAGAATTTCACATTATTGTGTATGAAGAAAAGAGATAGATAGCTTTCTATGGGCTTAGAAATCAATTAATGAATTTATACTTCTTTTTTCCATATATTTCAAAAACCATATAAGCTAAAACCTTGAAAATTGGTATAATATAGACGAATACTAAATCAAGTTTCACAAACATTTTTTAATAAGAAAAACATTTTTTTATGATAAATTTGTGTTTAACTGCCTATACTTCCAAAGTTTTTAAAAATATCTAATAAAGCCGAAACACCCCAAACAGATAATTTAATTTGCTATAAATAATATAAACATTGTAGTAGTACATATCAAACTTATTTCAATAATTTAGATAAAAATTTAATTTAGTGACGACATTGTTTCATACAATTTGTAAGGCAGTGTACTCTTCACAATATCTCACTCAATAGTTTGATACCTACATAATCTCCAAACATATATTCATACCATCATGCTGTTTTCATATTCTGTGTTGGAAAGAAGGACTGACCACCATACTATCCTATCCGGACATACATACCTTTATGTTTTATTTAAAAAACAAAATATCTTACAATATTTATTAATTTCTGTTAAAGTGTTTATAGTTTGGTATGTATTCTTTAATTTTACATACTATCGCCATCGACAGTTGGATCTCATGTGTTACATGCAACTAGTATTATTAATTTTGAATTTTGTTCCGTAGTTGAATAAATTTGATCAAAACCAATGTGTTTTAAGACATCTTATTGAAAATTGGAAAATCTGAAATTGTTTGAATCTCATACCAGATTTTTGAATTGACTTCAAATTTTCTTTAGAGGTTTATTATTAAAACTTTTGTCAACATTTTTAGCTCCGTTGGTTAGATATCTGACACCCGTGCCAGGTTTGATTCCCGGTGAAAAGTTTTATTGTGTTTTCAGTCTGGATCTGTGAGGCAAAAAGCATCACAAGACTCCAGAATGTGGCAACTTGTTATCGGATGCTTGATAAATAATATTTGACATGGTGCCTACCTGTTGGAGAGGCAATTTAAAAATAAAAAATAATTTCGTTTTTATATTATTAGCGCGTTGAAGCAATTGAGGAGGCCTTCAGTTGCTTTTTAATATACCGTCCGGACGTTCAGCAAGAGAGACTCAATGGCTTCCAACGTGAGATCGGAGCCATCCTGTCTGCCAGTGGAGCAACTGGCGGTACAGGGGTGGATGTGGGAGGTGCGGAAGGCAGTGTTAGGGCATATCTGTCTTGCGCAGCCAGTGTACCCAACAACAGCAAGATGAGGACCCTACTCAGGGTGCTGGGCAACTTGGTCAACTCAAATGTGTTACAAGCCAGGTGAGATATTTTTTTTTTATTTTTGTTTTACTTCAAAATAAAAAAGAATTACATAACAATAATAATACAAAATACAATACAAATAAAATGTATTATATAATATATTTATTTGATTAAGTCACATTCTTCATTCCCTTTTCCGTTTCTTTTGCCATACATCCAGGGGCTTCATTATTATTATTTGCAATTTGAGTTTAATCTGAGGCTTACCCATTTTTTTCTATGGCTGAAACCGCTTGAGCTTCAGATTATAGTCAAGTTGAAAAAAATAAGTACAGTCTCCAGAGTTTATTTGTTATTTGTGAGTCATACATAACATTGGCCCTGAGTCAAATTGAAAACGCTGTTCGTTATCGCCAAGCGCTAATTTTTTACTCTCCACACTATGGATTAGTGGAGAGTCATGATTTCACAATTTTTAAACATATTTTTTACATCAATTTCTTAACGGGTAAGAAAAATAATCTATGTTCTGCCATATCAATGTGAAATAAATTTCATTTTTGTATGAAAAATATAGGTGTATATAAAAAAAATAAAATAGTTTCTGTATGGGAAAATTGAGTGATTAACTTCATATTGATATTGTATGTGTGTTTTTATTTTACTCTCCAATTCTATCTTCCTCAAGGGGTAGGCAGTGAAAAACGAACACTGCATTCTTCTATCTTGACACATATACATCGCCTCATCAACATTGATCCACTGTCTCGTACATGCTCATCTTGCTAGTAGTGCAATTTTACTTAAAATTTCTCAACAGATATCATGTAGAAAGTGCATACTATGTATGAGTTTCGTGACAATGTTTTTGTGTGTTTGGTGTATTGTGAAAACTTTTGTCCTCTGGGAATCTTATATTTATTTAAGAATTTAATATAAGTTTTCTTGTCAACCTTTCAAGAAGAAAAAATGAACACTTACTGTGGTGTGGAGAGTTCAATGTTGGCTACAACCCACTCGTTTTGTGTGGGATTTGACATAGATTTTTTTTCTACAATATCGAACAACAAACGTCAAATCCGATAATAAACGGTGTTTTCAATTTGACTCAGGGGCATTAATGTGTTGTTTCAATTTATTGTATTAAAGACGTAGTTTTAATATAAGCTTTTCTGTGTTATGTTTTGTATTTGGTGTTTTATATTTTCAGTGAATGTTTGATAATATAATTACAGTACAATCTCACTAAGCCTGCTCCAATGATGGCACCAGAGTGCTGGATTAGCAGAAAATTTGTATTTCTGAACTGAATGTAAAATGAGTAAAATGAGAAAAAAATATTTTCTTAGAGATTGAGTCTATTGCTTCAGAGGGTTAATTAATAAGTACATAATTGTTTACTAATAATTATTGTAAGCAATGTTTTTTTTTTAAATAATCTGTAGTACCAAATTACTGGGTATTCTGGTAACGAGAAGTGCCAGATTAGCGGGATTGTACTGTATAATCATTGTTTTACTATGTAAGTACATTTCTCAATACCAGCTTTTAAATTCACTATAGTAAAGTGTGACATAAAAGAAAGCTGTTTGACTTCTGTGCTTGTGTCCTGGGTTCAATTCCTAGCACAAAAATAATTAATTCAAATTGTTTCTTACCTAGACACTCTGGTTAGATATTGCCATTTTGCCATTATACTCGCCATTTGCACAGGTTATTTGTTGTGTCTTAGTTGTCCGTTACTATTATCTACTGTTTTAATATGAAATTCAAAGCAGCACCACATGTAACTATTTATTATATGTCTGCTATGTGTTGGGTTGCAAGTGTAGTAAATAAATTTATTATATGTTGGTTTTTTTTATACGACTTTTAGTATATTTACGCATGTGTCTTTCATTTTATTTGTAAATTTGGTAATATGCAGTTCTTGATTATCAGGTTCCTATAGTTTCCAGCAAATAACTTGAGAATTTTCGTCATGGAGGAGCAGTTTGCACATATGCCAACCAAAAAAAAACCCAAATTTTCACTCTTGTGTAGCCCACGTGACATCTCAAGTTATATGCCGATAAATATAACATTGTTTTCATGGTTGGCGGATTATTGATAGTGCAGGGAGTATTATTTATTTTTCAATGCTTTTTCCAGAATGGTTTGCGATGCTATACTCTCTTGTGAAAAATTGACTTATCACAATTTAGAGTTTTGGATAGAGTGTTTTAATCTAATGCGACAAATTATTGGTGGAGTTGATTACAAAGGAGTTCGTGAAATAATGAAGGTATTGTTTAATTGTATTGCTTTTTTTGTATGATTTGGCTGTTTTTTTTTTCATTATATAGATTTTTTATGGTATGGAAAAAATAAAAAATTCTATAAATAATGTTAATGAAATAACATTAAGTATGCATGTTTATTATTAATATTAAATATATTTGTGTAGATATTGTAAAATGTAGGCATTAATTATGCACAAGGTGTTCATAAAATTTTATCAATATTTTTAATAGGGTTGCAGAGAAAAAGCTCAAACATTACCAGTTCGTCTTGACACAAGTACACTACCACAACTGAGAGCATTACAGAATATAATGGAATACATATTTGATAGGAATGCATCTCTCTTGCCAGCTTACTTTATTGTGACTGAAATTCAAAAAGCTTATCCTGACAGCAACAATTGGCCTCATTGGGTAAATGTTTACACAAAATTATTATTTTATTTCACAAAAGTACTTTCTCATAATATCCACTTGACAATTTTAATATATTAATTAAATATCACCCCTTTTTATTTTCTAGCAACTGGCCAAGCTGCTGTCGAGCTTTGTGGAAAGTTTCAGATCATGCGCTCAAATGGTTTCCATAATTGGACACTCTCATATGCTTCCTGTTGTGGAGCATTCTGGATATGCAGATCATCTGATCAATCCATGGCGTTTGGATCCAGCCACCCTTAAGTTCTCTCTGAAAGGAAACCTTCCATACGATGATGATTTACTCAAACCGCAAACTGGATTGCTTCGTCATGTGTTAGAACAACCTTATTCGAGGGATATGGTGTGCTCTATGCTTGGCTTACAGAAGCAACACAAGCAAAGATGTGTAGCTCTTGAAGAACAGCTAGTGGAGCTTGTAATACTCGCAATGGAACGCTATGAACAAGACACTGAATCGGATGAAACCTCTTCTACTCACTGGTTATGGTTGCATCTATCGTCTCAGCTAATATACTTTGTACTTTTCCAATTTGCATCATTCCAAAATATCGTAATGGCTTTACATGACAAGCTGGCTGGCAGAGATCTAAGAAAAGGCAGGGATCACTTAATGTGGGTGTTGCTGCAGTTTATATCCGGAAGTATTCAGAGGAATCCTCTGTCTAATTTCCTGCCAGTCCTGAAGCTTTATGATCTGCTCTACTCTGAAAAAGAACCATTACCTGTGCCAGACTACAGCCGTGCTCATTGCACTCATCAGATGGCCATAACCTGCATTTGGATGCATCTTCTTAAGAAGGCACAGTCTGAACATTTAAATATGCATCGTCCTATACCTCATACATTAAAATTACATTATGAGTAAGTATTTTTTTCTAGTATGTATGAACTTAATTTGTTGAATAATACCTTAGTTTATCTTATTTTTACTACATTTTATTTCGTAGGCTGTCTTATTTTATGAATAAATATTCTTTATTTACTTTACCATATCTTCAACTTCAGGTAGAATAAAAAAAATATAAATATCTTATTTCTCTTTTTTTTTCAGATTTTTACAACACCTTGTAATGCCAACAAACAACACATCTCTGTGCATGGGTTCAGATTTCAGAATAGCACTTTTGTGCAATGCATATTCTACAAATCAAGAGTTTTTCACAAGACCGATGGCCGCATTGGTCGATACCATTCTCGGCAGCCAAAAGACATTGGCTAACTCTAACAGTCCGTCTGGAAATCTTCCAACAGTTCCTCTATCCATGGGCATCCTTGACAGTCTCACGGTCCATTCTAAAATGTCCCTCATTCATTCCATTGTTACTCACGTTGCGAAGCTGGCACAGAACAAGTCAAATGTATCAGGAAATTGTAATATGGCACCCGCTTTGGTAGAAACTTACAGTCGTCTACTTGTTTACACAGAAATTGAATCATTGGGAATCAAGGGATTCATTAGTAAGTATTTTACTATACAAATTTCAACTTTTTAGGAAGAAAATCATGAACAACAAAAAAATTATGTAATTATAAAAAAATTAAAAAATTATCTCCAAATTAATGGAACAGGTACTTCACACCAAGTTGATCACATACCTCGAAGCAAACAAAATTATAAGTGACCGCCAATATGGATTTTGTCGAAACTGATATTATGGTGACCTACTAGCGTATATGACATCTGTTTGTGGTTGTGTTATGGAGGGCTTTAGATTCTATTTGGATGAAGCTGAAATTATTAAATGAGGTCTTATACTTCATTCTTATGGACTCTCCCATCTCTGTGTAAGTGTATTGAGAATTTTCTGAGAGTGTAGTCATTAGTGTAGTGGACGGTTGTTCTTCATCTCCTCATTCTATTAATGCAGGAGTTCCTGAAGGGTCCATTCTATCTCTGACCCTATTTCTCCTACATATTAATGACCTTATTCCACCTACATGACTTGCTTTCAAGCACCCCCATCCATTGTTATGCTGATGACAGTACAGTCCATGACAGTATTTCTTTTGACCTCCTAAACTGAGTGATATATCAGAAGCTTAAATTTTTTTTTTTAAATGAATATGTCCTTGTTAAACAAGTACATATACATCTTCCTACGTTCCCTAAAATAAGCAAATAAATGCTTGTGCTATAGGTGAATGAAATCGGTCGAGGCAGGATTCAAACTCGCGACCACTGGATTATGAACCCAGCGCGCTAGCCGCTCTGCCATCGACCCATCTAATATATAGCTACCCATCATATAGCTACATCCACTCTATTAATTATTATTATTAGGGGTGTTCTTATGCACTGTGAGCCTTAGGATCTTTTGTGATCCCCCTACTTGCTTACCGGGTTTTCTGTTCAGTTTCCCCTCGAGTTTAGGCCTCTTAGGAAGTTTAGGACCCGCAGGGGATTTTATGAGGGTATAGACTTAAAGTCCATTTGGGGCTTGCCCAGGGCCCTTATTCTTACATGTGTCACAGCATCACACTCCATGAGGAGGTGGTATGGTGTTTCCACCCCCTCCCTACAGAATCTCCATGTGCCGTCTTCTTCTAATCCTATTTTCCGCAGATGTTCCTCAAGTCTACAATGGCTTGTGATGAACCCTGTTGGAGTTTTTAGGCCTTTCCTGCCGAGGCTCACACGTGTTCTGAACCTTTTTCGGTCATAGTTATTGAACTGGTCTTAAGCCTGCTTGAGCCTATTCAATATACACAAACCAATAGCTTCTCAAGCTCTTTTAATAACACAGCAGTGCGGCTCTAGAACGATCTTCTGAATTCTGTGTTTCCACCTTCTTACAACCCGGGTCTTTTTTAATATTTTCCACAGCAGATTGCAAACCCTCCCCAATGCTACATAGTGCACTTCTTCGGAAGAGTATAATGGACCAAAAAAATCCTTAGCTGGTGTCCCATACATAACCATGTTAAAAAAAACTATTTTACATATTTTATAAATTAAAACTTAGTTTTATTTAGTTAAACGTCTTAGTTTTTCAACAATATGAATATAATGAGAAATTCTTTTACAAGCATAAAATGTGTGTCCGATTTTTACATAATTGGTGTTTCTTCATTATTACAGATCAACTGTTGCCAACAGTATTCAAGTCACATGCCTGGGGAATACTTTACACCTTATTGGATATGTTTTCATACAGGATGCATCATATCCAACCACATTACAGAGTGCAACTTTTGTCTCATTTGCATTCCCTAGCTGCCGTACCACAAACCAACCAGACACAATTACACCTATGGTGAGTCATTTTTACTTGAAATTAATTTACTCAATTTTGTGCATTTTATTTATATTGAAATTATTAAATCAATTGTTATGAAAATTAAAATCATCAAAAATCTATTTTTACTTTATGTTGTAACAGTACCACTGAGCCTTTTACATTTTTTCTCTACATTACTAAACAATTTTCAAAAAAGGTGTTTCTTTGACTTGATGGAATAGCAGGAAATCTAGAAAAGTTCTTTAAATTGTGCCAGGGCTTCGTTCACAATGAACGCCCTTAGTGACACTCTAAGCCGTTCATAATGACCGGAAACAGACACTTGAAGGACACTGTGGCGTTCAGATTGAACGTCGAGTGCACGCACCAAACGCTCAGTAAAATTGTCCGGTGAAAAACTCTGATAGTTATAGTATCTGGACTTCTATTTTATCTGTGGAATGGTGACTTCTATTTTTTTTTTCTGTGGTATCTACTATGTCCGTTGACATCATTTAACATTATTTATGAAGACAATATGCATTCACAAAGAGGTTAATTTATAAAAATATCATTCAAAAATTGGACATATTATTTTTTATTATACTTTCATAACCTAATATTATTTTTTGTTGTTTGTTTTTGCAGTGTTGAAAGCACGGCCCTGCGTCTCATCACAGGTTTGGGAAGCGGTGAAGTGCAGCCGCAGTTATCTCGTTTCCTTGCAGAACCCAAGCCTTTAGTTTCAGCTGAAAGTGAAGAACTCAACCGAGCTCTTGTCCTCACTCTTGCACGAGCTATGCATGTCACAGGCACAGGTTTGAATTTGTTTTATTATGAATGGCTAAATGCAATGATCAAGCTTCAATTAGAAATAATTCACCCATTTAGATACTTAACATATTAAAGGATTACACTGTGAAGGGTTCCCTATATCAACCCTATAACTATCTAAATATGTATGTTAAAAAACTTCTATAATTATTATTGAACATAACCATATTTTTATTTAATTTTTATTATTAATCTTAGATAATTTATATAACAGCTTGAAAAATAAATGTCTTTATATAATAAGTACATAATATATTATATCCCTTATTTTTTCTTCTTTTTTTTACTAAACTTTTGTAACCTAATTTTCTCTTATTTATGTAACTTTTACTTGTGTAAGTTACATGTGTGATTGAATATGAGCTCATGTAATTTTGTGTGCATCCATAATTGGACGTTCAGCATTCATAATAACCAAAATTGTTTTCTTTTTATTAATATTGTAAGCTTCATGTCTGTTGATGTACCCTTTTTAATATAATAAAATAAATATATTTCTTATACATTAGAGTACAAAGTTAAGGCCACACAGGCACTAAGAATTTTCATCTGCTGAAGTAGAAGTGGTGGGGTTCGACCCGCCATACATTTTGAACGACTTGACTGGTGCGAAACAGGAATGATGTAAACAAAAATATGAATTATACCTTTTTTTAAAAATCTAGACACAAATTTAATAATCTAAAATATTCAGTGTTTACATCAAATTTAACAATAATTTTGCTAAATTATGTTTTTTTTTTATCTAAGAAAATAAACAGATAAACAAGGAATTCCATAAATTTCAAGGAATTATTTTTTATCGAGGGAATTTTTAAATATCATTATGAGACTATCAAGCTGTAGACAATACTATATTTTATCCTTGTATTTGGTTTCAATACAATAATGTCGATATTAGTTGAGTAAATGAGGAAACTCCAATGCAAGTAATCACATTGAAGTGCCTGGGGGGGCATTAATAAAACACTATTTTATTCTTTAACAGATTTTTAATTATCTCAATAGAGACGAAGTTGGAATATTTATTGTAGGAGAACCGGGAAATCAAGGCACCTACAGGGCTTACGACCTGTCATCGGCTGGTTTACGTGATCACTTTATGCGCTTGCGCAACGTTCAATAATAAAAATATTCGATTACTTACACATTGGTACAAGTAGGTAAATAAGACAAAAATGACCTTATAAGTCTGGCGCAATTCAGGGGTGACTTCTATGCGAAAAATGCATTGTCACCTCAGATATAAGAATTGTGGCTTTCATTATTTACAAAAAACCAATTCTCTCAATAGATGGCGTTCCAACAAAATAAATAAAAATAATAAGATTGTTGTTCATAATTTCACCCATAGATGGCTGTAGTAAAAATTCCTTATTTTCAAGCGAAAAGAATTTCAGTATTACAATATATAGAACTTTCAAAATTGAATTGATAGGGATCTCATTAAAAGGCATAATTGGTGAACGTTGCGCAAGCGCATAAAGTGATCACGTAAACCAGCCGATGACAGGTCGTAAGCCCTGTAGGTGCCTTGATTTCCCGGTTCTCCTACAATAAATATTCCAACTTCGTCTCTATTGAGATAATTAAAAATCTGTTAAAAAATATCTTTGACTCCCGACAGGGAAAAAAATCCAATGTTTGCGCATATGCAATAATAAAAATATTCGATTACTATTTTATTCATTCATGACATGAACGTTTTGTTTTAGGTGGAGATGGTTCGTGGTGCAAAGAACTACTAAATGCCATTATGCAAAGTACACCTCATCTCTGGTCACAACACACACTGCAGTGCTTCCCAACAGTTCTGATTGAATTTTTCTCACAGGTAGAATACAATGCGGTGGTTTGGTCTTAATGGAATGAATGAACGAATGAACAATAATCTGAAACAAGGAAATGTCAAAGAACCAAATAATATATGACTATCTGTTTATGAAATAATGTTTGAATGTGAGTGAGGCAATGAATGTATGCAGACTAAAGTGTATGGCATTAGGATCTCTCTTTACATACATACAAACCATCATGCCATATCCCTTACGGGGTAAGCAGAGAGAACCGAGCGCCATACCCCTCTATTTATGCATGTATTCCTAGCTTCCTTTACATCCATGCATCATCTCATACATGCTCATCGATTATTCAAGCTTCTTATATTTCATTCTTTCAAAATATCATTCACATGGTCATGCCTTCCCTTTTTGGGACGGCCCCTGCTATTCACTCCATCTCTTACACCCATGTATATTTTTTTGGTCAGTCGTTCATCATTCATTCTTTCAATATGTCCAAACCACCTCAAGGAATTTACTTTCATTTTACTTATAATACTCTTCTTCATCTTGCATCCCCTTATGTCCTCATTTTTTATTCTATCATATATTAATTATAATTATCGACGAAGTTTTTATTTGGTATAATTTCATTATAAGTTTTATCTATAATTAAAAGTAAAGACTTTTTGATTCTACATTAATTTTTTATTCTGCGCGATAGGCCTATTTCGCCTTGTTAGGGCATTAACTAGCTTATATAACTAGCTTAAGCTAGTTAATGCCCTAACAAGGCGAAATAGGCCTATCGCGCAGAATAAAAAATTAATGTAGAATCAAAAAGTCTTTACTTTTAATTATAGATAAAACTATCATATATTGTTCTATTACATACTCTTCTTAGTGATCTCATTTCCACAGCATTTATTCTCTCTTTACTACCCTAATAACAGGGACATGATATTTGTTTATAAAATGCAAGAGTCGAAAGTATGTCCTGCTAATCCAATAAACTTGGGTTGTCAACTTTATATATTGATGAGGTTAAATAAAATAAATGATTAATGTTTTTTTTTTAGAATCCCGTTCCGAAAGAAAATAAACAGCTACTAAAGAAGTCTGTTGATGAAGAATATCGAAAGTGGACATCTATGACAAACGAAAATGATATCATAGCTCATTTCTCTGTACCGGGGACACCTCTATTTCTCTGTTTGTTATGGAAGATGATATTTGAAACTGACAGAATCAGTCCTATCGCTTATAAGTATGAAAATATATCATATATATTTTGTTTTGTTTGTTTATTAAAAAAATATATTGTTTACTTTTAAAGAAAAAAAGTATCTGACCGAATTCATATTTCTACTAGTAGGTTTTTTTTGGAATCTGTCTCTATTACCATTTTTGTTATATTGGCAAAAGCGTTCAACTTCAATACAAGTTTGCAGAGTACAAAATCTTGACTGATTTGAACATATAGAGTTTCTTTTGTAAGTTATCCACCATCTTGTTTGTATGTTTGAATGTACTAGACTATCACATTCTTGTTTGAACATTTTTTCAAGTTTCTCATTTTAATACTTTAGTCGAAAAAGACTCAGTAATATAATATTATATCATTATTGCAGAATTTTAGAAAGCATCGGTGCTCGAGCATTGTCTGCTCACCTACGTAAGTTTTGTGACTATCTGGTGTTTGAGGTGACAAATCCAGCTGGTGGACCTCACATACACAAATGTGTCGATGCCATCAACGATATTATCTGGAAGTACAATATTGTAACAATTGACCGACTTGTGTTGTGCCTGGTAAGTTTATTGAAATTCTACTATTATATCAGCAGTCTTATTATTATAAATCATCTGGAATTTCATTAAAATTCATATAATAATGATTGATTTTAGGCTTTGAGAGCTAACCCTGACGGAAATGAATCGCAAGTGTGTTTTTACATAATCCAGCTTCTGCTATTGAAAGGTTCTGAAGTTCGCAACAGAGCACAAGAGTTTGTGAAGGAAAATTCACCAGAACATTGGAAGCAGAGAGATTGGTATGTTTCAATAACTTTATTTATCTATAACAAGTATAATTAAAAAAAAATGGAAAGATAGCTGGGAGTCCACTTCCAAAAAGGAACAAAATAAAACAGACCCATAAGTCTACATTCTAGAAAAGGAAAATTTCTTTTTACAATTTTTTATACAAAATGAGTACATTGTATGGAAAAATGTTTGTATAATGTCTCTATTTTTATAACACCTATACCAGTGATGTTCCATCTATAACACCCTTGTAAAGCACTCTTGAGGTGAGTACATTATTATAAAAGCAGTAGAAGTATTTCTTGCTTATGAAATGGTGTATTCTCTCTCTTTATTGAGATTGTTTTTTAGATAGAAGTAATAAGTAAGTGCCTTAGCATTTTCTGGAAAAATTATCAGACAAAAACACCATTTTAAAAATTAAGATACATTTGTTTCATTTATTGTTTTAAACTAAATTTATATCTTGTAAAAGCCTGTGAATATATTTTTTAATTTCATCAAATAATTATAATATTTTAATATTTTTTTAGGCATGAAAAACATCTTGCCTTCCATAGGAAATATCCAGAGAAATTTGCCCCTGAAGAGGCATCTGGGCCGTATGGTGGTTCCCTGCCCGTTTACTTGAGCAACGTATGTCTTAGGTTTATTCCAGTGTTGGACATTGTGGTACATCGATACTTGGAGATACCACAAGTCAGCAAGAGTCTCGATTTATTACTGGATCACCTTGGATGCCTATACAAATTCCATGGTATTTTTACTTGTTGCTTCTTTAGATATATATAATGTATATGTTAATGTGAAGATTTTCGCGGGTAAAAGATGAAAGGTTATTTTCTTGGGTAACCCATGTATTATATTCTTGAGAAAGACTCTTGTTTAACACCTGTTTCGAACAGATAGCATTCCATTATCATAGGGATTTTCAACTTGTATTTCGAGTTCTGTTTGAATTGGTGGTGAGCACATCCGTTTAACTCGAGGTTTGGATCCCTCGAGTTGAACGGGTGTGCTTGCCACTAATTCAAACAAGTCGAAAATCCCTATGATAATGGACATTGCTTTCTCTTCAAACCTTGGGTGTTAAACAACAGTCTTTCTGAAGTCTACAATATCTGGGTCACCCTAGAAAATTACCCTGCATATATATGTATACTATTTGCTATTTGACTATAATCCGATACTTACCCATTTTTCTTGTACGACCAGAACTGTCAAGCGTCAGATTATTGTCATGTTGAAAATAGTAAGTAAAACCGAATTGTTTTTTCTACTTTCTATACTCAATTATATTATTATTTCGCAGCGTATTATATATTGTTAAAGTGTTTTTTTCTTC